>JACVVK020000019.1:2427500-2512500 GCA_018292915.2 Batillaria attramentaria
TCTGAAACTCCCTGTGGTTCTGGCCGTGGTGGGCTCTGGCTGCAAATGGAGAGCTACAGAGGTGGGTAACACCAGCGGCCACTCAGGTGGCAAATGTGCGACATTTACGCAGAGATTTCAGACTCTGATGCCGAGATTTTGAGGCTGTACTTCACTGATTTTACAAAATAACCCCCTGGGCCCGCATGTAAAAGTCGAGGTTAGAGATTTTAGCCCCGGGATAAAGTCTAACCTCGTACTAAACTAGCTCCAGGGTTAAATTTTCTGGGGGGGGGGGGGGGGGGGGGGGTTAACCAGGAAGTGGGTCCATTCCACCATAGTGCCTAAGCCATTAGAGAAGGATTTTTTCTACCTTTCTTTGCTTCCTTTTTTTTAAATTTTGTTTTTGGGTTTCTTTTGTCCTAGTCTGGGTTAGGACTGTAGCCGTGGGTTAAGTTGACCTCGAGGTGTACATGTGGGCCCTGAAATTGACACAGATGGTCAAAGTGACCCTCAGATTTAAAAGCTGTACGGAACACTGCCTATGCACACATTATCCTGTAGGACAAGTGAAACGCTTTTGCTGGCTTGGTGTGTGAAAGAGTCCCCTTCCCTTCTCAGCATCTCCAGACATTAGAGAGATTTAATAGGATTTTGTACGGAGGACTTCGTTGAGCAGCGTAACCCATTTGCATATAAATTAGGCACGTAACGGGTGCCATTAGCCAATCACAGCGCATTAGCAGCTCGCGGCCTCTGCCGTGTGAGCCTAATTTACATGTAAATGGGTTACACTGCTCAGCGAAGTCCTCTTTACGAAGTCCTCCTAAATCTGCCTATTGCTGAGAGGAGCTGCTGAGTGAGCTCAAGTACAGAGCACTGGTTGACAACAGGGCTTTATATCAGTTGGAGCTATTATAGGACATATGTCCTGACTGACTGAAAAAGTACAGGACATTTGTTCTGAATTAGAAGAAACTGATGCAAAAACAATAGGACATATGTATGCCTTAGTTAAAAAATGATTAGAAATGTGAAAATGAACTGGTCTGGGTGTAATGTTCAAAATAGATATGGAATCCTGATGAGGCCCTCTTGTTAGGAAGTCACCGTGGTGGCAGTAACTGATGATACATTGTACTTTGTAATAGCAAAATGCCGTCATCCCCCTTACCTCTATTCAGGGGGGAAAAAAACAAAAACAAGAAGTGACGAGAGTACCCCTAGTGACATGATAGTGTTGCCATCCACATTCCTACTAATTAACTTCCTTTTGTAACATCCATCTTCTCTGCTGCGATACAAATTTCAGGTTGGAGCTCTGTCACAGAGTTTCCCCATGGTCAGCTTCCAAGAACAGCAGAATGAGGCCGTGCTCGACCGCCTGGTCCGGCTCATACAGCCCTACCTCTCTGCTGACTCAGGGGTCAAGGACAAGGACAGTGTCAAGGCCACTAGCAAGGATCAGAAGTCACACTCTTTCCAGGTCAGAATAGTATCAACTAATTCTTTGTCATCTGAGAGTCATAGCATTGTTATTGACTTTGAGTAGTCATTTCACGTTGGTGAGAGAGGGGGGTGGGTGGGGTACTTTTAAGCTCACTAAATAAACTCTCTGGAAAAGGGGGGACAAATCACAGCTGCTATGCGTATTTTCTGTCCCAGGAGTATGTTTCCCAAGATGGACAGTTTTTTGTTTTCATTCTTGTCGTCTTTGTTGTGATGTAACAGGAACTGTGTGAGCTGGCACAGCGGAAGTTCCTGCGACAGTTGGTGGTGTACGCTGAAGTCCAAGACATGCTACCTTATCCTCGCCTCTTTCTGGTCGACTTCGTCAAATCAGAGCAAGATGCAGGTATAAGCAGTAACAGTGCGTCATTCTGTACTTCCTTGTTGCTTTTTCGTCTGTTGTGCTAAGGAAACACTGGCACATAAAGTTACTGACAAAACAGCAGCAAACTGCATAGCACATACTATCAACTTCATAATCAAAATGTTACATCAACCCTGCTTGTAGTTTTTGTCTAGTTTGTTGGGGCTGCACAAACCAATGCTGTGTGCTGATTAGTCTTCTGAAAGCCATTGTTCACCAGGCATGACTTTCCCCTAGAGACAGTTTCCGCTAGTTGGTCTTCTTGGGCTGTTTGAACTAAAATCTGCTTATCCTTAACTCCATATTCTAGGAAATGCGCTAGCCAAGGATGCCGGAAAGAAAGAGGGAGAAGCTGGTGATGGTAAAAAGAAACAACTGTCGTCGGAAACCAACTTTCATCAACAGAGATTCTGCGTCAGTCTGCTATGTGAACATGCTGAGGTGTGTGTGGCCTGTTTTTAAGTTGTTTCTCTATAGAGAAACAACTTTATGAGACGGGGCAGATTTTGCTACGCGCAGCAGCAAGTTTCAGTGATACAAAACAAGACTGTGACGTTTCTCCACACAATACTTACTTTCACGCACACAGTGACGTAACGAAATCTGCGTCATAGACACCTTACGTGCACACTATGCTGCTGCGTTCTTTTTGGCGGGAGTGACGTGTGTGTGTGTGTGTGTGTGTGTGTGTGTGTGTGTGTGTGGACGGATGTAATGATGACTATCTCCTAAACCACCTCGTTGGAGGCCTTTTTACTTTGAGATAAAATGGGAATTCACCTTCTCCAGAGCTACCTTTCACGATTTTTAGCCTGCCGCATTTTCAGAAGAGTTATCGCCAATTTTAAAAAATCGGTCATGTTACGAATTTTTTCGAAAAAGTTGTTCAAATTCCTTCATTTTCTAGACTTTGGAAGTTCACCCAATCACACTGCCTTGATTTGTGCTACAGCTCTGTAGCTCTGACTGGTTTTGTGTAAAACAAATATTTCCGAGGTAGGGGTTGTTTGCATATAAGGCCAAATATCTATGAAAAGACTCTTTCAAATTACTCATCATTCCGGTATTTTTGTCACTTATGCCAACTGCACATATGACATGAACTACTGCACTATTATAGCTTTAGTATTAAGAATAACAGAGCTTTTAGATAAACACATTTTTTTCACGTTTCTGCGAGAAGCGCTGGTCAAAAAAGTTCCAATCTTGCAATTTCGTAAGTACAACCCGAGGCACTTAAGTCCACGTTTCATCAGCTCTCCAGATCTTCCAGATTTTATATCAAAATTAATTCAGTCACGGAAGTCACAGAAACAACAAGAAAATCACAAGATATGAAGAAGTATCACATGACAGACGAGCAGCTTGAGGCTGACGTCAAATGTTTGGTTCACAGACAAAATCTGCAAGTATTGTCACTGCTTCCGACATTTCATCAGCCCTCTAGATCTTCCAGATTTCATGTGAAAAATAATTCAGTCGGAGAAGTCACAAAGCCAACAGGGAAATTACAAGACATGAACAAGCATCCTCAGACGATCTCAGTGCTAGAGGCTGACGTCAAAAGTTTAGTTCACGGAATTGACGTCATCTCTCTCTCTCTGTATGACGACCTGCCTGAGGCTGACGGCAAATGTTTAGTTCACGGAACTGACCTCTCTCTCTCTCTCTCTCTCTCTCTCTCTCTGTGGGGAGCCAGGGTGGCCGAATGGTAGAGCGTTGGACTTTCAATGCTTGGGCCGAGAGTTCGAATCCCGGCCGCTGGGGCCAAATATTTGTGCTGGCCTTTTTCTCGTTGCCCCGTCCTTGATATCACCCTTTTGTGGTGGAAAAGGACGTTAAACTCCTAAACACCCATCCACCCACCCTCTATCTCTGCCTCTCTCTCTCTCTCCCCCTTCTTCCCCCACCCGGCCCCACCCTCAGTCACGTGGCTAACCGGTCGAGGTCGTAGAGGATCTAGTCAAAGACCGTATCTACGGTCTTTGATCTAGTGTCGTTGGTAGAACGTGGAGAGGGGAGAACCGGCAACAATAACAACAAAACAGACAAAATAATATGAAGTTTGGAGAAACAACTTTGTAGGACGGGGCCGTTCCTCCTTGTTTTTTCATCATTTTCTACTATGCTACTATCACAACACAAACAAGGAACACTCTGGTGCACGGGCTTTCAAGAGTGCAGCTCCTTGCCTCTGGAACAACTTGCCAGCTCACCTCAAGTCAGGTTCTGCGTCAGTCATGACCTTCAAGCGGAACCTCAAGATGCATCTTTTCTCTCTCTCTCTTTCTCTTTTTTTCCAAAGGCGCCGTGAGCATGCATGGAAGTTTTCGTATAGCACTATACAAATGGCCAATCATCATCATCATCATTTTCTTTTTTTTGTTAATCTTTTTGTTAACATCCATCTTTCAGTGAGTTTGTCCTCAACCATTTACGTGGCGTTGCTTTCGTAGGTTAGGAAATGTGTATTTATAGATCTGTCTTTTGAGAAGCTGTCAACAGTACATGTACTGAAATCCTGTTTGTGTGATATGTGCACTTGCACTTTATTTGTCTTTCTCAGGGCTGGCATGTGTCAGGGGACCCCATCCGTCTTCCAGAGGAGTTTGGTGCAAGTCTGGAGGAGTATGCTCCCTTTATTGCCAGGATCACAGCCATCGCGAGGTACAGCAAGAAGCTTGTGATGAACTGCATGGCTGAGGAAACGGGCAAAATTTTCCTGCAGTGGCTTGAAAAGGTCTGTCAGTTTGTTTTGAAAGATGCAGGGGTTTGGGTTGATGTGGTGGGCGTTATTCCTAGAGCTAGAAAGTTCATCTGAAGGACGGTGACATCAGTAGTTGTGATATTCTAGTTGAGAGGGCTCTTTCGATGGCTGACAATTTTATGAAGTGTATGCTGGCTGAAACTCATATAAGGTTGTTTTACAATTTACGGTCAGTATGTATTGTGTGACTGGTCAGCAGAAGTTTCCGACATTACAGTGTCTTAAATTAATTGTTTTTATGATGCCAGAATCCACAGATAGCAGAAGTGTCCGACTTCCAGCCCAGCTACCACAAGCTTCGCCAGACTGTGGCTGAAGTGGATGAAAACCGCACAATGGGAAATCTGGCCAGGTACTGCTCTCTCTGTTACCATTTTGTGAGACACTGTAGATGAAGACACAGTTCTTGGTGTAGCAGCTGTCAGTACCTACAGTTCAAGGGTTTTTTTGTTTTTTTTTACTGCCATGTATTTAAGGGATTGGAGTCTCTACCTCAGAGAAAATGAGTGACTTTATTTATTTCCTGTGCTGAGTATGTTATTGTCATATCCTACCGTTTCAGGTAGCTTGGAATTGTAGATTTTGAACTGTTCTACACCCACAAGGGCAAGGATACATCATTTTTATATCCTTACACTTCGGGTTCTGTTGCCCAGATGTCACCTGCCAAATGGACAGATGGCATGGCTGTGTGAGAAACACCGACAGAACGTGCGAGTGACGGTGCTAGGTGACACTGACACGGCCACTGGCACTCACCATGCGACAGAGTCAATTGGAGTTGACCACTTCATCCAAGCACTGCGAGAAATGAACACTGCTGAAATGTCACGCCATGATGCACGCAGCGAGTCCAGGACTGGTATGTATGCTGTGTTGATGCCAGATCACCATCAGTGTAAATTGTACCAGTGTGGGCTGGGACTGGTCAATGAGAACAGTGCTTAAAGAGAAAATGTACCATGGAGGGGAAACTAATAAAATATAGTTCTTGCTGACCTTTTTGTCCTAATTTCTGAAATTGGAAACAAAATGCTTCCATGCTTGTTTTTTTAAGGGGACTCAGTGGTTTTAATTTTATTTTAATTTCAGCATTCACACCTCTGCCACCTACAGCTGAAGAGCCAGAGATGTCCAAAACCACACCCGCCACTGGGGCAACCGAAGCCTCTACCTCCAGCAATGTCACTGACACATCGGGTGTCCCACCATCTTCTGGCATCAGTAAAAGAGCATCCAAGTCAAAGATGAAACCTGTGGGACAGCCAGAAAATCCAAAGGGGTCGCTTCAGCGGCAGCCATCTCAGCTGACTTTCTCAGGGGTCAAGAGCAAAGCTTGTGTCTTGATGTAAATTAGTCACATGTTGTTGTTCCTATAGTTCTGGCACGTCACGTTCTCTGTTTTGTGCAAGCACAAAATGTTTTACCACACGCCAAGTGCATGCATTCTGATGAATCCACACAGCGTGTGAGGAACTGGTAGTGTATTATTTACATTGTTGCGTCCCTTCAATAGAGTATATCCCGGTAACATGTACACATGGATACTTGTGATGCCTGCTTGCATATTCCAGTGAATGGTAGCTTAAGTTTTACTTTATTTTCTCACGATATCCACATCTTGTTGACCTGCTCATTTTGGCAAGCTATTATTATTTACATTCTGTGATCTGTATTCTGTGATCTTTATTCTGCTGACACACATATGTTGTGATCACAAAAATGGATGTGCGAGGATGGTGCTCACTCTGTTTATACCTCTCCACCAGTCTTCATCTACCTTACAAAGACCATAATATCTGACCTGTATGACAGCAAGTAACCGTAACTGTTTCTGCATGAAAGGGTGCTTGAAGTTATCCCCATACTGTTTAGTGATACGTCTTTGATGTGTTAAATTTGGTACATACCTTTTCAAGATTTGAACCTGATTATAGTAGAACAATATTTGCACACTTTGATTTTTGTTGTTGTTGTTGTTTTTCCCCATTGGGTTGTTTTAACACTTCATTGAAATTTTGGATGAGTGTTTATGTAAATTCCATGTCCACTGACTGTTCTGACATAGACCAAATTTTACAAGCCTGCAAGCATGCATAGCATGCCCCCTCTTTGGGCATTTTACGCTTTTGAAAACCACGTACAATCTTTGTACATGTATGTGACAAGCAAACCTTTTATTGTCTCAACATTTCATTGTACGTGCTACTGAATGCGCAGACCTCTCCTCTGATACTGTGTTTTGTGCTCTGCATATTATTTCTGTGTGCGATTTTTGCAGGTGCATTACATCAGTGAAATGCATTGCCACTGTGATTGTTTAATGATCTCCAAATGGAAATTGATGTTTTGCATTGTACTTGCAAATTATTAATGCTTTGATCTCTTCCATGTTTGATTCTTGTCGCCACAGCATCTTTGTTTTAAACCTTTTTTATTATTTTAATCACGGGTACTTCTATACTGTATTTCACTCAGTTGTGATGTAACCTAACATTTGTTTAGATCACCAGGAATTTTGGACGAAAAAATATGGCATTTGTGTTTACAGCACACCATTACTTGCTTTGTACACTATTACTGCACAAGGTGACATGTTGACCTATCAGAATTTAAAGATACGCATTTTGGCGAGTTGATCTGTACCACTTCAGTATATAGTACAGAGGCCTGAGAGCAGTGGTACTGGTTTTAGTGCAGCAGGTTGGTAAAGCAAGACGGACACAGATACACATTTGCTTTTGTTCATCTTTGTAAATTTTTTTTTTTTTTCATCTTGAATCTGTGCATATTGCATGTACTATGCATAAAGTTAGCAGGCCATGTTTGAACATGTGCGTGTAAGTGTGGCCTCCATCAACACTCAGCAGTTTCTGCTGTTCCCAGAACAAAAAGGAATGCCAAAAACGCTCAGTATACCAAGTTGTGCAAAACACTTTTCGAGGACAACAGAGAAGACAGATCTATTCCTCTCTTTGTGTTTTGAGCCTTTTCGTATTCTGACCAGTTGCTGTTCCCATATTTGTATGCTACCTAGTATTCCTTGGAATGGATCAAATTTTAGATCCATTCCCATTCTGCTTGCTGCTGTGGCAGATGCTTGAAAGAGAAAACAGAAAACTATACTTGTGCTTTTTGTTGTTGTTGATGAATGATATTTCGTGCTGAGGAGGGAGTTATTTGCTGTTTGACGCTATGTTATCTGTCACCTACACTATCAGCCCATGAACTTCACATTTTGCACACACCCACATAAAATTACATGTACTTGCAGTGATCAAAATGTATGGGATGCATGGCACATGTGTCATTGCATAAATGAATGCTTAAATGTATACACGTACTAGAGATAGTCATGTCATTGAGCTTGTTTGTTTGAAAATATGTTAATACCTCAGGATTTTTCATACATAGATGGTTTCTCAAAAAGACACTCTATCTAAAGAAATGAAGTGATACTTTTTTTTCTTTTAACTTACAAATCTGTGATGCACTTTTTTTTCGTACCCCGTCCTGCATTTTACATTGTACGATGCATTGCGGCTTATTTTTTTGTGAAACGTAATTTTGATTTAACAGAGCACATGAAGTTTACACTCAAGTGTTTATTCACAAAATGCACTTTATGTAATAACATTTTTTTTTTTTTTTTCGAGTAATACATGTCCACTTTGCTTGCATTTAAACTACATGTACATATCGATTTTCTCAACGAAATATATTTGAAACCTTACCTGCAGTATATTGTAAGGAGTGACTGCATGCTACTTGATGCCGAGTGGTTTTACCTCTCGCCCACTACCCTTTGTCCTCTGGCCAGCCCTATATACGAGCCGTGAGCAGACCCCTTGCTAACAAGGGAGGTAACCGAGCCCACCGCCGCAATGGCTCATGCAACAATTAGTGCGTTTGTTGATCCGTGTTTAACATCCAAAATCTCCGCAGCCGGTTCACCTAGAGTCTTGCTGTAAATGTTTGGAGTTGTAGTAGAGTTGGATCTTTTTCATTATGTTTGATTCACCATCCATTTTCATACTCATAAATGTGTAATTTGCGTTTTTCTGCCTTTTGGAAAAACGATTTGCCAGTTTTTAGCTCTTTGAGCGCTTGTAGTAAAACCCCAGTATTTCACTGGAAACCTAAACTTACACCCTCTAAAAGTATTTTTCCCACCCTTTCATATGTAGCTTATCCGAATGTTCTACGTGCTGTATTAGTGGCATTAAAAGCTGTGTTTTGTATAAAACCATGCGCTGACTCCCTCACTACCACATTGTGCGCCTGCATACTCCGCTCAACACTATCACATATATATTTTGATATAGAAAATATCAGTGTATTTGTACGGTTGCATCCTACTGTTTCACACAAGATTTTTTAACCTGGTGCCTATGCTGTCATGTTAGATATGCATCCAGGTATTTGTGCTGTGAGATACACATATATATCAACACATGTACTGGATATTTAATTGCCTTGCCTGTGATTAGACCATTACTGTAATATTATTGTTGTTCCATGTTTTCTTTTAGAAAGGACATGACTTGTGTTGTTTGTACATGGTTAATGATAAAGAGAGGCAGGCTATTCATAATTGTAGTGTTTACCTCAGGAAAAAGGGGAGGCTCCCCAGTTTGCTTTAATTGCTAGTGGATCCACTTGCTGGTTATATGTGTACACTCCAGCTAGCTCATCTTGTTTGCCTGGTTAAAAAAAAATGTGCCATTGAGCAAACATATACTCAGGACAAATATCCTGCAAACTTGCATTCACAAATGTATTGGCTTGATGATAGTAAGTCACATTTGCTTGATTAAAATAGGGTTAGTGATATCTGGTTTAATTGCAGTTGTTTTTGTTGTTGTTGTTGTTGTTGTTGTTGTTGTGTGTGTGTGTGTGTGTGTGTATGTGTGTGTGAACTTAATTCATCAACCTCAAAGTTGGCATTGATAAAGTGCTCAGTCGTGCATGCTCCCCAGCTTTCCATCAAGCTTTTCCTCAGCCCAAGAAGATGGACCTTTTTACTGAAAGTTACTGTTTACAACTGAGACACATGCATACATACAAAGAGCACACATACGAACTGCCTAGCTGAACAGTAACTGTTTTGTGGACAAGTAATCCACTATTCTGTTACCCTCATTTTGCGGTGAATCTATGTGCCAAGGGCAGTTAACTCTGAATCATGTGATCAGCAAAATGGCGACCACCTTGCAAACAGTCCCACTTCGGGTGTATACACCTTGTCTGAAATGCCGACTTATAAGATTTGCAGAAGGCATAGACCTGGAGGGGACGCATACGGTGAAGTCTTCTCTTCATGGACTATTTTCTATACAGAAACAAGACGGGATGACCTCGCTTCTTGCTCTAAGACAAGGAACTGGCGTTAAACTTTCTCCTCCAGAGTGGAAAAAGTTCGTACACAGCATGTGGTTTTCTTCTAGCTTAATTTAAGAATATGAGTTAAAGTTCTATTGTTGGAGTGTCTGTATATCAATCCTACGGAGCAAATGAGTAATTCATCCCCTAACATTCATTTTTTTTTTTTTTTTTTGCTGCACCAACTCTTTTTGCCAGCTCCAGTGGTGTTCCTCCCAGGTCATGGGTGGAATCCACGGAATGCTCGAAGGCTGGGGCAATTTTTTTTATATTATGCATGATGATGGAGATGAGGATGATGGTAAGATGATGCTATGGAGGTCCATGTGGTTTGGGACTGCGGGACAGGGCCGCATTCCACGCTTCCTGCCATAAATATCCTGGCGTTCACCAGGCCCGGGAACTACGGCACCTGCGGTGCCGGCCCTGTAATCATCCACATCATAAGACGTGTCATACCAAGGGAAGCACCCCCAAAGTCACACCCGTGAAGTGGGTGAAGCTCGGCTGTGTGGCAACAGCCTCCCCATTGGGCCCATAGCACACCCGCTCTGGGTAGGAGCCGACCTAGGTAGGAAAAATCCCGCTTGTCTCGGCTGGGATTCGAACCCGGGTCTCCCGGTCCATGGTCCGAAGTGCTAACCACTACACTACGGGGGCCGGTAACTTTTTTTTTTTTTTAACACTATCTTGCAGTGTGTTTTGGGAGACCAGCACCACAGCACAAGAACAGGGTGGGATGTTCTACATGCAGGATAAGAAGAGCACAGTTATGGAGTACCTGGTTGAGAAAGATGGAGTCACACTGAGGAGGCAGCTTGAATTCAAGCCTCTCCAGAAAGCCATTGAAAATTACAGTAAGGAAACAACTTACATGAAACCTCGAGCATTTTTTATTTGAACCTATTTAACTATTTTAAGTGCCTTCAGTTAACACTGCTGACACTTAAAGTGCTTCGCTTAACTTGTTAAGGTGTCAGTCCATCATCTGCTTATCAAAATAGCTGATGGGTGAAATTGACAGTCTGTTCTATTTAAATACATGTATAGATTTATTGTTACAGTAGAAACTTTTTTGAGCGACCTTTCACGGGACCGAGCAAAAACGGTCGTGAACAACAACTGGTCGCCCATACGGCAGTCAGTCACAATGGCGTCCGGACCCGGCCCTGCCCGGCCGGGAGCCGTGCATATCAACCGTAGGGATCATTGCATAATAAGTACAGTGTGCATGCGTGGATTTGACTCAGAAGCAGAGTTTGGTGTTTCTGTGGAGTCTTCCAATAATCAAGATTGTGCGGCTTTACCTAAATTTCAGCGACGGAAAACGTAAACAGAGTCGCTTGTGCCACCATGTTTTTAACCACTTCCGTTTCACATTGTCGCGCATTCGGTGTCGTGAACTTGTGTGACGCGTTTAAATTTTACGGCGGGAAACAAGTACACACACACACACACACGAGCACAGCTTGCATGAACTGAGTGACAACCACGATTCTCATTGCTTCGCTTTATTCAGTCCTCAACACGACAGAAAAACATAAAAAAGCGGGCGCCGTGCCAACGGTGCCAGTGCACACACACACACGACGTACACACACGCGCGCGCGACGACGACGTACGTTGACTCAGTCTGACAAAACATGTCAATCCTCTCTCTCTCTCTCTCACACACCCCGTGGCACACACACACACACACACACGACGTACGCTGACCTCTGACGTCCTTGCTGAGTTTAGTCCGCCGCAGCGGCACCCCCTGGGCTCTCTCTTTCACACACACACACATCGCACGCCGGCACACACAGAAACAGTTTCCGTTTTCTTTATTGTCAAACACAAAAGCAAGGATTAACAACCACGTCATGGCTATCAAATATCCGCCTTACTTCACACACACACACTAAGACACGCGTTCACACGCACTGACACGCGCGTGATAGGTGATTGGAGAAAACAATGATCAGTGATTTGACAGGTGTTAGGAACAACGGAACTGACACTTAAACAGGATGAGGTGATCACCACCCGCTTAACTGCAGTTGTGTTTAGGTGGCGCTAAGCTGTAACGATGCGATAATTGGCCTGTGACTGGTCACGCGTGTACCACGACTTGGCGGCCCGCGGGGTATTGTCAGGGATTGTGCCGTGGGCGGTCGGCGGTGCTATCGGCAAGGTGTGAATCCGCGCAGACAAGCCAGGGGTGGTCGCCAGCAAGAGAGGCGGGGGGTCGTTTTGCCAGCAGAATAGCGGTCTTAAGTCGTGTACTGCAGTTGGTCGGTCTTTGGAGATGCAATAAAGAAGAAAAACCGTCCGTGCCGGGCTAAAACGGTCGTGAACGAAAAACGGTCGCTCAGTCAAGTGGTCGCTTAGTCAAGTTTCTACTGTACTATTAGACAGATCGTGTTGCTTTTCTCTTTTTTGACAGTAAGCAATACATACTGTCATTTATTTATCTTAACTTGGAAATTAGCATTTGATTGAATTTTTCTTTTAAACTTAGATTACAGGCCCCTGCCATAGCATCAGCGCTTGGTTTTGTTTGTGATAGTTTAGTCTAAGAATTACAAAACCAGCATGCCTCGATGTTGCTCATATTATAATTATATCAGTTATCAGCCACGGTCGTTTCTCTGCAGCATACACAGCCTGATATTTGTGTGACTTGTTCAGCTGCATATATTTGCAGGTCAGAGCAAAGTGTCCACGATAAGACTTGTGGGCTTTGAGAGGGGATACCTACTGTTCATAGTCAACTCAGACACACTATGCACAGCAGAAATCATTGACAACGTCTGTCTGCCACGCTCTTGGATTCCACTTCCGTCCGAATCTTGGACACCACAGGAAGGTGGTACAATGCCTTTCGTGATATCTGCAGACATCATCGTCGTTCTGGACAAGTCTGCTCAGCTCTTGTGTATCCTTAACCTGCTGAACAGTATCAGGCTTTAGGGGTTTTTCTTCGTGATACATGCTTACTCCTGTGAGTTTTCTGTTACCCAGCTTTTGACCAATATTTTGATATCCAGTTTACCACCGGGTAACCTGGACTTTTTTCCCATCGCAGAATGTAGTGTGCCAACCCCTTGCTCAGAAATAAAAACCCTGAGTTTAGGCAAAAAACCCCAAAAAACAACCTTTATCATACTTTAACACTTTGATTTTCTGAAATATTATTTTCCTTGACCTTATTGTGTACTCTCTATAGGGAGCTGGCACTGGCCTACACTTTGTTGCTGGTGTTACATGTATCAGTTTCAAAATAACAACTAACACTAAGTTGATCTCATTTCCTTTAGCTTCAGGTGAAGAAAAAGGTATGAGAATGTGCTTGAAAATGATGTGTGTCCCCTTCCCTTATCACATTCTGACTTGCTTCCTTGACTTTCTGGCAGTTCTATACAACCTGCACAATGGGCTGTATGTGTGTCAGATTGACCTTGAACCTGCAGGTTTTCCAAGTGGAAACAGTGGTGGCGGGGATGATGGGCAGAGCAGTGTTCCAACCCTCAGGGTGTGGTGCGTTTCACCGTCTTTGGATACCCTGGTGTGGCTGGACTCCAGTGGAATCCTTCACTCGCTGGACATTGAGAACTACGTTCGCAGCAGACCCGGCATTGTCACACTGCCCGACGATTCCCACGCCTTGCCCTTCCGCCAAGGATTGCCGCAAAAAGTCCGAACGTGCCGTGCCGGCAATTTCTCCTGGAGACATGTTCTGGTGGACTTGCATCGTCAGGAAGTTGACAAGTCCGCCACCAGTGTGTGGTCTAGTCAAAAACTGTCATCTCCAATCGGGTCGAAAGCGACATCAAAAGTACAGGTGTCGGGGTTTCAAGCCAAACAAGGAGCTAAAGGTGAGAGAAGGGGAAGGGCAGATACAGGCAGCAGTTTCGCGAAACGTTTCTCTTTCCCCAGCGGCAGTCTGCTGGACGTGGGATACAGGGTGGTGGATTCAAGGTGCAGCCCATCAACTGTAGTACTGGTGTTGGTGTCTGGTGCAGACTGCAGTCAGAGAGCGCTCTGTCTGGTGGACATACTGACACAGCAGGTGTACTTCCACAAGTAAGTTGTACTGTTAGAATTCATTTTTGTAGTTGGAAGGACCGGGATAGAGGTTCCAGACTTTGAGTTGTATTATTGGAATACATACATGTACATGATTCATTTATTGATTCAAGTAGGTGTGTTTTAGGGGTTTTTGTGTGTTTTCCCCCATTTTTGTGTGTGTGTGTGTTGATTGGGGAGGGGGGATGGGGAGGGGTTGAGGCCTGAAGGATCTGCTTTTACTAGTTTTAGCTGTGTTTCAAGAAGTCAGTTTTGATTATAGATTACATAATGTACAGATTACCTTCACATTCAATCTGCCAGTATAAACTTTGATAGGAATTATTCTATGAGCAAAGCGTCAAGCGCTTACCATGCTTCTGGCTGGTTTTTCGGAAATAACTTCCCAGAGACTCAACTGGTGAAATGACTCTACAAACTGCGCACCTGAAACCATACTGTTATTCAAGTGTAGCATGTAGAAGTACCTGTGTTGCAGCTTCCCCACCCACCACTACCCTGTGTTGCCAACAGCTGTGGACCTGCCCATCCTGGTGCTGTCACCAGATGGCCTGTTGCTACTGGTGCCGCCATCTGATGTCAAGCAAGAAGACATTGTCAGCAAGGTCTGTACAAATATTTTTTATCCTGGATGCTCTTGTGGTATTGACATCATTGGTGTCAAATATAAAATGCGCTTGTGGTATTGACATCATTGGTGTCAAATATATGCGCTTATCTGGAAGTTTGTTATCAGTTAACCATCGGCAGGATAAGTTACTGGCAGAAACTGTAGCCAACTGCTAGTCAGTAGTACTGGCAGTAGTACTTAACACAATTGTAACGGACTGATCTTAAGTTAAACTCTGCTAGCTACATGTTCATGCTGATCTCATTTATGATGATAAATGGGAGTTCTGTTTGTCACATGTACCTGTAGTCATAATCTTGTTTCATCAGAGGTGGGCAGAACCAAGCTAGGTATTTATTCAACAAGGTTTTATTGATAGAAGTAACTAATATGATTGTTTTGCTGAGTCAGAATATATATTATTAGGAGTGATAACAAAGCTTACAGGGTTTTGAAAGGAAACTTCATTCTAAGTAGACAGTGTAAACATTATATGGGCGGGGCAACTTTTGTTAATTTGCTGCTGATCTGGCGAGTTTGAGACAACTGTTGCTTCCCCTCCCCCTCCTCTGTTACTGTTGGGTCAGTTGAATATATAAAAATGAAAAGATTCCTTGACTAAAAAAAATGGAGAGAGAGAGAGAGAGAGAGAAAAAGAAGAAACCCCAAAAAAGGTGTAGTCAAACTATTATCAATCTGACCTTGTCCGGGCCACATCCTGGTATGTGCAGATGATGGTGTACAGTGGTGCACAGTCAGCTGACCACCTCTGTCTGCTGAATGGCTGGGGACGTACCACTGTGCCTCTACACACCCTGCTACTCAGCCTGCGTCAGCACCAGCTGGACACTGTCACGTTCTTCCTGTGTAGCAAAGAAAACTGTAAGTCCTGATGATGCTCATGTCAAAGTCATTGAAACTTGAACGCATGCAAGGAGATGTTGACAATTGCTTTTGGGTTTCAGAAATGACTGCTTTTAGTTCCAGGCTTTATTTGTCACCATTTTCTGCCCTTTAACAGTTAGTTAGCTGTCAAATGGATATATGTTTGTGGAGTGAGTCAGATTGTCTAAATCTCCTCATGGCTGTCTCTGAGCACAGGTGTAAATAGCGTTTTCACAGTGAGGTGCAAAATACACCACGCAAGTTGTTGATTTCAACCGAAAAAAACGTCAGTTTTAGTGAGCAGTTTTTGGTCAAAATCAACTAACGAGTGTGTTGTATTTTACATGATCGGAGGCCCCTAATTGATCGGAGGCCCCTAATTGTGAAAAAAATATTTATACACTGTACCTGCATTTCTTTGATTAGAAAGCTTCAAGTGCGTCATGCAGCATCTCTGACTTTGCTTTGTCCTTAGGCTTGGAGAAGTCAGTAGATCCTCCGTTTTGAAGTCTCAGTTTGAGCAAAGCACTGGAACTAGGCTCGCGATTGTCACAAACACGACCGATTGTGGATAAAACTCAGCAAAAGATGAGTTAGGGTTAGGTTAGGCACAATTTCACAATTAGCGACTAGCAAAGCTCCTTCATCCCCATTCCCGTACGAGGTCAAACTGCTTCATGTAGTGACATAAATGAGTCTTAAGTCGCTATTTGCGACATGTCATGACATAAATCGTTTAGCCAGAACACGCTGCTGGAACATTGCTGGGGGTGGTGCATGTGCCGTTTTTAGGTACATCTATAATTCACATGTGATTTTTATGGGTACAGTGTTATACAATGCTTGGTGGATTACAGATTTGTAAACCCATGACATGCAATAGTGGTAGAGTGGTATAAAGGATGGTATTTGAGTAGAGACTGCCTGTTTGAGTGTTTGTTTTTCATTCAAAATACTTGCAGTGTTCTCAGCGACCAAGACGCAGCCAGCATCAGCTACACAGCACAAATTCTCCTCCATCACCCCATCTGCCTGGGCACCAAACACTCACTACAATGCCGTCTGCGAACTTGCCCCAGCCTTTGACCTCTTCCTCAAGGCCATCCATGATGACATCACAAGCTCCAACCCTGCACAGGAATTCACTCATCAGCTCCTGTCCCAAAGCCTGGAATTCCTCCACACCCTTCTGAAAGATGGTTTGGTTCTGCAGAGCAGTCTCAGTGGGACAGGGACAGAGGTATTGGAGAAGGAGGATGTGGAGAGAGCTCTGGCAACAGTGATGGAGTACATCGCGCAAATGAGGGAAGCCCTTGTGGCCCTGGAGCAGAAACAGAGGAAGGTTGGGAGATTCACGATGGATGAGGTGTGGAGGAAATCAAGAGGAACGGATGACACTGATGGCGCAGCTAAGACGTGGAGTGATGATATCGAGGTTCGTACATGATTTGGAATAACTCACCCTTTTGGGCTTATTTCAGCAAGGCAGCAACTGTGGACACAGGTATCCAGGAAGATTTTCCTTGGATGACCATTAGATTATTTACAGAACAGCAGTGATTAATTTTGCATCAAACACGTGTCTTTATATTGTTTCAAGTTTGTCTTCGTTTTCTTAAGTGAAAATTGTTCCCAACAGCAATGATGGTTGGAGCATCCTAGTGAAAATGGTTTACAAATAAGGAATTTTTGTTGTTTCATAATTTGTGGAAGGGCATTTGTCAGTGTGTTGTTCCTTTTGTGAACAAGTCTTTGTCTTTTCATAGGAGTCTGTGGAGAAAGCGTGTCAGGAGAACAATGTTGGCGGCCTGCAGGCTCACCTTCTGAGACACGGACAGAATGGGGCGGCCCAGTGGTCGCAGCTGGTGCGGATAGGCCTCCAGCGGGCATGGTCTCACCTACAAAACAAGGACATTCCATCGGCCCAGTCAATCATCAACAGCCTGGTATGTGACACGTGTACATAGAAATCAGTGTGACAGGCGAGTGGGGGGATGTGTCAAAGAAAGACTTTAGAGTTGTGTTGCTCACGTTTGGCGTATGGAGAAGAAGGGGACACTGTTTGAACTTAGTGAGAAAAAATATACCTGTACAGGAAGATAACTGGTGTGAGGTGCCTGAGAGGTTCAAGAGGAGAAGATGCTGCTGAATCATTTTTCATACTTAATACATGTAATTCAAAGACTGGAAAGTGTCTTTGGAGACTGCAGCAGAGAGAATTATGTTCGTCAGCGAACATGATCTTTGTTCTGCAAATCGCAGCACGGAAAGAAGAGTATGAAGTCCCTTTTCCAGTCTTTCAGTACTTCCCTGCACTGTGGCAGTCACTTGTTTCATGTTTTTTTTTTTTTTTTTCCTTCTTTCATTCTGGCATAGATCAGAGATAACCTCTTCAGTGTAACCTGCAGTAAAGATCTCACACTGATTTCTTGATGGAGTTTTCTCTTTCAGTTTCTTTTGATTTTTTGACAAATTTTTGTTGTTGTTTTTTTTGGTAAGGGTTTGGATGTGGCAAAAACGGTGTGGGAGCTTTCACAGTTTACTACAGACAGGCAGCTGCAACGATACATCATCCATGAGCTGCGTGCCGCTGCCACTCTGTCACCAGAGGACATTTCTCTGGTGGAGTTCCTGGAGAAGCTGTATACCGTCTACCCGGCTACGTCTGTCAAGTCGCGTATATCCCAGGACAGCAGGTAAATTGCAGTTTTGATTACAGTTAACCCTCATCATAATGCTTTGAACACATAATTATATGCAATATCACTTTTATCAGTATTGTGGGGTCAGGTTTCTGTGTGTTGTAGCTTCCAATGTATGAAATGATTTCCTTCATAAAGAAAAGTTAACATGAAAAGGCGTTTTATCCCTCTGTTTTGTGGAACCTGAACACAGGGTTACACTGAGGGTGATCAGCATTTGTGTGTGTGTGTGTGTGTGTGTGTGTGCATGCGTGCGTGTGCGTGTGCATGTGTGCATGCTTGTCAGTGTTCTTCACTCCCTTTTGCTCTCATGGTTTCTATCTACCCGCATTTTCAGAATGGCAAAGGCTGCTAAGCCCCCACTAGCCGCTCACCTGCGTCAGGTCGAAACAGACATAAGGGCTCTGGTTCACGATGTAGAGGGCAGCACCGTCTTGTCACCTGACAGTGACGGCCCATACTGTGTCATGGCACTACGCTGGCTGCACATGCTGGACACAGAGACGCAAGAGAGACTTCTCATTGATGCTGCTGTGTTGACTGGAGGTATGTGGGCAGTTTGCTGTGAGTGCCATGGTTCGAACCCAATGACACCCAGGTGGTTTTAGGGGTAACTCACTTTAGTATGTTTTAGTTTATTCATGTGCTTGACTTTTAATTTTTTGTTTTTGATTTTAAGCATCTTCATCATTTCTGTTTTCTGTTCTGTAGATTCAGACCTCGATGCTAAATTTCCTGCTCGGTACCTGTGGAGATACTGGCTGTCGCGAAATGACGCCCATCAGGCCGTGAAGGTGCTGGAACGAGCTCTCTCATCTCATCAGGACAGGTCTTGTCTTGCCGACTTTATGCAGGATCTTCCCTGTAGCGCTGGTTTCATCCAACGTCACATCAAAGTGCATTTGATGAGGTACGGGCTCTGACTTGTTCACTACTGCTTAGCTATTAAGATTAGTGGTCTGCATGGCCTGGTGCATTCCTTCAAAATTTAGATGGGAAAAAAAGAAAAAAAGATTAAATCGTGCAGCTTGGAAACTGGTGTCTTTGCTTGTCCACAGATTTTTTTTTTTTTCAAAGTGACCTGATTATTGGCCCTACATATTACACATTATATGCATCTTATCATATGTGCATGCAAGTATGTACATGTAACTTGCAAAAGGAGACCTTATGTTAGCTTATATTAAATTTGCTTGGCTTTTCTTGAAACAAGCATGGCGCTTAGCAAGCATATATGGAGAAGTGTACCATCCACTGCTTGCAGGCAGGAAGATCGGATGTCAGAAGTACTGCACAGCCTGGACATGCCTGTAGAAGAGCAGATCCACATGCTGCAGGGTTTGCTGCACTTGCCTCATCCGCTTCACCGCTGTGGTGATCGTGCGGTGTCAGAGTTTCACCGCCAGTTTGCTGCGTATTGTGCCCACTATGGTTTTGTCGTGCCTCTGTGGCGATACTGTTCAGTGCATGGGTAAGCATTCTCACCGCTACACCATGTGTTTGCTCATAGCATGGACATACCTACCTAACACCTATATTGACAAGTTTTTTAAGTGCCCTCATTACACCATTCTTTTACAATCTGTTGTTGTTGTTAGACAGGTGGTTTCTCAGTACAGGGTCTGTACAGGTCATGGATTGTGGAAAAGTCATGGAATTTGAACATAGCTTTTCCAGGCCTGGAAAAGTCATGAAATTATCTCAAGAGTCATGGAAAGTCATGGAATTTCAGAATTTTATGGAAGCCAGTTTGAGCCAGACAATGAGAGGGTCAGCTTGATGATTACTCATGGGACTCTTCACCAAAAATACCAACAAACTGCCTTCCCATAATGGCTAACTCTGAACATTGGTCTTGCTGACTGCGATAATTTGGATAAGCTCAGAATTTCTACCCTCGCATGTGTCAGTGTGAAAGAGGGCGAGGAAGTTGTCATGGAAAACAGGAGAGTTGGCCTGGAAGAGTCATGCATTTTTTAGACTGTGAACCTGTCTGGACCCTGTCAGTGAATTAGTGCAAAAACTCTCTCAGACTTCAGGGAGAAAAACTTACTGTAGTGAGAAAAATGCATGACCGGGCATGAGTTAAGCTTCAGGCAGAACGTTTACTGCACGTCTTTCTCACCTCTTAGGTACCATACTTTACCATAGAGGTACCCGTCTTACACACCATATTTACCTGCAGTGTTTATGGTTTTTCTCAAATACTGATGATGTTGCCTCCCTGAACTGAATTTTGACAGTTTTTTTATTTTATTTCTGTCTTTCTAAGTATTATTTTATTTATTTATTCCTTTATTTGTT
This sequence comes from Batillaria attramentaria, assembly GCA_018292915.2. Taxonomy (NCBI): domain Eukaryota; kingdom Metazoa; phylum Mollusca; class Gastropoda; family Batillariidae; genus Batillaria; species Batillaria attramentaria. The sequence goes on from JACVVK020000019.1 coordinate 2,448,074, forward strand.
TATTTTTATTTTTTGCTGCCCCAACTCTTTGCCAACTCCAGTCGTGTTCCTCCCAGGTCATGGGTGGAACCCATGGAGGACTCGGAAGCTGGGACAATTTTTATTATGCATGATGATGGAGATGAGGATGATAGTAAGATGATGCTATGGAGGTCCATGTGGTTTGGGACTGCGGGACAGGGCCGCATTCCACGCTTCCTGTCATAAATATCCCGGCATTAACCAGGCCCGGGAACTACGGCACCTGCGGTGCCGGCCGTGTAATCATCCACATCATAAAACGTGTCATACTAAGGGAAGCACCCCCAAAGTCGCACCCGTGAAGTGGGTGAAACTCGGCTGTATGGCAACAGCCTCCCCATCGGGCCCATAGCACACCCGCTCTGGGTAGGAGCCGACCTAGGTAGGAAAACTCCCGCTTGCCTCGGCTGGGATTCGAACCTGGGTCTCCCGGTCCATGATCCAAAGTGCTAACCACTACACTACGGGGGCCGGTTTGTTTATTTTTGGTACAGGTTGGATGTTGAGAGTTTGCTGGATCTCGAGCCCACAAGGAATGTCAGCTGGTTCAAACCTTTTCTCTACCTTCACACAGCTGTTCAGCACCCTGATGGTAAAGTTTAATTTCATGTTTTGTTATGTCTATGTGCTTGAAATGGACAGAAAACTTAGTGTAAAAATTTTGAGAAATGTAACTTTCCTCAAGTAAAGAACAGCTTTTTTTCATACAGCTGGTGGGGAAAAGAAATGTTGGCGAGTAAAATTTAAAACTTACTCGCCAGATGGGAGTGTGGTAAAACAAAGTTGATTTTTCAGTGTCATATTAATAAAGTGAAGCGAGGAATGATTGAGTTCCCTTCACTACTTCCAAGCCTGAATTCTGTGAATCATTGTTTGAACTGGTGCTTGTTTCTTCAGAGGTGGTTGTTAATTGATTTGTTAATTGATCAGTTTTCACTTTTGTATTGAAGAACCGTCTAGTTCTGTATCACTTATCACTGCAGATACGAGCCAGATGTTTGCTGCCAGCTTGAGTGTGGCTCGTGTTCACTGGAAACCTGACGATTGGACACTGGCTCATTTGCTGAGGGAGGGTCATGTGACTGCCGCTGTGGCAACACTAGCGTATCTACCAAAGACAGAGGGTGAAAGTGGTGGAGCAGTGTGTGGTGTCGACCCTGAGCTGCTGCGCTCAAGCCTTCAGAGATTCCCCAAGCTGTTGATGGCGCTCCTGCCCCCAGACACGGACACCACACGCTTTGATGTCAATGTCTACCAGCTGCTTAGGGTGAGTTGTTCTGGTTTACATGCTCAGTAAATAATGTTCAGTAAATAATGTCTTACAGATACCTGATCTTGTGGAGCATTAGGTTTACAATGCTTGGATCGTGAGTTTGAATCCTGGCTTCGGCGAAATACTCGTGTTGGCTTTTTCCTTGTTCCTCTGTCTTTGATATGACCCGCGTCTGGTGGAACAAGATGAAGCCATAGAGTTAGCCTGGAATATTCCGTTCTCAGCACCACCAGGGTTAACAGCAAACACAGCTTATAATTCTTAAACGGGCTGATTCCATCTTTGCTAAGCCAACTTATGTTTTGGAAAAGTTTCGCTCGTGAGTGCGCCTGTACACTCAAAATACTCTATTCAAAATAATTAGTACAGCTCATAATGCAAGACAGTGTAGTTTACACTTTGCGCGAGCGGTCAAACATTCAAATTCTTCGACTGTTGTTACACTCCTGGTGCGCTCAGTGTGGTTGCTGCGTCATCGAGTACGCTTCTGTTGGCTCAACGGCGGCAATACAAATGTTGTCACTGTCCAGGTGTGTAAGTGGAGTGACGATAGTTATACCACAGAAACAGCTCACCATGATCTGTGAGCATAAAAATGATAGCACTAGCCCCTTTAAATGTTTTGCCTGCAAATGCGCTTTTGTGGTTTTTGGTTGTTGTTTTTTTTTTTTTTGGGTTGGGCACTTTCTTTAATTTTTGTTTGTAATTTCTCACCCCTTGTAGTTATGAAGAGTTTTCAAGTCCACTGTGATGTTTTTTTTTAACAGGACAATGCTCCTTTGGACTGCAGGAGGTTGTTCGGATGGCAGTCGACGAACGTTACAGCTTCAGAAGGTTTGCAGAGTCTGTCTTTGAACAGTGTCTTTGTACATTCGTACGCATCACACCTTGATACTATGGTTTCTGTAAATCAGTTTCACCGTCAGTACAGATTATCACAAGTTGTCCCAGGCATGAGGCAGACTTCCTTTTTTTTTCTTTTTTTAAAGTTCATTTTGGGAAATTCAGGCTGCTTCCCCTGGAGGAAGCACGTTGCCGCAGTGCAGCACCACCCAATACCTATCCTATTTTTCAATTTTACTGGGGGAGGAAAGCTAGATAACCCAGAGAGAAACCCCCAATGAGCAGCCCGATAGCCAGGAAAACTGGTATCACATATCACAAGCTCGACCTGGGCTCAAACTCATGCTTCATTGCCGTGACAGAGGTGATGGCTGTTCAGTAGCACAGCGGCTAAGCCCTGGACGCTACCTGTTAGACTTTGGCTCATCCCTATGGGTCCGGGGTCATTGCTGGAACTGTAAAATAATGTATTGATGCATGTTTTCAGAATTCTAGGATCTCACGCTTTCTCTCATCTATAATGAACGGATCTGGGTGTTGAATCGCAAGACTGAACTCTGCCTGCAAGGAACAGAGTATAATTTTGTGTTGTCGTTTGTTTCAGATGGAATGAAATCGCTTCCCTACTTCTCTCACTCGGACCTGGTCAGTCACTTTGCGCACACAGCCAAACTCAACTTTACCTACTACCTCAGGCATGGGCGGCCATCCTATGCTTTTCTGTCCTTCCTTTCAGAAGAGCTGGATCAAAAGACCACAACTTTGTCTCCAAAGAGGTAACTATGGATAATATTATTGCAGCATTTGTTACTTGTTGAAAGAAGTAGACTTGTTCAACAAGTTTAGCATTTCCTGCGTTGTTCAACTCCACATGGTGGGCCACACAGTGGCAACACAGTCCAGTGGCCATCAGAATTCAAATGTGATGAAAAACATGCATGCATGTACACACACACTCACACACACACACACACACACACACACACACACACTCACACACACACACACACACACACACACACACACACACACACACACACACACACACACAGAGGCACACAGGCACACGCACACACACACACAGACGCACACACACAGACGCACACACACTCACACACACACACACACACACACACACACACACACACACAGAGGCACACAGGCACACGCACACACACACACACACACACACACACACACACACACACACACACACACACACACACACACACACACACAACCAATCACGCACACAACCACTGCTACTACCACAACAACAACAACACTGCTGGCTGCTGTTAAAACTCAAACATTCTCCTTGGGAATAAAAAAAGTTCTTTGGTACCCATGCTGTGAGTGGCTATTGACTAGTGAACTGCTTTGTTGAATAAGTTCCCTGTTCCTTTTCAGGGTCCAAGGGGCTTGCGGCATTGCGCTGTGGCTGGCCGCCAAACATTTTCACAACGCTCGGATCTCCAGTGCCTGCGTGGCCTTCGTGGAGATGCTGAGCCTGGACAGTACGGTTCTGCGTGCCTACATACAGGCAGGAGAGACACTTCTGGCACACAGTATGCGCAGCCTCTCGGGGCCCGTCGACAAACGCAAGGAGCAGTCACACACCAGTCAACAGGAAGTTGGTGAGCGGTGAATATTTTTATGTCCTGTGGTGACTGCTTTCTTCTCGTTTATATTTTACAACTGGTGGGAGAAAAAGGCAGCTGTCAGTGCTGAACTTGTCATTGTTTTTGTGAATGATTGTCAGCTCCTTTAGCAAGAGCCGTTAACACGGACTGAGACTAATAATAATGAGGATTTGTCTGGCGCCCAGCCTCCTGCTGGAGCTCTGGGCGCCTCACAGTAGTGGAGTGGCAATACATACACATGAGATACATGTCACATTACATACACATGAAATACACGTCACATACACGTTACATACACACAGCTATGATACATCCTAACACGACACCGTAAACTGACAATGATGGTGACAGTGATGGTAGAGAAATTAGTCAGTATAATACAGCCGGAAGAAATGAGAAGAAATGAGTCCATTGACTCTGCAAGGTGAACATGGGAAGGCCGGCTGTTCCAAATGACTGGACCGTGGTAGACTGATATTAATTTAGGTATGTGGATGTACTGGGGAATCAATATTACATATCTGTAGCTGCTAAGCCCATGATTGCTGTACAGACTGAGTTTTTGTGTCAAACGTTTCATGTTAAACACTGAAACTCCATCCCATGGCTTTTGCAGACCTGCCTACACTACGCATTGACCATAGAAAACTAAGTAATTTTGGGCTTACTACGCAACTACGCATTTAATTGCCCCACTACACCTTTTTTTTTCCCCTAAATCTACGTAATTTAGCGGTTAGTGTTTCGTCAAATCCGATCTGAACTTTTGCTCGTGCCGATCCAGCTTTTTGAACGAGCCTCATTCAAAGTTTAACAATACATGTATAAATACCCGGTAGAAAGAAATTTGGCTAAAAACAAAACAACAACAACGAAAAACCCATACTGAGATACTATGGTAGTACACTGTAACCAGTCGAATCAAACAAGCCAAAGAATAGAATAGTTGATTTGTAGCTAAAGCAACAAGCTGGCACATTTCGGTTGAGATATGTTAGGACTACTCATTTGGCCAGGAAACTACTCGTTTGGTTTTTGGCACTACTCATGTCATGTTTGGTGGGTAGGCAGGTCTGCTTTTGCTACAAGGCACTTAGATCATCTGATGTGTGATATGTACCACATGTTTTCAGCCCCAGTATGGCTGCACTGGGTTTTCTAATTCAAGTTACAAAACTTCACAGATCATGTTTTTGTTATTCCGTATTTCTCCTTTGTCTTAGTCTCACTGCTGCATTCCTGTCTGCGAAACAAGCATCGTCATGGTCGTCGTCTGCTGACATGTCTGGAGGATGCTGTCAGTGAGGAAATTACCAGTGAGGGGCTTAGCAGGTAAGTCATGTGTTTTCTGTGGAGACTGTGCTAAGTGCTTGGCTGTTGTGCGCATACCTGTGTGTGTTTCTCCTCTTCTTTTGCGGATACAGTGCCAAACCATGGTGAAAATTGAGTTCAAAATATGCCAGTGTCAGATGCTGGACTTCCAGTAGATGCATAACTGTGTATTTCCCTCGGGTGTTTTGTCTTCAAAACTTTGAAAAATCGTTTACAGTTCATCTGCAGTGCGTTGAGCATCAGTATACTTTAAAATCAGTCATAGCTCAGACTGGCCTAAGGCTTCTATAAGAGCGGTTTCCATTATAACGCAGTGTAATGCAAATGTGTATATCACGGTCCCCATCTAATGGCAAACACAATATCATAGTGAAAGTGGCATGTTCATGTAATTAAATTCTGATTAGTGTTTTCATAGTAATGGCAATCCATACTGTCTACTGTCTTGCCAGTACAAGTGTAGAGGCAGCACTCAAGTGGAACATGGTGATACTGATGTGCAACCACCTGCGACTGCCTTTGACATCTCGCTTCCTAGAGGCATGTGCCCGTGATGATCGATGGCTGCCATTTATCTGGTTCGCTCAGCTCCACCAGTATCCAAAGTCCCAGGTGAATTTGCGTGGAATACAGTTTGAATTTTTGTATGATTATGGTGGTGATGGCGGGAATGCACATGATATAGCACAAAGTTTCATCCAGACTGATCCTGGTGGAAAAAGGTGGTCATTTTGACCCACAGTAGGTTAATACTATCTCTCTCTCACACACACACACACACACACACACACACACACACACACACACACACACACACACACACACACACACACACACACACACACCACACACACACACACACACACACACACACACACACACACACACACACACACACACACACACACACACACATAACACCTGAAAAAGAAAAGAAAAGTCTTAAACAGTGGCATGGTGAAAGGTCAGCAATTTTTTTTTCAAGTGATAATGTGTAGCTGGTTAAAACACCCACGATTCTTGCTTCCCTAGATTTTAGAATTCTTCAGAGTGATTGTGCCACACCTTCAGCGTGTGGCGAATATGACTCAGTAAAACAGATCATGCTTAATAAAATACAGGCTCCAGGAAAGACGGGATACTCTCCACAGTGTCTGTTTTTACCTTTCAGCTGAGAAACCTCCTACATCAGTTCCCCAGCCGTCACCTGCGCGACCACCTCCACTACATCATCAATAACGCCAGCAGTAACACCGTCACCTCCTCATCATCTGCTGCGGATGTCAAACAAGGGGCTGCTGGAGCTGCTTCCCAAGATGGCAGCCATAACCCTCGCTCATCGCTGTATTTTCGAATCGGTGTCAGGGCTTCTTCAGACAGAGGTTAGTTAGCGTCTTGCATTTAATTTTGACACACACGGTAATGTACTGTGCATGGGGAGTTTCATTCATCTGGTTCTCCTCCCACCACATCTTTCTTTTCATTGTTAGCTTATACAGCATTACAGGGCTTAAAATATTCCACCTTTTGGTGGATTTCCACCTTTAGCTAACAATCCCCCCCCCCTCCCCCCAAATAAAAAGAAAAAGAGTGTTTCAGAAGTGCCAGCATGCACTGTGCAAATTGCACAAATTTAAGTCCATTTCTGAAACTTTTCCACCTATTTTCCTGTGTTTCCCTCTCTAAAGCACTTAAAATCATGCCAAAATGCACCAAACTGTGCAGATTTTATTCTAATTTAAAAACCAAAAAAGTTCTCGGGGGGAAGCATGCCCCCTACACCCCTACAGCACAACATGTCTGCTTTGCAGATGAGTGGTCGTGACTTTGCCGCTTCGTCAATAAATGCTTCACACCGTTTCTCTTAGTTTAAGCCCTGCTTGTATCCTAGTAGTGTTAGAAGTTATTCTAACTCAAGGTTGATTTTTTAACTCTCATGTAAGTAGACAGTGCGTTTACTGAGTTTCCAGTCTTTAACACTTGGGAAATATTACCTTCCCAACTTTGCCGGGTTAACTTTTGGAAAAAAAAAAAGTGAAAATTAAAGAGACGCAAATCAGTTTGACACTTTAGTGGCAGAAAATCTGTCAAAACTGGTGTTCTTGAAGTGGAGGGAGAAAGTCAGCAGTGGAACAGTTTTGTGCCTTGAGTAGGGATTCTGCTCAGCTGTTTGTGATGTGTGCTCATGAATTCAAGGAGTCCTGATGTGTATTGTGTTGCAGGTGATGTAAGCAGTGATGAAGAGGAGTTGTTGAGGAGAGACAGTACGACTTATCCCAGTTCTGCGCAGTCACCTGATGATGAAGGTGAAACTCTTTTTAAAAATGGTGGATGAATTCGTTAGTCAGGAACTGTCATAGTCGTCATTGGTGATGAATTTCTTGTGTTACGCTGTATTTTCACTCGGTGCCATCGCCGTTGATCTAGCCCTGTTAATAACCGTCAACATCCTTTCTTGTCATCACCTCATCCCCAGTTATCACTAGATCTCACCATTTCAGCTCACACTCTAGAAATGCTCCAGATCTCTCAGAGAGAAAACAACTTCACCATCCCAACTCTTGCCAGGCAGAGCGAGCTGCTTTCTTCTGGCCCAGGAATCGTAAAAGGAATTTGTGGCTGTGAACCACAGATGTCATTGGATTAACACCAGCACAGTTTTCAAGTATTGCCAGGTTCCAGTTCCAATATGATGAGTAACTTCGGACTCTCATACTCCAAAAGTATGATTCGGCTGAATCCCTCAGTCTTCAGCAACTGATCATAAGTTCAAGCCCAAACCTGGCCATCAAAATATAGTCTCACTGTATGGTTAAACTTACCAATACAGGTATATATATATATATATATATATATATATATATATATATATATATATATGAATTTTGAAAACCGGTCCCATCAGTGACTACCCCACACTGTCACTCAACAACCTGTGTCAGAACCGGTCCCACGAGAATTACAACCAGTGATAAGAATTACACTGCAAATCGACCTAAACACAATCACAGTGTCGCAACACTGTATCGGTATGAGAGGTAAAGATAGCAGCGAGTCCATCGCAAGAACAAAGAAGCCCTGGCCAGTGGGGAACAAATTATTGTGACAGTGATTAACGTTCGCTGAAACTGGGACCCCCCCCCCACACACACACCCCTCTCCCCTGTCAGAGGCCACAGTGTTTACTGGTCCCAGCAAATTGCAACCAGTCCCTGGGACCGGCAGCTCCAAATTTTTCCGGTATTCTGGTTTTGCAAACGGTATTTTACCGGTAATTACCGGTTAACGCGATCACTGTATATATATATATACCGGTATATACCTTATTGTCCCTCCATTTCAGCTGCGGTAGCTGTCCAGCAGTGCAATTTATTTATTTTTTTTTTCAGATGTTGAAGTTACAGCGGAATCATCAGCTTCAGATGTTTTCCGCGTGATTTTCTCCGCCCTCGCAACAGGTGAACCATGGAAGTCCCTTCTCTTACATGCGTTGGTGCTGCGAAACCCACTGTTTGCGGAGCTGGCTGGATGCTGTGTAAGTTGAAATATAGACAGACTTCTGTTTAGACTTTACAATCTTGCAGTCGTTGAACCATCGGCTCTGGGCTCACATCTGGCTTTAACTCATTCTAGATGGGCTAATTTTTCCTCAGCCAACCCCTGTGGACGGGCCGATTTGTGAGGTTCAGAAAAAAAAAAAGATAGAAAAATAACAAAACAAGATGCAGACTTGAAATTTTCAGGATAGTTGACCAACATATTTATGCAGCTATTGCTGAAATTTTGATTTTCAAACTTAAATATCTTTGCTGTTAGTCATGTTGCAAAAAAAAACATTCACGATCCACGCGTGCGGCTGTTCGTCTGAAACCGATGTGCACTGTAGGGCCATATATGCGACCGTTCGTCCGGAAAGAGTTAAACACGTAGCACTCTTTCACTTTCAGTTTACACTTTACTGGTGCCTTTGTGAATTATTGTACAGATCTCTATCTTTTGTTTGTATGTAGTTTCATAGTGCATGACAAAACAAAGCAGATGCTTCATCAGTACTGTTCACACTGTTCATTTAGTTTTATCATGTTATGTGACAACAATTTCGTAAAACAGTTTTCTGACTTTGTTTTTAATCTATTTCTTTATTTGTTTTTTGTCTGCAGGGTGCTCCCATGGTTCCGTCCCTCTGTGCATGGTTGGCAGCTATGTTGTCCCCAGCAGAGCATGCAAGGTTTGTGGAGATTCACGGGAAACGCGCTTCAAAATGGACGATGGTCCAGTTGGAGCGACTGGTGGATGCTTATCTTGAGTGTCACACAGAGAAGACTCTGTCTGTCGCTTTCTCCATCTTCCAGCCGGTAGGTTGATTTTTCAGGTTCCTTTCTGTCCTCACCCCCCTCCCCTGTATTATGAATTAATTATGAACTTCTAGAGGAATTTTTTTATGGCACCTCCACCACCACTGCTGCTGTCTGTACTGTTTTGACTGACTGAATGTTGCGGGTACTTGTATATGTCAAGGAAATCTTTGATATGCTTGTGTGCACAAAAACAACAACAGAAAACATCAAGCAAACAAAACACCACCACCACTACCACCAAAAACCAGCAACAACAAACAACAACAGCAACAAAAAACCAAAAAAAACTAAAGAATGAGTAAACCAACCTCTCAAGTGTAACTGTAAGATATCACAAGTTTCCTGGTGTAAGTGCATACCATCAGGTACTACAGTAGAACCTCTTTTGGGTGACCACCCCTTTGGGAGACCACCTGCCTTTGCAGACCAATGTTGCAATGATACTGGGTTGCACTTCTTCACTGTCTGAAGCTTCTTTTGGGTGACCACCTCTCTTTTAAGACCACTCTTATCTGGTCACCGGAGTGGTCGCCCAAAAGAAGTTGTACTGTAGTTAGTTTCGTGCACTTCCCAGTGGTACTACAGCATCAGCGAAAACACTCTTGACAAAGCAACACAAGTTTGCGTACCCTGCTGCTAAATGTTGCCAGCCTTACATCTCACCTTACACTGTGAGTTTCCCCATATGAAACTACACTGACTTGACAGGCTAAAAGTTTTCATGTCTGTTGCTGATTTCCTGTTCCAGACTTCACCACTGTTACCATTCCTGCAGTTCATCTCAGAGTGTGTGATGTGGAGAAACTATGAAGGATGCAAGGCACCACTGGACAGCTTTAAAGAGCTCATGGCTGCTGTAAGTTTTCTCTGTGTGTGTGTGTGTGTGTGTGTGTGTGTGTGTGTGTGTGTGTGTGTGTGTGTGTGTGTGTGTGTGTGTGCGCGCGCGCGTGTGCAGAGTTGCACCATTACAAGAGCACGTGTTCCGCAAGTGTATTTGTGCTTTCTTGCCAACATGTATCTTTGTCTTCCTTAAACCGCACTTACAAGGACTTGCAGAGATACACACAAAAGAGCTTTTCTGCTGGTATCACTTGAAATATGTTTCATGTTTGTACTCCGCTGTGTTTCCCAGTGTCCCTGAAAGCATTATTCATCCTAAGCGTGAATGTAAACAGCATCTTTCTTTCATCTATTCCTTTTAATGTCTTGGATAGTCATGTTTTTGTACGAATTGCTTTTCTCAACCCAGGTCCCCATCTCTCAGAGCAAAACTGCTGGAGATGGAACTAGCGACACTTCATCCTGCAAAAGCGGTAACACAACAGCTAGCACAGCCAGCGGGCAGGATCCAACCCAGGAAGTGATCGGTGACAGGGACTGGTTAGAGGGCATGGCTTACCGCATCATACGTTACGAGCTGCTGCATTGTGGGAGTTTGTACGAGGCGCTGCATTTGCTGGATCTCCTAGCTGAGGAGAACATTGCGCTTGTGTTCAGTTTTGATGGTGAGTGAGCAATAGGAAAGGTTGGGAAAAAATGTTTCTTTCAGAAAGAAAGTTTGTTTGAACTTGAGGTGGGAGGGCTGTGTCAAGTAGAGAAAGCACACACACAGACACAGGCACAGACAGACAGACATACGCAGACAGACAGACGGACGCGGACAGACAGAAACAGACAGACACAGACGCACAGACACACACACACACACACACACACACACACACACACACACACACACACACACACACAGCTGTTGGTGAAGAGAATCTGAACCCGCATGATTTCTGTGATTTTTGAGAGTGTACGGATTGTGTGCAGTTTGAATGATTATTCAGTGAAAGTCACTGTTTGATTATTTGATTTTGTGTGTGTGTGTGTGTGTGTGTAGAGTTTGATCAGTGCAGTGTATGTAGTTGTATAATGGACGACTCCACTCCTGTCAATCAAAAGGGCCGAGCCCCCAGAATTCAGCCAATCGCGTCCCGCGGCATAATGAGCACAGCGATTGGCATGGTCTGGCAAAGTTTCTTACAAGGGAAGCACGTGTAGTTTGATCGGACGGAAACATGGAAAGAAAGCAGTAAGTCCATTGACGTCATTTGAGGAATAAGACCATTATGTCAGTGTCTTGCGTCTTGAAATCACCTCTTTTTCTTTATGATGACGTCATGGACAAACTGTCTTTTGCCAATACATGGCAGAGTAAAGGGGCGGGGCCTCGGGTCATGCCGAGTGGAGTCGTCTGTTAAACTTGTTGATTTTTGTGCTGTGCCTGTATGCGCATGCATTTGCACTCATGTGTTTGCGTGCTGGCATATAAATTCAGTAATAAAAAAATTGATTAAAAATTAAATTGAATAAAAAAAAAACCACACTTTTGGTTGTCTGCCTGCAGTGCTTGACTTCGGAAAGCTCCACAGAATGGTTGAACTCCTTCACAGGCATCAGGTTTCTGACGTCACAGTCGCAGATTTCTTCGACGACACTCCCAACAGTCAGTCCTACAACTTGGAGTGCCAGAGAGCTTTGGAGTGCCTGATGGCACAAGGGGCGTATGAAGATGCTTACGCCTTTGGGCAGAGTGCTGGCCTGGACCTGTCGGGGGTTGTTCTCAAACAGGTAGAGTTCGTAGAGACAGTCCATTGTGTAGAAATTATGTCTTTCAAAAGCAGAGCTTAAAAGCCTCCACCTTGTGGCTGATTGCCACCTTTAGCTAAAAATTTCCTCCTCCTCAAAAAGCATATGTTCATGCTGTGAAATACAGTCTGTACTGAAAAAGCATGCCAAAACACATCAGATCACACAGATTTTAGTTCTAATCCCCCCCCCCCCCCCCAATTCTCTGAAACACTTGAAATCGTGCCAAAATGCATCAAGCTGCGCAGATTTTAGTCTAATGTTTTTGAAAAAAATTCCAGGAGAGCATGTCCGCAGACACCCCTAGCACAACATGTCTCTGCTTAAGTGCTTTGCAGATGCACACTTATGGCTTTGCTGCTTCATTTTTGATGCAGTACACTTTTCCTTCTTTCGAATCATGGACCATTTTATGCACTGAAAAGTCATTCTGTACCTGCCGGGCACACAGCCGAACATTGTCACTTTTGTACAAGTGCTTATGGAAAATGGCAGGTGTATGGTAAATGAATGGTAAATACAATGATGTACATGCAGTATTGCAAGTTTGCACAGATGATAGTCAATAACTACGTATATGGAATGGGGCTGTACCCACTATCACACTCTCTCATAAGGAAGAAATGGATGCACCATTACATTTTCATTTCCACGTTGAGTGCATGAGTATGACTGTCATAAATATCATGGAAATCAGACAGAACCTGCTACACATTGGCAGTCAGTCAGCAAAACCCAAGAACTCACCTGTGTACCTGTTTGGACAAGGTTCAGTGAATACCTTGATCTCCATCAACAGGTGAGCAGCGAGAAGCAGCAGTTACAGGAAACAGGTGTGTGGGCATCAGGTGTGACTCGACGCCGGTACTGGATGCGCTGTGCCGCCCTCGTGGGGAAACATGGACTGACATCAGATACTGTTGCTCACTTCTTTCAGGTATGTCATGGAACGGTAACTGTTAGTTTGAAAATGCACAAAGTGTATCTGTCTGTGGTGAGTTGAAATTGTTCTGAGAAGCTAGACATTTCTTGTGAACCAAGAAAGGGAGGAGACTCTTCTAGTCTCTAAATTAGAGGTGCAGATTTAGCATTCAAGGTTTCAGTTACTGTTTTGTGTGTTGTCTTACCCGTTCTCCTGATTCTGAAACATAGTTGAAGGTGAAGTTTTGAGCCACCTCACTGTGTGCAGGTCACAGAAACTGCCAGTATTATTCCTTCGTTCTGTTGACATGGTTTCAGTAAAGTGTCGATGTCATCCAGTGTATACATTACTTTTACAGAGAGAAGCTGCAGAGACACAGGACCTGGATGAAAAGGCTTTCATCTTCAAACTCTCGCTCTCCCACGCTGAGGTACAGAGCAAGGGGCAGGAGTCGCCCAAAACAGCTACCTTAAAGGACGCCATCTTCACCGCCATGTGGCAGTGTCGCATTCAGGCCAGGGTGTTGGGACACAAACAGGTTAGAGTTATGAATGATTTTGTATTAAGGAATCTGAGTATGGATACTGAACCGCATACATATAAATTTACAATAGAACAAGCTCAGAGAAAAGCCTTTTCTCTGCATGTCAACCCATTCAAATTAAATTATGTGTTTTGCATGTCAGGGCCAGAAGGCAGGACAGAGACCAGAAGAGGAGGATATTTTCAGTGATACTGAGGAACTCGAGGCATCGGCCAAGGGACCCATTGATCGCAAGGAGCTGCTTCACAGCGCAACTGTAGCCAAACCTCATGTTGACCCTGCCAACGAACTCAACTCTGAGGTACATTGTCTTGGTTATGCTTTCACTTTGCTGTACGTTTTAACTTAAGGCATTATAGATCACAGAATACTTCTATGACCAGTCTCTTCCAGTGAATGTTGTTTTCACTGAACAAGAGAAATATAGTAGGTAGATTTCTCTTCTTATGATACAAACTGCGATCGAACTAATGGAATCTGCAAGACACATCTACCGTGGCACCGCTTTTGCTTTTAGGTATGTGCAGCATGCACACAACAGCTAGCCAGTCTGCAGACTCTATTTTCTGTGTGCTGTCACTGGTGTCCCAAATTCTATAATCAGAATGCTGCTTTAGGCAAATAAAAATGTTTTTGCGGTGTGCACCACTGTCTGTTGCTTTTGTATGAAAAATGTATGCTGTAGGAGAAATGTATTTATTATTATTATTATTATTATTATTAGGAGAAATGTACATTATTCTGAACTAGAAGTCGTTTTGTCCAACAGGAAGCTATGGAGCTGGAGAAAGTGATGGTGGAGCTACTGGCTGAGGGACGTGTGTCAGAATGCTGTCGTCTGGCCCGCACACTTGGTGGACAGTGCACGGACCTCGTCATTGTTCTGGTCAGTACAGTAGACAACGTGTTTTTAATTCATATACTCTTTAAACTGCAAGGAAAAGAAGGAAAAACTTTGGGGGGTGGGAGGGGGGTGGGGATGGAGGCTTTGTTGCTAAGTAATGTTGATGCCAGAGTAAATATGTAGACGTATAGTAGATTCTAATTTTGATACTGTGTAATTGGTTAATCATCCCTTATTTGTGGTTTTATCTAGGAGAGTGAATTGATGAAATAATTTTGAGCCATCAGGGTTGCACATTTTCCACAGCTTCTATAGGACAAAGTGTCCTGGAAACAGCAAAGTGATAGGACACAGTGTCCTGGCCACTTAGTGGCAAAACAAATTTTAATAGGACAAATGTCCGCTTGAGGTGGGAAAAATAGGACATTTGAAATTTTTATAGGTCAATGTCCTGGGACCGACATAAATGTGCAACCCTGAGCCATGGAGTGTTTAGTCAAAGTGATGTGCACTTTTACCCTGTTGTGATTCCACAGCTAGGAACTTGACTGAAATTGTTTACACTTTTGCAGACTTGCATTGGACTGAGCAAGGGGGAGGTTACTGTGAACACCTTGGATGCATCCAGCAGAATCCTTCTAACAGCAGCTGAGAAAAGACGCAGTCTGGCTTCTCTCCCATCATTTGCACGCAGTAGCAGTAAGTTACTACTCTGACTTTGGACAGACAGGTCAAACTTAGTTGAAAATGTGTCCGTAGAAAGTGGTGTAGTATTTGATGATGTCATCTCCCATTTCATTTTACCCTCCAGGAACAGCATCTGAGGAAGTTAAATTGAAAGTTGTCTGGGTAATTGACACTTGTGGAAATGACAGCACATGGTCATCGACTTTTCTTGTGAGTCTGAAGATAAAGAATGTTTAAACAATTCCTTGCACTGTATGAAGCCCAAATGCCCCCCCCCCCCCAAAACCCCAAGAAATGCAATGAAATGGGCCTTGTGAAGAATTTATTGTCTTTTACGTCATTCAGCACTGAGTCTTGCAAGTGCTGCCCCCAGTTGGAGCTTTCTGCCACCAGAACAGGAGGAGATAATCTGCACCATGGAACGGCTGTTAGCCCGGTGTGGGCGCGCTCGACCTTGCTGTCTCAGAATCATCTCCATCTACAAAATCGCTTGTGTGAGTCTCAGTGTGGACCTGAAAAACAATCTCTCTCAGCATTTTGTCCTCTTCATTCAACAGACCAAATACAGTGTAAATTGTAAATTTTTCTTCCTAAACATTTCCCACAGCCACCAGGCTTAATATTCCGGCAACATAAGTTCATAAGTGGGGCGGTCGGTGGTCTAGTGGTTAAGAGACCTGTCACCAATGCGAGAGGTCAGGGGTTCAAGTCCCACTTGGGGCAAAAGAATTTTTCCTTCTCGTATGTGGCACCGTTCATTCGGGCCGATCGTCGGGGGTTCTCTCCGGGTACTCCGGCTTCCTCCCCCTCTGCTTTGGAAATGTTCAGCCCAACAAATTTGAAAAATGCAATTCTAAATTCCAAAATTTAAATAGCTGAGCTGACCCTTCGCACCACGTGATTGTAATGTGTTTATGTCCGGTGTGTGAGAGAATGTGTGTGATTCACGTGAGCGTGCGTGTTGGGTTCAGTTCGCGGCGCTTTGAGCCGATTCATGAAATTGGGTAAATATTATTATTATTATTATTATTATCTGACTTTAGCTTTATGCAAGTTACACCATACCTGGTGTTAGCAGTGCATGCAGCCAAAAATCCTTCTGCAGTCAACACTTTGTAATTCACATGCTAAACATTCAGTATGAAGGGAAGAAGTGTGCTTCTGTGAGAATGCACAGGAACCAAACATTGTAATCTGGAAAACATCCTTTGATCCTGTGTGACCCAGTCAAGTGTTTTGAGTTATTGTTTTGATAGTGGAGTTTGCTTGTGTGTATTGTTATTTTAAATGTGAATATTTACTTGTCTTGAATGAATTGTTTTCATTGACTGGACAGCTGATTGGCCGTGCCTATGCTGATGTTGTGGAGTCAGAGGAATTCTCTGTGCTGCGTGAACTGTTGAAAACGGACTTCCCTCATCGCTATTCACTCGCTGCAGAATTCCTGTCCACCTCTTCCCTGACGGACAAAGAGGTAAAAGTCGCTCAACACGTTTCTTGTCCTTCATTGTCTGTGTGTTTCATGTTGTTGGTGTTGGTGTTGGTGTGTGTGTGTGTGTGTGTGTGTGTGTGTGTGTGTGTGTGTGTGTGTGTGTTTGTGTGTGTGTTTGTGTGTGTGTGTGTTTGTGTGTGTGTGTGTGTGTGTGTGTGTGTGTGTGTGTGTGTGTGTGTGTGTGTGTGGGTGTGTTTGTGTGTGTGTGTGTGTGTGTGTGTGTGTGTGTGTGTGTGTGTGTGGTGCACCTTTATCAATTATATTGATATACATGATTAATAGATATGCAGAGGAACTTAGAACATTTTTCCGATCTTTGTGAAAGGGGTCAACCCTCTGAAGAGTTAAACGTAGTATGATGTTTTCTGTTTGTGTTTCTCACATGTAGTGACAGTACATGATTTACTTGAAGAACAGTGCAGATTCGTGTTTGCTTTGACAGGTGGCCTCTTTTCTTGTTGATGAAATTGTGAAAAGTCTTCGAATCTACCTTGGAGGCAAAGATGGCTTTGGTAAGTTGACCAACCGCTAATTTATCATTATCAAATGGGTGAACGCATGAATCTGGTCAGGGTTCTATTACAGTGTGTAAACTGCTTTGTAAAGGCAAGAATAGCAACCATCACAATAACTGAATTACACAAACATCTTAATCATGGCCATGTTTTGTGGATTAACCAAATATGACATGTATTTGGCAAAGACTTTGAAGACAGCTATTTACTGCTTGTTTTAAACAACCCATTTTAATGAACTGGATTGGCAGCAGTTGATACGCATAAATGAACAAAGGACAAGTATCACTGCTTTCAAGCTGCGAGTGGAATCACTTGAAAATGATCAAACTGATGAATGTCGTGCTGGAAACTTTTTTATTTTATTTTAGTATTGTTGGGTTCCTCAGAGATTGGATCCGCAGCAAGGGGTCAGCTGGACACATCTGAACTGATCTTCCGGCCAACAGAGGGCGGGGAGGTGTTCAGTCAGCTGGTCAGTCTGTGTGGGGAACCCGCCATTCTGGGCGACAAGCTGCTGAATGCATTGGCCACCATGGCTGATCACTCACCCGAACCTTCGCAGTCAGGTCAGTTGTGTCAGCGAAACTTCAGACGAACTGCGGGACTTTTGTTTAACAACAACAGACAACAACAAACCCAGTCATGACTATTGAGTAGAATATGTGATTTCTTACTGACAGCTGTAGTTTCACATCATTGCTGATTGATTAATTACGATTGTTTTTTTAGTGAGGCCACTCGTGTCCAATCCCAAGTTTACCTCGTAAGAATTGAGTTAAAAGAATGACACTAGAATGACGTGTGCTAGATTTGGTAAAAGCACTGTGCATACCCCCCCAAAAAAAAACAAACAAAAAAAAAACAACAAAAAAGAAACAAAACAAAAACACACACACACACACACAAAATACACAAACAAAACAAAACAAACAACAACAAAAACAAAAAAACAACAACATACAAACAAAAACAAACAAACAAACAAAAAATTCCACTTACATTCTGATCATTTTTACTTTCATAGATACAAAGCTCAAGATCACCTTTCGCTGCGACACATACCTCCAGAGTTATAGTCTCATAGTCATGCATTTGGTGTCTTTTGTACTTTCCACAGTGTTGTCCATGGAAACCGAGTTACTGATCATGGCGCATGAATGCCACACCGCAGCCTGTAACATGGACGGAATTTCCAACGTTCTGCGTGCGGCACGGGTCTGCGCTCAGTGTCTGGCCTCTGCTAGCCAGTATCAGCTCATGGTCAGTGTAATTCAACAAAGAAATGTTTCATCTTTGTCTTAATTTTAACCACCTGATCTATGGTGAGTTTTCCTTTCAAAGAGGAATAGAAGGGTGATGGAGATAGTAGGGTCAGGTAGGGGCGTTTTTTTGTTGCCCGGGGCGGAGGGGATGGGAGGGGGGAGGGAGGAAGGAAGGAGGAGGAGTTTTGGAGGGTCTATATAGGTTTGTCTCCCACCTGAAGCTCATGCACCCTTGCAAATGAACTGTTAATTAATTAACGCATGGTTGTATTTTTCTGGTTTATCAGATTCGTCTACTGACTGGAATTGGACGTTACAGTGAGATGACTTACATCTTTGACCAGCTGCAGCAGCACCATCAGTTTGAAATGCTTTTGCGGAAAGGCATTGATAAGGTATTTACTGCCTATATGTGTCTTTTGGTATGTTTGCCTCTAACTTTTGTTAGTTAGAAGCAGGAGTGATAAATTTCCGGAACACTCCAGATTTCCGGATTGAGAACTGTTGCAAATTAAATTTTTCGGATTGGCAAAATCAGTGGTAGTGGGGTGATAATGGGGTGACAGCCCAGAGTACTTGTAGGTGTAATACCATATGCTGAGCATTGCGTGTCTCATGCGATTACTCATATAGCTTGAAGTAAAAGTGCACATTCTAAAATGGTGCCTAGGTGTGTATAAAAGTTGCTGTTTTCTTGAAGTGCACTTTGATACATGTATCTACTTGTTCCTAAATGTTCTTTTAAATTTCATGTGTCCCTTATTCCATGTCATGTTTGGATTGATGCATTGCAGGAAGACAAACTGAAGATAGCCCTTCTGGACTACCTGAAGCGTTTCCATAGTGATGACAAGGAGACCTACTCCATGGTGGCCTTGAACTTCACGATGTATCGTGAGATAGCGGACATGCTGGATGAGTCCGGTCATCGCCACATGGCCATGCTGAAAGACAAACCATTAGGTGAGGATCGGATGTTTGCTTATGCTCATGATCACAAAACTGTGAGGTCTTGAATAGACTTGTGACATGATAGTAGGGTGCCGGCTGTTTGTACACATTGAGCTGTATGGAAACCAAGGTGTACCTTGTTCTTGTGTGCCACAGACCATGAAACAGGTGTGTGAGTTACGCAGAGGTACCAACTAGTACGGACTGGCCATATTATTTTCCACTTAACTCAGTTAAATACGGAAATACGGTTTAGTCGCTAAAAGTACTGATGAGACAAATTTCAAATATTTCAAAAGGATCGTTAGGAAGTACAGCTGTGCATGAATCAAAAACGACAGAATTAGTGTGAGTGCACCACCTTTTAGTTCTGACTTGGGTGGCTTAATGCGCATGTGTGTGTGTGTGTGTGTGTGTACAATCACACTTTAGTGCTGAAACTATAAGCGATGTAGACTTTCTGTTTATACATGTACTGTTTTCTTTGTGTGGCAGAATACTGACAAGTGTTGAAAGATACTGACATTCGTTTGAAATAGTACTGACACACACTTTTGGGGGATTAGCACCTCTGGTTATGACTTCTCGCAGAGGTGCATGCAGTGTGATACCTTGTCAGCCCCCACTACTTCTATCTGTGCATTAATCAAATGGGACTTAGAAGTAATTTTACGGCTCACGCCATTGCATGCACCCGTGGGGTTCCTCATAGTAAAAGTACATGTGCTCGGGTTATTATCCAACACATTTTGTTTTTACTAATGCTTCAGTGGCACAGCAGGAGTGCACAAAACTAACTTCTGGAAAACCCGCTGACAGCTTCAGATTAATGACTGTTTGCATAAGATTGGTTTCCCTATAGCTCAGTGGATGTGGGTGATCCATCCCATAGCTTATCCAGAAGAGGTAAATGCAAATGTCCGGCCTTTTTCTCTCTCACTGCATAATTGTGAATAAACAACACAGGGCCTGAAGGGTTGTGTCTGTCAGATAGTCTGAAGACAAACATTTGTTTTGTTAACAGAATCCAGCAAGGAAGTTCAGGAGACCCTGAAGAAATGCATCCAATACTTCGGAGATGCTGCAGAGAGCTACGTGAAGGTACATGTATGAACTTTCCATTGCGCACAGAGAGAAGTTTCTTGTACCAGTAGACAGAGTATGGCCAAAATTGTGGAACTCTCTCCCTGAGACAGTGAAGGAGGCAGTCAGCATTACCGCATTCCGGAAGCGCCTGAAGACTTATCTCTTCAGTGCCTCACGCCAGTAATCATCTGCAGGTTTTTGGGTTTTTTTTGGGTTTTTTTAAAACTATCTTTCCTTTCAAAACCTCTCCCTAAGCGCCGTGAGCACTCAGTTAGGGTGGAGCCATGCGCTGTATCAAGTCTCCATCATCATCATCATGGTCAGGTGCTCTCTTAGGTCAGTTATGTGACAAAAGTGTCTTTGTCTAATATACTCATCGAGGACAACTCCCGAACCGTACCAGTTGTAATCACACTGTAAATATTTTCCCTTGACAGAGCTGTAAGTACCTCAGGCAGGAAGAAACTCGTTTGACACAGGAGTTAAACCTCTTCTGATCTGTAGTCCAAGTGCAGTAGCCGCTTTGTTTCACCAAATCATATCAAAACCTAAGTCACTCTGACATTTCTCAGACACAAAACCCAACTCATGTCATCTGTCAGCCATGTAACGATAACGCGTCTGGTGATGTTCCCAAGGGTTTTGTCATGTCGGAGAATCCTTGAACTGTGAATTGCATATTTATCTGTCTCTCGTTTTGAACAATGCTTTTGTTGTGCAGCATTGTTTTTTTGGCCTTGCGTTCATGGTGTGAAAAGGTTTCTGGCACATGCTCTTTTTTTTCTGTTTTCTGGATTTTTTTTTATTTTTTTTTTTTTTTTTGGGGGGGGGGGAATATTTTTATTTAGGTTGTCCCTGTTGTGCATCTGTGTCAAGGCAAATGTTGATGATGTCAGTTTGCCCTTTGGTGGGATAATAATAATACATAGTTTTTATAGAGCGCTGCTCTCCAAATGCAAAGGACCCGCTGCGCTTAACACACACACGCACACACACACACACACACACACACACACACACACACACACACACACACACACACACACACACACACACTGGCCACACACACACACACACACACACACACACACACACACACACACACACACACACACACTGGCCACACACACACACACTGGCCACACACACACACACACACACACACACACACACACACACACACACACACACACACACACACACTGGCCACACACACACACGCACACACACACACACACACACACACACACACACACACACACACACACACACACACACACACTGGCCACACACACACACACACACACACACACACTGGCCACACACACACACACACACACACACACACACACACACACACACACACACACACACACACTATTTGCACCCACTATAACATCAGATCTACAGTTTATCCTAGATTTTCAGATGCAGGCTGTAACTTAACACACCCACTGCTCATGTGAGAGAGTTATAGTCTGTTGTGAGCCATAGGTCCTGTTAGTCACCTGCTGTATGACGCTTCACACACACACACACACACACACACACACACACACACACACACACACACACACACACACACACACACACGCACATGCACACACACACACACACAAAATGTTGAGTCAAGCAGGGCTTAAAATCTTCCACCTTTAAATATCCCCCCCCCCCCCCCCCCCCCCTGCATAAATGTTAGTAAACTACCCTGAAAATTTGAAGTCTGTATCTTGTTTTGTTATTGTTTCATGAACTTTTTTTTTTCTGCACTTCACAAATCAGCTGAGGAAAAATCGACCCGTTTTGAATGAGTTAAAGTTTTAACCAGAGATTGGTAATAGGCATTGCATAGCTTTGACATACACTGTATTTTCATTAGTGTGTGCATGTTCACAGGACCAAAGACTTGGCTTTGAGGGGCTTGCATAACAATAAAAAAAAAAAAAACCTGACAGGACGAGTTCAAGAATTGGAGAAAATGATATGTCTGTGTTTTAGATTGCCTTTGTAGCTTTGCCTTACTTTCAGTAGTCTGTGCATGTTTACTGATCCAGAGGTCGAAGAGACTTGCGTAACATTCAGAACTAACCTAGACAGGGGGAGTTTGTGATCTGCTGCATGTCTCTTTTTGTTTGCATTTTGGATTGACATTGTAGCTTTGCTTTATTTTTTATTATTGCATGCTTGTTTACAGGACCGAAGTTTTTGAGAGACTTGCATAACAATCAAAATTTAACCAGACAGGACAAGTTCATGGCCCGGAGAATGTCAAAAGTTTAGGATGTCAGGAGTTGATAGAGCCAGAATTTGCAGCTTTATCATGTTGCTGTGCACAGGGTGTGATTTGAAGTGTTTTGCACTGTGTTTCAGGACAAGTGTTACGTGCACGCTCAGCGATGTCTGCGCTGGGCCCGGCTAATCAACCTGCAGGTTCAGCTGCTAGGGTCAGGGGTCAGGGTCATCAACCTGAGTGCGGAAGAGGTCACAGCATTTGTGTCAAGCCACCCAAAGTTTTTGGAGGTCAGAGTTTGATTATGCTTCTCAGATAAGCGGTGCAGTGCACCCTGTGTCGATTTTTGTTTTCTAAGAAACTTTTTTTTGCTTTCTGATATTTGTTGGTAAATTTTATTGTTCTGAAGTGTGTGTGTGTGTGTGTGTGTGTGTGTGTGTGTGTGTGTGTGTGTGTGTGTGTGTGTGTGTGTGTGTGTGTGTGAGATTAAGTCTAAGCTGCTACATGTATATCCATAGAAGAGAAGTGATTTGATTTTCTTTGCAGACATGTTAGTGTACAGCTGCCAACACATCTGTGGCAACTAAATCTAAAAGCTATCAATAAACATGAGCTGTGAACTAACACACAACATGCATAATTTTTAAACCGACAACATGTAGTAAGAATATCATTTTAGCGAGGCATAGTACCGGTCTGTATCAGCATCTTTGACTCACTTGCTTGCTCTGCGTACAGCTGCAACTTACATTGCATCACAAATCCTCTCCCAGGATCAGGCATTCCAAACTAACCAATGTTTAGACTGAGATTTTGTTCTGAATAAGAGTTACTTATCTCATGTGTTGCAGGCGTTTGTGGTGACGGAGGCATATGGCAAAGCTGTTGACTGGGCGGAGGGTTTGTTCCAACATGTCATCGTGAACGGTGACATGCGATACCTGCAGGATATGAGGACATATGTCAAGCTTACGCCAGCGCTCGTAGAAAACACTTTGTACAAGTATGTCATAATTTGTCCATAAGCTTTTTCATTAGTTTGCCATAATGTAGTAGGTGTTGTGCCCAGCTGTTGTGAAAGTATTATAGAGGGTGTTTAGTGTTACATGTACAACCATTTGACCCATATGCTGGCAACATGTTTCATTGAGTTTTGCTATGTGGTTGAGCCAGTGTACACAGATGTGACTGATTTGTCTAACTGCTTGCAGTAGAAAATCTTGGTGCAAAAAAGTCAGTGAAAACAACCCAAACATGAAATTGCTTTTTCTGTTAAACCCCAAACACACACACACGCATGCGCGCACACACACACACACACACACACACACACACACACACACACACACACACACACACACACAGGCGCACGCACGGACGCACGCACACCAGTGCAGTTTATTCCTCCTTACTTAATACCAGTGGTAAACGATGATACATCTCTATGAAACCTGTCCCTTTTTTTTTGTATTTCTTTCTCTTTTTCTTTTTGTGGTGGGGGTAGGAGGTGCTCGGGGAAGGGGTGTTTAAATGATTAGAATACAAGCAAAACTGTTTTTCTCTGTCCAAAACTACAGGCTGAAGCAGCTTCCCAACAAACAGAGTGGCAGCTTGCCGCATGTGAAGAAACTGTTGAAGTACTGTCCAGACGTATGGATGCAGTACAAAATCGCCCAGGACCTCGGGCTGCAGGATATCGTGCGGGAGCTGATCCGCAGTGACAGCTGCAGCAGCTACATCAAGGACATGCTGGCCACACACTGACACTCCTACAGAAAAGTTTGACCGTTAACCTTTCGCCATACTTGATGTAAAAACTGACGCTGTACACTTCCTGGGTCGCTGGCCACCAATATCTCGCATACATTGACCGGTCGGTGTTGCTCATACACTAGCTTACAGTGCCTGCGGCCAGCTACTGACCATGCATGACTGACACAAATGCCAGTTTGCAACCTGAAACCAGAGCCTGCATACACATGTGAATCCCTGCTGAAACTTGGGACCATACACTACTTCTTGCACTGGACAGGGAGCGGCGAGCTCGACATGGTTGGCACAGCCGCCTTCATTGAAATTATTTAGCCACTTTGATCGTTAATTCTTTCTTTTCTGATGAAGTAACTATACTTTGTTTTGGTTTGACATAGATGCCTCACGTATATACTGTACATATACATGTATATATATTTGAAGAATAACTGGAGTAATAACGCTTCAAAAATGAAGGAGATACCAGCATGAATGTACAGCTGTGGGTCAGCCATGACCCAGGAAGTACGGCGAAGGTTAAAACACAGTTTTCAGGGACCAAAGAAGTGTTTTCAACAGATGTTCACTGAGCGCCTCGAACAGTTATTTCCCCACTATGTATGCAGTTTAGGTCTGACATGACAGAAAGGTGTTGCCTTAGAATGCTCAGTACACCAGTGGTAGCTACATGTATTACTGATCACTAGGTGTATGTTTGGCTCGTATCTTAGCAGTGTCTTCCCCCTGAAGGCTGGATGTTATTTTTGGATACACCATTATTGTATCATGCATTTTTTTTTTTAATTGTAAGGAGTCTGGGTTGTTATGTGTGCTTGGCAAAGTAACTTTCCCTTGCATCCTCAATTGGATTGTTACACTTACAGTAAAGTGTCATTTGTGAACCGTACTCATCCTCAGCCTTTTTTTTTTTTTTTACTCTCTCTTTCTTTTAATTTAATAATTTACATGAATTACACAGTATTTGCTAAATGAAATCATTCCTTATCGATTCCCTGCAGTGGGTTACTGTGGAAAGAAATTTTCATTGTTGCGAGCGGAAAGCAAAGCAAAGTACATTTAGTAATTTACATGTATTACACAGTATTTGCTAAATGAAATCATTCCTTATCGATTCCCTGCAGTGGGTTACTGTGGAAAGAAATTGCCATTGTTGCGAGCGGAAAGCAAAGCAAAGTACATTTAGTAATTTACATGTATTACACAGTATTTGCTAAATGAAATCATTCCTTATCGATTCCCTGCAGTGGGTTACGGCGGAAAGAAATTGCCATTGTTGCGAGCGGGAAGCAAATTAAAGTACATGTATAATCAAATAAAAGAAACCTAACCTGAAATTTTCCAGTAATACATGTATTGTTCTATATATTTTTTTGGTGTGTTTTATAAAAATTTATTTGCATTTTCTTTGGAGTACATGTGGGTACCTGTCTTCCTTCCAGAGACAAATGCTTATTTATGTTCAGCTTTTATTCTTTGTCAAGAAGAACACACAATAACATTTGCATTAGAGTTAAACTGTACATGTTCATTCAGTGGCGAGTGTTTACTTAAAGTTTAAGTAGGAGTTAAAGCTGCTATATACGTCACACTGCCGAGATGGAAAACTGCCCCTTTCAAAGCTCTGTTTAGAAGAAAGTTTTGTTGGGCCATTGCCACTGTTTTCGTGATTTTGTGGCTTCTAATATGAGAGAGATACGACCTTCTGTGAGCTTACAGTCCATTCCTGAACAGACTGGGACTTGACAAAACCTTCTAAAAATAGCCACCAATCAGCGCCGTCTAGGTGGCCCTCAGTCCGGAACCCAACAACGTTGTCTGCTCAGAATGCGATACACTTCTAGCACAACTTATATGTCGGTCTGAGTCACTACAGTTTTTTGTTTAGGGTTTTTTTTTGTTTTGTTTTTGTTTTTTTTACTAATTTATTATGCCTTTTCGGGAAATTTGGGCTGCTTCCCCCAGGGGAAGCGCGTCGCCGCGGTGCAGCGCCACCCAATACCTATCTTTTTTTTTTCTTTTTTTTTTACAATTTTGCAATTTTGCTGGGGGAGGAAAGCCGGATAACCCGGAGAGAAACCCCCGTTGAGCAGCCTGGAAGCCAGGAAAAACCAGTATCACATATCACAAGCTCGACCTTGGCTCGAACCCACGCTTCATCGCCGTGACATTGGTGACGGCCGTTCAGTAACGCAGCGGCTAAATCTGACGCGCTACCTGTTAGACCACCGCTCACCCCTCACAGTGGTCTCAGATATTAGGACCCCAGTGACTGATTCTGATGCACAGAGTCAGGGCATCCGATGTGAAGTTTTCCACACGCTGTTGTATGCCTGTCCTATCTATTGAGACTTCAACTTTCATCAGTAACATTCTTGAGTGGGGCGGTCGGTGGTCTAGTGGTTAAGAGACTTGTCACCAATGCGAGAGGTCAGAGGTTCGAGTCCCATTCGGAGCGAAGAATTTTCCTTCTCGTACATGGCACCGTTCATGCGGGCCGATCGTCGGGGGTTCTCTCCGGGTACTCCGGCTTCCTCCCCCTCTGCTTTGGAAATGTTCAGCCCACCAAATTTTAAAAAATAAATGCAATTCTAAATTCCGAAATTTAAATAGCTGAGCTGACCCTTCGCACCACGTGATTGTAATGTGTTTATGTCCAGTATGTGAGAGGATGCGTGTGATTCACGTGAGCGTGCGTGTTGGGTTCAGTTCGCGGCGCTTTGAGCCGATTCATGAAGTTGGGAAAAGCGCCTATACAATACTATTATTATTATTATTATTATTATTGATGTGATACATGTAATGTGTATGGAGTTCAAGCACAGTGAGCTGCAATCCATGTGGTGCTGTTTGAGTCTGCAAGAGTGCAATACAGTTGATAAATTATTATTGAATAACACAGGAGTTGTACAGTACTCTCTAATGCTGCCTACTGAGGTCAATTTTTCTTGTGTGCGTGGTTTTTTGTAAGACCTTGACAACTAAACCCTTCTTGAAAGACCACATATCATGTATGCATACCTCGTATTTCTGTTGACATCTTATTATCAGTATGGATATTTTTCTACAATTTAATAAATATGAGAGAACCTTCTGGCTTGCAATCCTGCATCTGTCTCGTTTCATAACTGGATGGGTGGGTGGGTGTTTGGGGGTTTAACGTCCTTTTCCACCACATAGGGTGATATCAAAGACGGGGCAACGATGAAAAAGCCAGCACAAATATTTGGCCCCAGCCGGGATCGAACTCACGACCCGAGCATTAGAAGTCCAACGCTCTACCATTCGACCACCCCGGCTCCCCGTTTCATACTGGAGACGCTAGACAAAACATAAGTGTGTCAACAGCAGAGGGTATGTTTTCAGGACATTGACACATCGGTATGTCACCGGCAATTCTGGGCCTTTGCCTGGCACAATGGCAAGGTCAAGGCAAATCATTAGTGCATGAATATGTATATCATTTGCAAAACGTCGGCAAACGATAGGACAGAGACCTGGATGGTTGTCAGTGGTGTGTGTGTGTGTGTGTGTGTGTGTGTGTGTGTGTGTGTGTGTGCACGGTGTGTGTGCCGTGTGCGTGAGAGAGAAATGGACAAGCTATAACTTGTACGTTTGTCATCTTGATACCACGTTCTTAGTGATGTGTGGTTTTTTAAAATACCGATTTCTCTGCTTTCACTTTTATGAAGCTGACTTGAACTCAGTCCGAGTCTGTCCGGACACACACACACACACACACACACACACACACACACAGGCATTACAGAATATCACGAATCTATCAGCACAGCCAGTGGCATGCGAGAAGCCACGTCTTTCATTATCCTGTCCTTCGTCAGTCCATGCTGCTGTTTTGCTGAGTGAGCACGATGCCGGGAGGGGGGAAGGGGGGAGGGCAGGGGGGCTGAGGAATGGGGGTTTGTAAACCGGTTCCAGGTATGCCGGACTGAGAAATGGGGGGTCGGGGACCGGGGGGGGGGGGGTGTCAGTCAGTAACGCCGGGCCCGGTCCCGCCGGGTATGGCAGACTGATAGGCCTACTGCTGATAAATCAGAAACCCCGTTTACCTTGACCCAATCACTGGTTCGCCACAAACCGGCGCAAACAATGCGTCAGTTGTCGGATTTGATGCCTCTGTCTCGTTACCTGACTCCTCTCTCCCCCCCCCCCCCCCCCGGTCACGTGCACTCCGTCAGTGTAAGGCCGCGAACCAGGGCTGTCGCACCCATCTCACAGTCAGTCCGTCGGGGTCAGGGTGCTCACAGATGCATGTACATCAGTCTATCGTGTCAGTTGAGGGCTGATGACTCCGTGTGTGTGTGTGTGTGCCACGGTGTGTGTGTGTGCCAGCCTGTCACTGTGTCAGTGTGTGTGTATGTGTGTGTCAGTGTGTGTGTGTGTGTCAGTGTGTGTGTTCCACGGTATGTGTGTGCCAGCCTGTCTCAGTGTGTGTGTGTGTGTGTGTGTGCACGGTGTGTGTGTGTGCCAGTGTGTGTGCGGTGTGTGTGTGTGTGTGTGTGTGTGTGTGTGTGACTCATTGAGAGAGAGAGAGAGAGAGAGAGACTGAAAAAACAACAACAACAACAAAAACCGTTTATTTGAACACGGCCGGTATAGATGCCGGGTTTTGGTCGTTACAGTGATCAATTCAGTTTCAAACTCAGGTTGACTGGCCACAGCCGGTCGGTCACACCGGGCAAGCGCTATGGGAGTGTAACTGACAACTTTATGACACTGCGGCGGAACGGCTACAACTGACTGCGGCCCCCGAGGTTCAGGAAAACGCGTGACCGTGCCGACACCAAAAATGGCAACTTTGTTTTCAAGTTCCAGTGTCAGTCGGCCGCTCTCCGGCAGACAGCGCCGGAGTGACACTCAGTACTGACTGATGATCATCGCTCCGGCTAGGGCTATCAACTGGCCAGAAAAACTCCGCGATGAATTTTGTTTCAGTCTACCAGTTAACTTGGGTCGGTGCCGGCCGGGCCGGAGGCTGACTGGATCAGGAACTCGGTGCGGCCGGAACCGGCCGACTCGATGACTGGAAATTCAGTAAAGCGGATCTGGCTGGCACTGACTTCAGTTTGGCATTTTAAGCCGGAAAAGTAAAGTTCAGTGCCGGACTGACAGCCTTGTAGTCCGGCTTCGATCCTGCTCAGTGTTTCTCTCTCTCTCTCTCTCTCTTGTCTTTTTTTTTTCATTCAGGGTACTGTTTTGCTTTGTTTTTTGTTTGTTTGTTGTTTTTTTTTTGTTTTTTTTTGGGGGGGGGGTCTCCTGCCTCAGTCTGCCTTAGTTTTACATTTTCATTTTGTAGTCTAGCAACGGCAAATTATAAACTGGCACATGTGCTACAATTTCTACCGTTGAAAAATAAAGTTTCATTGTCATTCATTGTCATTCTCTCTCTCTCTCTCTCTCTCAGGCCGCTCAGTCACGGCACACAGCACACGCCGGCACACACACACACTGACACACACACACCGTCACACACACACACACACCGGGCACTGACACACACACACCGTCACACACCGGCACACACACACACACACACACACACACACACACTGAAGCAATACATTTAGTTATTCAATGTCTCGGACATGGCGGCCGGCAAACACCGAGTGACGCACTCTAGTCCCGTCATCAGCTCCACAGTCCAAGCCGGTCCGGAGTTTACCTATCAGGTTTTCCCGGCTCCCATGTGAAACTCACAGTGGCGATACTACGTCACAACATTGCGTGCCGGTGCGAGCAAAAATACCGATAGTTTGGCCCCCAAATGGACAAATTACTCCACGAAAGGGACAGGGTTGTGAGTTTGAATGAATGAGCGTTCGAGGAAACTCATGAGTGTTATGAACCAAACGGCGTGTGCATATCGCCTACAGTCGCCACAAACTCGAAAGACAACAGACAGGGATAGACAGGAAGGAAAATTCTTAGTTGCCAATGAAGACAACATGTCTGGGATGCAGTTGAAGAATAGACCGCTCCAACACGGAACCTCCCCGCCGTGAAGCGGTTTGGGAAAACAACGCACCAGAGAGGGGTGCGTTGTGAAGGTCTTCAACATGACAGGTGTTCAGCAGCACCAGCAGGGCACTGCGAACAAAGCCCGCCAGAGTGAAGACCAGGTGGTAAAGTTTTGTGTTCAGAAATGACATTAGCTGGTTACTTTCAGTATGTGTTCGTAAATCATGTGCGACATGTTTCATCTGCGGATTTTTTTTTTTGTTGTTGTTTTTTTTTTGTTTTTTGTTAGGTCTTCAATACTACGTCGTGAATATTTCGTCCTTTCTTCGATATGGACTTGTTTTGTGGATCGTTCAGTGCACACGCTGTGCTCACAAAATCGCCACCGACCACACAAACTGTCCACACAGCAGTCAGCACCGCATTGTGTGCCGAGGGCAGGGAAAGAAAGGAAGCCTGAGACAAAACAAGCCTTCACAGGCATGCCAGTGCGGCTTGATTTGTAAGTAACGGACACAGGTTCTCTTCTGCAATAGCCGGAAGTTTAGGTTCGCTGTTGGCTAGCTGAGGCGTTTGGCATGGATTTGTGTCGTCATTTTCAAATTCTGTACTGAGCAACGGCCGTTTCCGGTCGAGTTTGTGGCGACTGTAGGCGATATGCACACGCCGTTTGGTTCATAACACTCATGAGTTTCCTCGAAAGGAACGCTCATTCATTCAAACTCACAACCCTGTCCCTTTCGTGGAGTAATTTGTCCATTTGGGGGCCAACTATCGGTATTTTTGCTCGCACCGGCACGCAATGTTGTGACGTAGTATCGCCACAGTGTGAAACTGGTGTAACTATTTTGCCGGCTTACGTGTTTTGCACCTTGCACTTTGCCCGACTGATCTCCATATTATCAGTTTGTTACCTCCAGCCCCTCACACCACAACCTAACGGTGAACTTGAAGTCAATAACCCATCACATACACAGCGAGCGGCCCGTCACGCCTGCTTTCCGTTCGCCGCACGCCTGTGCCACACGGCCGAGTGAAAGGGGGATTTCCTTTGAACGTGCCCGCCCACACGCGGACCACGTGACGAAAGTGGACTTTGACCCACGAATACTGACGGAACGTAGAAGTGCGTGCACAATATAAAAGCGGACAAACACGTCAGCTTTCATGTTTGAGCTTCTCCGGATTCATCAACAGTGAGTACCTGCAATTATCATGCCTTTTCTCGTTCATTTTGTTGTGTTTTGTGTGAGAAATCTGGCAAATTTTACGTGTCTGATGGTCGTTGTGTAGTTTCCGTCTTGGGAAACCACCACCGCCAGGTCCACTCATTATCATTTTTATCCAACCTATCCTTTGGTGTATTTCTGGTTGTTTGCCTTTTTTTTTATTTTGTAGACAACCTGTATTGGATGGATTGTCAGTTACTTTCAAGTCGTAACGACATATGTTTCTAGCTGCTGTCAAATGCAGTCGATGTGGTTGTGAACATGTCGGGATCTTTCTGGAAAACAAACTCCGTCGCTTGGTTCGTAGCACAGCGACCAATCAGCGGCGTGACGTATACAGGCGGCGGGGAGATGATTCCTCTTTATTGTTGTTGCAGTACGAGAAAACTTGAGAAGTATCAACGAATTGACTAATTTTTTTGTGTGGTCTACAAACGAAGGACAATGTACTGATTATGATACATGTCATACCATTTTCATTATTATAATTATTTTGTTCCACCGGTAAAACTAACCAAACTTAATCTGGTGCCAGCTTCCAGTTCTAGCACTGGTTTCACTGAGTTTCCCAGATGCATGACAAAATGCCAGTAAGCCCAAAACCAAAATTCACAGAGTTTTCAGATGGTATTTGGGCACAGCTGTGAGGTGTTTGGATCATTCAGATGGCAAAGCATATATATAGATCCGTCTCATGACTGGAAAGTCAGTTCCATGCTTCTCCATACTAAACTGTATTGATCATTCTTCAGTGTTCACCACAAACGTCTGTGTGGCAGTCATTTCAACAGATATTGCAATACAGTCATGCAGATCTAATTGCCACAGTGATTCTCACTGATGGAACTGTATATACATCACGGCACCCACTCCTTCGCAGGTCTACAATTCTCACAGCCATATGTATATATCTTTCATTTCGTACAAATCAGTGTCCTAGCCAATACCACTCAATCCCACGTTTTTTTTGTTGTTTTTTGTTTGTTTTGTTTTTCACTATCTTTCCTTTCAAAACCTCTCCCTAAGCGCCGTGAGCACTCAGGGTGGAGCCGTGCGCTATATCAAGTCTCCATCATCATCATCATCATCATCAGTACCTTAATAAGTGTACTGACTGGTCTGTTCCACTGAGATCTGGCAAATTTGTGAAGAAAAGCAAGTAACTCTGCAGAGTCTCCAGGCATGTAGCACAAAACATAAACACTAGATCTGCCAATGAGTGTTCAAGATGCCATCATTGCTCAGTGTAAAATCAAACTTCAGATTTTCTGTCACTGAACTCGGCTGTAACAGTGTATCAAATTGCGCATGCTTGTCAGCGTCAGTACCTCAGGAGTGGAGTACTTGCCATAAGGCATGCATTGAAGGGTTCACTATCTTTTTTTAGGACCAAAACTGAAGGAGATGTGGGAGTGAAAGACCTGATAAGACAGGAAGGAGAACATGTACTTGAAATTGAATAATTAACCTATTGAGTTCCTCCACCGACATCAATTATATATATATGTATCTAGGTACTGGAGAGCAGTAGTATGCCTGTGTTTAGACTTTAGGGTGTTGCTGTGTCATAATATATATCTATCTCTCTCTCATGACATTTTTATGAGGGTATTGGCAGCAGCCCTCTAGCAATTAGTGAAC
Organism: Batillaria attramentaria; assembly: GCA_018292915.2. Lineage (NCBI taxonomy): Eukaryota > Metazoa > Mollusca > Gastropoda > Batillariidae > Batillaria > Batillaria attramentaria. The sequence continues at coordinate 2,481,336 of JACVVK020000019.1, forward strand.
TGACAAAATCTTCCTTCTTGGTAATAAAGAATAGTGGGGTGACAGAACATAAAATTCACATTTTTCTTTAGTAACCCATTTTGCTCTTTGGAATGTATTTTACTGCATAGGTTTATGCTTAGTTAGGGCTTAACGCCGTGCAAGCAACAAAGACTAATTCGCGTCTAATTACTGCATAGGAGGACAAGCTGGAGAGAATTAAAAAAAATCACTGTATTGTACTTCTGTTGGAGTCTGCCCAGTTTGGTCTTGCACTTTGTACCCACATAGTTCTGTGACGCACTTAGGCAGTACATGTGTACGCATGTACCTTTGACCCCTGAAGTGTGAGGGCTGAGCACTAGTGCACCCTATCGGTTAGTACAGGTGTACCAAGAATACTTTTGGTTAGGTGGTAACGCCCAGCCAGTGTGCGTCATTGTAGTGTACGTGTTCTTTTTAAAAAGCCTCGCTGGGTTTACGCCAGGATATGTAGGTCATGTTAGTGCTGAGTGTAAAGGTGTTGGACATTGATCCTGGACTGAGTTGGGAGGGACAAGGTACAAAGTTCAGTGTCGTCGTAGCGGTACATGAGGATCTTACATGCGCACCAGAGGGCCAGCATTACTCCGAATCTGATCATTTACACTTTTGTTTGGTACATGTATACCTCACGTCTCTAGTTGGTTAAAGGCTAAAATAATGATATGATTCAAGTACACAGATTTCAAAATCCTGTATGAGCAAAGACAACTGACAATAGCATATTGTATGGTTTGTGTCACCCCCCCTCCCCCCTCCCCCCCCCCCCAAAAAAAAGAAGAAGAAAAAAACTGAAAAAAAAGAAAAAAGATAGCAGTTGTTGAGGGACCCCTACTGTGTTGTGGACAGCAGACTATGCTGCATTTACAAACTACTTACACTGGCCATTTCAGCGGCCAAGATTTCAAATCCATGTACCAATGTCTCTAGCAACAAGGTAAACGCTTTTACAGATTACATGTATTATGACGGTGGCTTTTTCATCTGTGAGGATACTTTTGTTTCGACTCTTTGCCACCCATGAATACTGGCACACTAGTCTGAAGTGCTAAATTGAAGTGATTGATAGAGTGGTTACTGAGTTACCCTTCAGTGGCATGCACAGTCAGTGATAAGAGCAGTCAGTGACCGTGGATGACCTTAGCATTAGCAGCTGTTCATGGTGTCACTGACCTGGCAAGTTTTTAACCTTCCTGCATTCTGTGCATGTTCCCATTGTACATGTATCGGTTTGAAATGGCCTTGCTGTAACTGTAAGACAAGGTCTTTGGGGCAGGGCCCCTGGGTAGTTTTCCTACCCTTCACCTTTCCTGCTGGGTTGAAGGAGAGGCCCACAGCCAAAATGTGTGAGGGCAGACCTGTAAATAGATGGTTAACCATCCTGTTTATGTGGTCCTTGAGATAACTACCTTCAGCTTAGCCACATGCCTAATAAGTATGAGGGTAGGTTTCCATACGCTGAGGTGTGGGGGAACCAAGCCGCAAAAAGAACTTTTCTTCTTATGTGGCATACATGTGGTTCTTTAGTGCACTAGTGGTCAGATCATTTTCCTTCTTCTTGTCTCTTCGCATTTAGCACCAGGAATTCCTTTTGTGCAAAACTGTTGTTGGCTTTGCCTGTATATATATATATATCTAAATCAACAAACAAGCAAGGAAAGCGCCCTCACAACCATCAACCTACAACAACAACAAAACACAAAATCCCCCCCCCCCCCTTTCCCCCAAAGACAAAAAGAAAAGCAAAAAGGAAAAATGGCTGAGATTTCAGGGAGACAGCTGTTTATTTTTTCACAAATAATGATGTGGCTGGCTACGCTTATATAAAAGACACGCTCATGAAATCAAATCATATAGATGCCATGATTTTTTTTTTAATTTGGCTTGTTTGAAGACATTCAAAGCTCCAGGCAGGTTTCAAGGGTTCAACCTAATGTACATTGTAATAAACTTTAACAAGAAAAAGAAAAAAAGGGCTAAGTGTGTGGGCCGGTATGCTGATTGAAAGAAACAAAATAAAGAAAATGTTTTCCTAACAAACATACCCTATTGAATCTGTTTCAGGAGGTCTATGTATCGACAAAACATGATGGAACAGCAACAAAACAGCCCCCAGATCTTAAACAAGCTGAGTGAACTGCCCATCGTCAGCGACACCTGCCACCAGGTGCTTGACATCTATGAGCGGACCAAGGGGCACAACTTCCTCTTCCGCACCACTTTCGGTCTTGCGGAAGCGACTGCAAAGGCTGTAGCTGGGAAGACGGTGCCCATCATCACCAGTCGCTGCCAGCCCCAAGGTCAGTCTAACGAACAGGCAGGAAATAGTTGGGGGTGGGGTGTTGGTGGGGACAACAGGCAGAACACCATTGAAAAGTTCTATTCCTTTGCGTCTCTGTTTTCGCTTGCATTTAAAATATTGGAGGGGGGGGGGGGGAAATGTTGGCAGTAGAATTCATGAGTGAATATTTGGCAGTTCCGGGAAACTTCTGATGCTTCTGTTTGCTCTTCCCATGGTGACTGGTTGGCATGATTTTCAAGGGAAGTTTCCGGATTCCTTAGTTCCAGTTTTCAGTTAACGAACATTCACCTGTTTATGGTAAAGATGTTTTGCAATTCAAACAGATTGTAATAAATAAGTATGTAAATTCTGTGTAATTCTAATGTTGCAGTTGAGCGTGTGAACAGCTATGCCTGCGACCAGCTGGATGTGCTAGAGGAAAAATTCCCAATCATCACCCGGCCAACTGAGGAGGTACTATTTACTATCTGATCACGTACTAACTGCTTACAAATCATCACTTTGAATTGATTGCTCAGGGGATAATGTGGCAGCTTTGTTTAGTTGTAAATTGAAGTAAATAGCATTTGTGTTGTCATACCCTATGCTGTGTAGTTCTGACGGTTCCATATTTGTCATACAGGTTCTCCGTGAGAGCAAGGAGAAATATGACCAGACTGTTGGGCCATACGTTGACCCCTTGCTGCGCCCTGCTGTGGCTGCTGTAAACGTTGGTGTGTCGGCTGTCAACAAGGGAACTGCAACAGCCACTGCCATTGTTGACACAGGAAAGCGCTCGGTAGGTTGACTGAGGTGGTGAAAGGAATAATGCATGAATGATTATGGGGCTGGGTTGGTTTTTTTTTGTTTGTTTGGGTTTTTTTTTTTTTGGGGGGGGGGGGGGGGGGAAGAGATCTGGTAGATGCCATATAGGGTTGTGGTGATGTTTTAGAACATGTGACTGTAATGCTTTGCTTATATATATTTGATTTGGAATAGTATTTCAAGTGTCAGATAAGTGTTAGGTCAACATAAGGGATAGTCACATCAGCCTCAAGAGGATCCTATTTGCAGAAGCAACCAGTTCTAACTGGTACTATGACGTCAGCTGGTTTAGCTGGGGAACTATTGCCTCTCTACTTTTTCACACAAAACCAAATAATGCAGTTATAAAGTAATGTGAACGCCTACATCACTACAGTGATGTTGCCAGGATTTTTTTTTCTTCGGCGATTTAGCCGAAACAGCCATGAAAGTTTCGGCTTTTTACAGAACGTTTCGGCTCTCTCTCTATCTGCCGAAGCAGTTTCACAAGTTTTTCGACTAGATTCCCCACTGTTACGTGCTCCCTCCACCTCCATGAATTAAAGATGTTCTGTAGATACATATCCTCACCGAAAGTTGCGTTTTCTTGGAAATTAGTCCAGCCAGCACAGGAATCTCGCAGAAACGGACATAATCAAGCCGATTCACTCGTGAAATCTTCGGCTCGGCTAGCCGACATGACAGACAGATTATCGGCTTTTTCAAAACAGAATCGGCTTTTAGCCGGGATCCGACCCCAAACGACATCCCTGCACTAGAAGGTCTTGCTGTGGACCCTTCCCATGTAAAATTATACATGTATGTACTTGCCACAGGTGAGCCGTGTGACCAAGATGGGTACAGACACTGTATCTGGCGTCTATGGGTTTGGGAAGAACCAGGTGGAGAAGGTGGTGAGTGCTGGTCAGGATGTGGTGAACCAAGGCCTGCAGACGCCGTACGGCAAGTACGTCACTCAGCAGTTTGATGAGTCGCTGGACGTTTCTGAGGAGCTTCTGGACAAATACCTGCCTGAAGAGGATGTGGCAGGTACGCCTTGCTTTTTGTGTGTGTGTGTTTTTTTTAAAGGGACGGCAGCTTGGGAAATGGATGTGTGGATGCCAGTTTGGTACAGAAAAGAAAGTCTAGGACTTGGGTATTGGATTGTTGGTTTGTAATCTTTCCTTAAAAGGTATGCACATGGGTTATGATTATTATCTCCTGGCTGGAAGAAAAGTGCTGTTTGTGGAGTTTTGTCTGTCTTGTTCCCTGGGCGTAGAAGCTGCTGCTTTAGATTTAATGAAGATCGCTTACAGATTTCTCAAGCGTTCTGTGCTATTTGTGTGTAAACTTCCTAGAAAAATCGGAAGCATCTTATTGTGTCTGTCGTCTCACTGAAGGGCATTGTTTTACAGAGAACGAGAAAGAGGAGAGGGGAGAGGAGATGCCATCCACCAGGAAGGACCGTGTGATGATGCTGAGCAGGCGCCTCCACCGTCGCCTTCACAGCCGTGCTGGCCGTGATCTGAAACACTACCGCGCCGTCACGCTGGAAACCATTCAGCAGCTGGGCCAGACATTTGATGTGGTGTGTATTGCTAACTGCAGTGGAGGACAGATACTTCTTACCTTTTGGCTGATGGATACTCTTCATGAAAGAGGGAGGGGATAAAATGTGCAAGAATATTCAGTGGAAAATGATATGACCAGTGTGGCACTTTCTCTTTTCACACACACACACACACAAATCATCTGGCAGTTTTATTACAAAACAGTAATTGTCATTATGAGAAAATTTGAGTGTGTATTTCAGCAGAGATACTGTACCTGTTTTGCTTGCAAAATTTGCTTTAAGCTGGAACACAGCTCTTTGTGTTTGGTTTTCATTTAGTCAGACAAAGATGGATTTTTAGAAAAAGTTATGTCCTGTTTCTTTTGCAGATTAACATGCTGAAGGGTCTCAACTCCAAGATCCACGACACCCGCCAGCAGGCCGTCGAGTACATTGACAAATTGCTGGAGGATCATGGAGGAGAGGAGGGTGCGGATAAACCAGAGGTAAACTTGCAGGGCTGCCCTCCGTGGATTCCACCCATACCAGGGAGGAACACCACTGGAGCCGGCAAAGAGTTGCGGCAGCAAAAAAAAAACAACCAAAAAAACAACAACAACAAACTTGCAGGGCTGCCTGCATCTCCAATACATATTCCAGTCTAGTCTGCACCTCATCCATATTCCTTGTTTCTTTGTATATATGTGTCAGCTGAGTCTGTATTTGGAGAGGGCGGGTTGGAAACAGTCGGTTTGGATGAACCAGTTTGTGTTTCAAAGATTAACTCTTTGACGACGAAGCACAATTTCTAACACATGAAATTATGCTCCGTCGTCAAAGAGTTAAGCCAAGAGATGGGAGGAAGCTTTAGCAGGAGGAAGTAACTTTTTAAGGCATGCCCACTTTAGTTCATTGAAGACATTGGTAAGGGGAGATAATATCTATTGCTGTCTAAGGTTGATGCTGTCCAGTGAATTGTAAACCACATGTTAACCTGCAGCCAAAACGTCTCAAGTTAACCCAGGGCATAATTGGAATTGTTTTTCTTTAGATGTGTTTTCATGTACCATTACAAATCAAGTCTGTAGTTGCTGTACCATTCTATTTAATTTTCAGACCCTGGAGGATCGTTCGCTGGCACTCCTCCATTTGCTGATGGTCAGAGTCAGAAGTACTGTCGGTCCTCTGGTTGCTGCTGTCCAGGACAAGTGTGGAGCTCTTCATGGGCATGTTCAACAAGTCACCACTTTCATGGAAGAGTATGTCAAGACCTTCACCATTGTAAGTTTTTTTTTGTTGTTTGTTTAGTTTATCTTCCATTAAGAAACAGCCGTGATTTCGCTGGCTATGAAGAATAGGCTGGCGTTTTTGTTGTTTGTTTAGTTTACCTTCCATTAAGAAACAGCCGTGATTTCGCTGGCTATGAAGAATAGGCTGGCGTTTTTGTTGTTTGTTTAGTTTACCTTCCATTAAGAAACAGCCGTGATTTCGCTGGCTATGAAGAATAGGCTGGCGTTTTTGTTGTTTGTTTAGTTTATCTTCCATTAAGAAACAGCCGTGATTTCGCTGGCTATGAAGAATAGGCTGGCGTTGTTGTTGTTTGTTTAGTTTACCTTCCATTAAGAAACAGCCGTGATTTCGCTGGCTATGAAGAATAGGCTGGCGTTGTTGTTGTTTGTTTAGTTTACCTTCCATTAAGAAACAGCCGTGATTTCGCTGGCTATGAAGAATAGGCTGGCGTTGTTGTTGTTTGTTTAGTTTACCTTCCATTAAGAAACAGCCGTGATTTCGCTGGCTATGAAGAATAGGCTGGCGTTTTTGTTGTTTGTTTAGTTTACCTTCCATTAAGAAACAGCCGTGATTTCGCTGGCTATGAAGAATAGGCTGGCGTTTTTGTTGTTTGTTTAGTTTACCTTCCATTAAGAAACAGCCGTGATTTCGCTGGCTATGAAGAATAGGCTGGCGTTTTTGTTGTTTGTTTAGTTTACCTTCCATTAAGAAACAGCCGTGATTTCGCTGGCTATGAAGAATAGGCTGGCGTTTTTGTTGTTTGTTTAGTTTACCTTCCATTAAGAAACAGCCGTGATTTCGCTGGCTATGAAGAATAGGCTGGCGTTTTTGTTGTTTGTTTAGTTTACCTTCCATTAAGAAACAGCCGTGATTTCGCTGGCTATGAAGAATAGGCTGGCGTTTTTGTTGTTTGTTTAGTTTACCTTCCATTAAGAAACAGCCGTGATTTCGCTGGCTATGAAGAATAGGCTGGCGTTTTTGTTGTTTGTTTAGTTTACCTTCCATTAAGAAACAGCCGTGATTTCGCTGGCTATGAAGAATAGGCTGGCGTTTTTGTTGTTTGTTTAGTTTACCTTCCATTAAGAAACAGCCGTGATTTCGCTGGCTATGAAGAATAGGCTGGCGTTTTTGTTGTTTGTTTAGTTTACCTTCCATTAAGAAACAGCCGTGATTTCGCTGGCTATGAAGAATAGGCTGGCGTTTTTGTTGTTTGTTTAGTTTACCTTCCATTAAGAAACAGCCGTGATTTCGCTGGCTATGAAGAATAGGCTGGCGTTTTTGTTGTTTGTTTAGTTTATCTTCCATTAAGAAACAGCCGTGATTTCGCTGGCTATGAAGAATAGGCTGGCGTTGTTGTTGTTTGTTTAGTTTACCTTCCATTAAGAAACAGCCGTGATTTCGCTGGCTATGAAGAATAGGCTGGCGTTGTTGTTGTTTGTTTAGTTTACCTTCCATTAAGAAACAGCCGTGATTTCGCTGGCTATGAAGAATAGGCTGGCGTTTTTGTTGTTGTTTGTTTCGTAAAATAAATGCTTGCTGCCATTATGTTGCTTGGATGTCTTTTTTAGAGAGATAGTATTTTGGTATCTGTATCTTTCGACTTGAGCTGAATTTAAGTGTGGTGAAAGGATGCTGCATTTTCATTTAGTAATTTTTTTCACACGCTTTTTGATCATTTGGAGGAGCGGCAGTACTTTTGTTGGAAAGAGCCATGCCTTGTTGAAAAGTATTCAATCATAAAAGATAAGATTTATTTCCAATATTTTTTTTTTATTATGGTATTGCAGATGAACACGATGAATGCAGTGGAATGTGCTGTGATGCTGGAATCAGAATTACATTTATTTATCGTTTGTGTGTTTTTTTTTCTGCAGGTTAAGAGCGTGAGTGAGATCTCGTCAGAGATGCTGAAGAAGGCACAAGAGACACTTCCCTATGTGACTGAAATTGTGCTCTTCACTTTCGACCGCCTGGTGGAGTCCCTCGATTGGTTTGTGAGTATTTCTTTTTTTATACATATCAGACATTTGACTTGAGCTGGCAAAGTCCAGTGGAGACTTTTCATTGAATTACAGCTGCAAAGGAAATTTCCCAACCATGAAAGCTGTATTTCATTGAGTTTTATATCTTGATATGATGGTTTGAGTGACAGCTTTACACTAGTTAATTTGCTTTTTTTTTTTTTTTTTAAGAACCAATCAGATTTTCCCATGTATATCTACAGACCTTGCATTCATGGGTATAACAGTGGTGCATCTGTTGTCAGTTTTGAAATTCGTCTGTTGGCTTTTGAGAGTACAGTATAGTGAGCAGTATATATATAATATGCAAACACCATTACATGTGATTTACTCTTAAATAAAAACCATCCCTTGCACCTCCATCTGTAGTCAGTTGTCCTATCATTCATGTCCTTTTGTTGACAAGGCCGTATAATCTATGGATAGGGTTGGTCATTACACACAGGGGGGTTGGCGATGCATGTAAGGTAACCATCCTGAAAAATTGTGGATAGAAGTGTTCTGTGCAAGCCACATCCTGTAGCTTATAGCTGAGGTAGATCCGTAAAAGTTCTAATCTGCCTAGGCATTCAGTTGAGGAAAGTTGTTGGTGACAGAGAACTGCAAATTTTTTTTTAGGTCCTTTCATGTCAAGTGTGTTATTTCCTTCCTATCATAGGGACTTTTCTCTCTACCTCTCTGCTCTAAGAAGCCTCTTCTGTGTGTCAGGTTTAGGGATGTGACCCTACATTGTCTGTCTGGCAGGGTATTGCTAAGAAATGGAGGGAAGCCAAACCCAACGGATTACCTGTTGAGAATGGTGACACAAGCCCGTAGAATGATGAACAGTGGGAAAAGTGTGTTGTTTCGAGAATGTCGCGAGTGGATGCTGTTGGAAGATTGTTGACAGTATTGAAAGATTTCAAGCTCAAATGGACTCACTCACTTTATGGATGAAAGAAGCGGACTGCAGCCAAGAAATCAAATATTCCGTCTTTTGAGATTGACTTGAGGATGAGCAAACTCTCTCTGTACGCTTTTGTGATCAAGACCTGAGAATAATGTGCCACGCTTACATACTTCAAGTAAAGAAAATCATTTTGGATGTGTGAACTCTTAACTTTGTTGTCTTGTGTAGGTCATTCTAGGGATCAGGTGAACATGGACTTGAAAACTAAATGGCTCTGAGAAATTCCAAAGAAACAAGATTGTTTTGAACAGTATTGTATATTCATTGCATTTTGGAGGATTCTTTTTGTGTCTGTCATCATTTGCCATAACTTCACCTTTTTAAGAGTACGTCATCGCTGCATCAGTTCGTGTTTACCAGATGTTTGTAATACTTCGTGAAGTGCAGAGATTTTCATGTACCGCTCACTTTTGTGCCGTCAGAGGCTGTCTGGTTCTGGCGACGGATGACGACTTAAGATTGGTTAGTTTGGGTGATTGGGGAAGTCACATCCTGGGTTAGGGATCCAACTGGACAAACTTTTTGGTGGCTAAGTCTAAGTCTTCTGCTTGGTGGCTAAGCATAGAAAAACGTCAGGCTAATGTAAGAAAAATGGCAGCATACCTAAGCTGTATGATAATGTTTACTAGCTGTGCTTAATTGGAATGCTTCAACTGGCCGTCGGCAGAAGTTAGAATGGGATCTCCTATGGCGCACGATGAACCTCAACTCGCAGTGTTAGCGTTGGACATTTTCCACTGAGACACGCACGCACTGTAGCTTGTAAGGGTAAAGAGTACATTTTCATGGAGTGGTATTCAGCGTCCATTGTTACTATTACATGAATATTGGTCCAGCCACCACAGAGATATTATTGTGTTGTACTTTTTTTCCTATGGTTGGATCCCTGACCCTCGATTACAGGGGAAGGGTGCCATGACTAAAGATTGGTATACTGGTTGTGCTTCTGGGCTTGGGAGGGATGTTTCTCAGGTAATACAAGTACTTCAGCTGTTTTTGTAAGGTTATGCCTTTTTTGTAGTCGTGCAGTCTCATGAATGCTTGCTTCGTGTCTGTGATGCTTGCTGTGTGTATCACCGCGGTTAGGATTTTCTATTTGGGATAGCGCTCTTCTCCATTCTTTACTCCCCGTTTTCTTCTGGTTTCACCTTTTTGCTTTCTGTTATTCTGAGATTTTTGAGATTCTGTGGCATGTAATAAAGACGTACCGCTACTTCGTTTTGGTGCCAGGATTTTGAGTTATCATTACTCGTTATATAGATACATGCAAAAGACAAAGAAGACACAAAAGACAGATACAACGTGCTGACACACACACATTGGTACCATTCTATTCACCAAAATCCAAAAGTTGAGCCTACCGGTGAACAAGTAGCCACAGTGAGCAGATAAATACCAACAAGCTTCCACTGGGAACCTCTGATTTCATGTTGAGACACTCACACTGATTACAGTGAATGTCACTGATGATCGGCCCCCCTTCAGGCCAGTAACTTGTGTGTGATACATGTACCTGATTTGAAAAGGCCACACCATTCAAATAGGTCACGTATCAGTTTAATACACCTATTTCTTGAAGTTTAGCTGAACATTTTGTTGTGGGTATGTATGTGTGTGTGTGTGTGTGTGTGTGCATGTGCATGAGAGAGAGAGAGATTTGTGTTGGTGCATGTCCCTCCCTCATGCATCACCAGCACGTGTGTCAGTGTGAAACACACTACAGTAGGACACCCCTTGGTTCGGAATAGAACACCGCAGTACAGGGTTACCACTTGAAGCCATCATGTCGAGTCACCATTACATTGATGCTACATCAACATATACTGCTGCTTCTGCATGAGTCGATGGTTAAACACCATCCTGTGGAAAGTGACTATCAGCATTCAAATATCAAATCATGCAGAAATCAGGGGCGTAGGAACCACGGGGGGGCCTGTGTGCCCAGGCCCGTTCGATTTTTGGAAGGGGGGCCCGAATATCTTTGGCCCCCCCCCTTGCTTTTGATGAGAGGAGAGGGGGCCCACCAATCCTTGGCAGTCAACACACACACACACACACGCACACACACACTCTCTTCAGCTGACCGGGAAGTAGGCTTATTGGAACAGTGTTCTTTTTTTTCTTTTTTTATGAATGACGTCAGACACTCCCTGGCTGCAGACAGGATGCTATGCAGAAGAAGGGTCGTAAGTTCCTACCGTGTCATGATATGTAGCCAATTGTTTTACTTTGACTTGTAACATGTTGACAGCTCATTTCCGCTTCATACCCGCTCCCAGTAAGAGTTCACAATTTGAACACCGAGCATTGTTACAGTACTATACTACCAAAAATGCCGAAACGAAAGTTAGCTCCGGCTGCTGCTGCAGGCACAAGGAAACTACATCGCTTCTTTTCTCTGGTAGACCCTCCTCCTTTGAATATCAGCTGAAAAGGCTACCCTTAAGTCTTAGACACTGTGATAGCTTACAGTCAGAAAGAACAATTGTCGCAGAAGTAGTCTGACTTACTGTTGTTTGCGATTATATGACACTGACACATGTAAGAAAATCTCCCCTCCCCCCCTCCTTTCTTCACCCCAGCCGTATGGCTCACCCGACTTAGTGGGCCCCCCTTCCTCTCAGCATCTTCCTACGCGTCTGGAAATAGTCCATGGTGAAGTGGTCTTCTACTACATGAGGCAGACTAGCTGGTTACCCTGAGAAGACCATCCTTTTACTTAAACCATGACTGCTCCCATCCATTCAGTGAATTCCCACACAAACAACTACCTGATCACCCATTCGCAAAATTAAAAAAAAAAAAAAAAAAATGGGGGGTGGGGGGGTGGCTGTGGTCAAGAAATACTAATACACCATAACAATGTTTTCTTTCCAATGATTTCCTTTTACCTGAGAGGTAAAGTTGAAAAAAGTAACATTTTATTATTATATTTTGATTTAGTTTGATGTGATTGATCTGAATATCTGCTGTGTCTTATTCCCCTTTGCCCAAATAAGTGAGCCTCCCCGCCTCCTTTCGTGGGGACAGTGGACTGAACCATTGCAAATGAGCATCGAAAACAAATTACCACCAGTTTTATCCCTTTTATATTTGTTTGGCTCTCTGTGATTATTTTCTGCCAGGAAGAAGTTTCTAATTTTATTTTCTTGGAATGATGAGTAAGGATCACCACACTTTGAGTTTGAAGTTCACTGAGGACTTCTGTTAATGTGTCGATCATCAGAGATTTCGTTGGAGAGTGGCAGTATGTATTAATACAGGGTTCCCACACCCTGAGTGGAACCAAATTTAAGGCCTTTTTAAGGCCTAAAAATTGACGATATAGGACCAAAGCGATCAGTGCGATCAAAGACAAATATCCATTGTCAAACAAACATATGTAGTCATTTTCTTTATTTACAAACAGTGACACAACATACCAACTCACTCAAGCTGTCACACAAACCTTCAGTCTTGATGCAAAAGGTTGGCACACACAAAGGTAATTCCCAAATAACTCCTTCTATCCAATCTTGATTCAAAGGGTTGACATACGATTTTTAAGGCCTCAGCTTTGCTTTATAAGGCCTCACTCTGATTTTTAAGGCTTTTTAGGGGCCTTATTTTAGGGTTCTGCTTTATAGGGCTTTTTAGGGCCTTTTCAGGTGGCGTGGGAACCCTGTATTAGTTTACATAGATGTTTAACTTTTCTTTCTTTTTTTCTTTTGCAGGCACTTGACCTCCATATCGACTTCAACGAGGTGGAGCTGGCGGATGTTGCCATGGCAAACTGTAACGGCATGGTCATCAGACCCGCTGACGCAGATGGCAACCATGAGCACTGAACAGTCCAGTGATTTTTCGTCGTCGTAACTGTGTAACTTAAAGGCAATGCTTTCAATGCAAGGAGTTCGTGCTGATCATGACTGTACCTCAACTGTCATTATTCACACCAAGCCATGGAACAGAACTGTGCCAATAAATAAGTGCACGAAAAATTCTCATATCGTTCACATCTCTCGACATGACTTTCAGTGTCCTGTGCTGTGCTGCGTTCTCTGCCAGTGACTGGCGTGACAAACTTATTAGATACGTAAAGAGTAAACAGCAGTTGCTTATTTGATGCCTGACATTGGTTAACATTTAAGGTAATTAGTACTATGTGTTCCAGGGCATGACCTGAAGTCAGTGGTAGGTCATTTTTTTTTTTACCCAGCAGGTATAAGTACAGTGAAAATACAGTGTAGCTCGGTCGCTGGAGGTTTGCCTGTCTTGCCTGTGCCTTCTTGTAAGCCCAGTACCATGTAGAAAACCATTTTGGTGTTGTTCGTACTTTTGTCAGACATAACTAAGTATCGTTTCTTTTAGTATATATATAGTATTATACAGAATTATATTGAACTTAGGAGCAGTCCTACAGGTTTATCAAGATGGAAAGTTTGACACTTAGCAAGTTTATAATTTCAGTGTGTATTTCATATACATTTGCGTTAATTGTGGTGTCGGAATATGATTTTTTAATGTTACGTGTTTACTTTTGAAGGGGTTTTCTCATTTTGTCTTTCCATATATATTTTAAGTTTTTGTTTTTTCTTTGTAGGTAGCATTTTAGAGGTAGCTTTCTTATTTATAAAAGTAAGTTGGGAAAAGTTTAGGTTTTAGGTATGTTTAATGTACGTACTTTCTGGCAATCGTCAGTACTTTGGTTTCAGTGTTTTATCCATTCATTTCTAACATTCACTTCCCATTTTTGGCTCCCTTGTGTAACAATGGGAGTCTATGTATTAACCCTCCGTCGTCTGTCTGTCTGTCTGTGTGTGTGTGTGTGTGTGTGTGTGTGTGTGTGTGTCCAGAAAACTTTAACGTTGTCATTTTCTCAGAATCTACAAACAGTAGAGGCACCAAACTTGGCATGCTGATAGACTAGCACAAGACCTTTCAAAACATATCATTTTGAATGACCTTGACCCAAGGTCAAGGTCACTAAAGCTCTCTGTTTGAAAATTTTACATTGGCATTTTCTCGTAATCTACAAATGCCAGAGGTTTTAAACTTTGCATGATGATAGACATTGATAAGAACTTTACAGATATACATGTAGTCAATGACCTTCTGTCAAGGTCAAGGCCGTACAAGATAGTTTTGTGAAACCTTAACATTGGCATTTTCTCAGAAACAATGAACAGCAGAGGTGCCAAACCTGGCATGCTGATAGACAGTGATAAGACCTATGCACACATACCATCTTAAATGACCTTGACTGAAGGTCAAGGTCATTGAAACAGTGTTCGGAAATTTTACATTTGCATTTTATCAGTATCTAGAAGAATCAGAAGCATCAAACTATGTGCGATGATTGACATTGGCAGCACCTTTACAGACATACCTGTGTTCAGTGACTTTTAGTCAAGGTCAAGGTCATGCAAGCGTTGTTGTTTTTTTGGAAACTTTAACCTTGGCATTTTCTTCAAAACAACAAACAGTAGAGGCACCAAATGAGGCGTGATGATAGACAGCAATGAGACCTACCTTTCTGAATGACCTTGACTGAAGGTCAAGGTCATTAAAGCTGTCTGTTGTGAATTTTAACATTACTGTTTTCGGAGGAACTACAAATGCTAGAGGCATCAAACTTGGCATGATGATAGACATTGATGAGATCTCTTTTGAATGACTTTGACCAAAGGTCAAGGCTGTACAAACTGTTTTGGGGAAAATTGTAATATTGCCAGGAACTCAGAGCGCCAGACACATCACTTAGCATGATACTGGATAGTGATAAGAGCTCTACAAACATACTTTTGTGAATGACCTTGACCTGTGTCACAAGGGAGCCATGGAGGCTTCTGCCTCTCTAGTTAATTACAGGCGTACATGTATGTGCTGAAAAAGATCGTGTTCTTGCAAAAATAAAAGTAAAAGAAAAGACTGAGTTGTCTGGATTTTTTATCGTTCTAGAATGTTATCACAGTCATCATCCGCACACACACACAGAAAAATGCAATCAACAGAATCGTACAGATTTATTAGCGAACGTGTAATTACTAAATTAAGTCAAACGTGAAACGTTTCCATCTGAGAACAGCCACTGGCGATATAATTAAACTTTAAGCATGTGCTAGCTGCGTATGAAAAGTGGATTCTTCGTACAGTGGTCACCAAAGGTACCATAAAAATGCCCTGTATTGATGAGTGTAGGCTGCATGGTCTTTTATATGCTGTATGAAAACCACTTGCAGCGCTTGGTGTGATGACCGGTACAGACAAGTTGGTGCTATTCCTGACAGGTTGCCTCTAAAGCAAAAATCAACTGCTTGTGCAGTTCAACTGATCTATGTACAACTACAAGAAATCTGTCAACACATGTATGTCAACAAGGCATGATAAACTATATGAATAAAATGAAGTATATATATTAATTACATATTTTTGTACATGCAACAAATTCGCCAAAAAGAAAATATGGACAGGAGTGACCACGGCTAGGATTAGTAGAACATAGGTTACACAAGAACAGCAGCACGCTGACTGCTTGTCAAATGCCACATTGTTATATATGTAATGGCAAACTTACAAGATCCTAAGATGCATAACTATTACAATGTAAAAGTCAGAGCATTTTCACCCAACCCACAGGAAAAACAACTAGCACATGACTGCTCACTTTCAGCTCGTTCATACTGACGACTTTCTGGTACAACCATTCCTAGCAGCATCTTACATTTGCAAAAATTAAATCTCACTCATTCTTCCTTTCACACGCAGCTGTCATGCAGGAGAAAAACGAATGCTATCCAAACACCAACTTTAGTACAATCACTACAACGTTGATTCCGATCAAAGGAACTGCAAAAGAGAAAGGGAAATTGCATCATGAAAACATGAACATTAACATGTTAAACTTGAGCATTAAAATAATAAATTTCACGAATTAGGTAGGTCGGAATAATGACAAGACATTGTTTACACACCACTAACCGGCACTTAACACATATATATATATCGATGGCATCAAAAGACGGGAAAAGTTGAGTCAGCAGTCTTGCATTGGGTACAGCTATTGGCCAGATCAATGGAGAAATATCATAAACCTCTTCTTGTCCATTTAAAAAAAGAAAAGAAAAAAAGCGCCCCGCTAACACTTATAGTCTGAAAACACCAGCCCCAAAGTGGGAGGTTTGGGGTGGGGTGTGGTGGTGGGGTGGGGATTAAGTGTCACCGGGGCAGCTTGATTCTGAATGCGACAGTTTTGATTCGACAGTAGTAATGCTAATAACAAACACCATTCTTTAAAACTATACACATTTAATTACTTACTCCTCATAACTGTTCGTATTGATCTAACCAAATTCAGCAGCTGCGCTTTCATGCCAGGATCTTCGCCGAAGCCCTGCTGCGCTCCTGTCCCCCATCCCACTGGAACCAAAGGGAAACAAACTGTAAGAAATACTGAAAGTCTCAACTGTTCGAGTCCAAATTACAGCGCATATTAAAAAATTATCAACTCGGCAGATCAGGCAATCTCCTGGAGCAGCACAGTGAAAACGTCATTACCTCCAGCGAAGTTCGGGTTAATTTGAGAGAAAACAATCACGAAAGATGCATAGGAAATAGTGCCACTGTAATGTATCACTTACCCTTTGCAAGAAATCTCTCTTCGTGGAGAACACATACAGCATTCAGGCAAAGAATCGCAGCTTCGAGCAGCGAGTACAGACCGAAAGCCATGTTGGCAACCGGAAGTTCAGAGATGTGTATAAGAGTACTTTCCCTTAGAGCGCAAAACACAATCAAAACCACTGAGCTACCGGGAACCGGTGACTCAGCACCAGTAACTTGAAGTGGGGGACAACAGCCAAAACGACAAAACCGGAGGTGGGGGGGGGGGGGGGATTTAAAAAGGCGATTACACAAAAGGTTGAATATACAAATATGAGAGTGGATAAACTGGAGAATGGGAAAAAAGTAGATAAAACGGAGAATGGCGGACGGACCTACTAGTAAGTGAGAACTGAATGTCAGTCGTCACTGCAGTCAGTGGCAGCACTATAATACTAACCGGCCGGGCCGACATTGACACAATACTCTATTACTTTAATACCGGCTGAAACACTGACTGACTGAGACTATGATGCAGGAAACCACTGCCGCCACTGACGACTGTGTGCGCCAGTCAGTGTCACGGCCGGCCCGGCGGTGTGTGTGTGTCAGTCCGGCTGTGCCGCCGCGCCGGGTCAGTGCGGGGTCAGTGTGGGGTCAGTGTGTGCCACGGTGTATGTGTGTGTCACAGTGTGTGTCAGTGTGTGTGTGTGTGTGTGTTTGTGCGTGTGTGTCAGTGTGTGGGTGTGTGCCGGTGTGTGTGCATGTGTGTGTGTCAGTGTGTGTGTGTCAGTGCAGTGTGCGCACTGACCGTCTGACGCGCGCGGCGCCGCCGGCGAAAGAAACTGACTCGGAGATCATCAGTGTGTGTGTGTGTGTGTGTGTGTGTGGGGGGGGGGGGGGGGTTAAAACCGTGTGCAGAACTGAAGACTGTGACGGACCGACCAGCACCGCTGAGAAAGAAAATGCAGTCAGCCTCACCGTCAGAGATGAAGACCGGCCATCATAAAGTCCGAGTCCCTGTTCAGACCTCCAGTCCTGAGGCCTACTGACGTACCACCAGTGATGTAAGTCCCTGGTACCACTGACCAGCTGACCGGCCAGACGGTGATCATCTTCCACCTCACTGAGTCAGTCAGGACCGGACGTAACACTGAGACACCACCTGCACAGAAAGATGCGCCTTGTGCTGTCCACCTTGTACTCCTGTGGAGAGAAGAAGATCATCTAGGCAAGACTGATCTGGGGAACTCACGGTTGGGGAGAAAACAGAGATACTGATGGAAAACCAAAAATAAAACAAAACAAAACAAAATCGCCCATACGGCCAACCACTGGGCTCACAAAATAACAGTTCCTGCCTGAGTAAACGTAAAATTAGAGAAATTACCTCCTGTACACCAAAACTAGCTAAATAATCAAACACAATCAGTCCCGAACTTCAGTTTTCCGCGGCTTTTTGCCGCTTCCAGGCATTTTTCAAGTTTTTAGTGCTGAACTTACCCTTTACTGAAGTTTTTTTTATGTTTTGTTTTGTTTTTGGTATTTGGTTTTTGGTGTCCTAAGTGCTGACCAGTATTGCGGCAGCGATCCGATTTCCTTTTATGGTATTTGCAGAGGCCGGGTGAGCCGGCGACCGCGGATTGACTGGAATCCGAGTCGTTCCGGCGATGCGGAATCATACACCGGCTTCAATGATTCACGTGTGTTGACACTGTCATTTCATAACTCATAACGTTACGTCTGTACCACCTTTCCCCCCTCCTTAAATATCTTTTAATCAACAATGTTTGTTAGCTGCCTCGTGTAAGTGCGTTTCTCGACGTCAGTGCCGGCTACTGACTCGGTCAGTACGATGATACCGGGAACGGTTTTGTCACATGCCGCTGACGAACCGCTAGTGAGTTGCTAAACAGTGTTGTAATATTCTTGGCGTCACGAAGTGCTCTTAAAACACTTTGTTGATGAGCTGTACGTCCTACAGGCAGCAAAACCAATACAAAAAGGAAACGGTGCTAAAAATAGCACCAGCACGGGTATCCTACGGGTACTCTCTGCGTCAGAGCTGACTGCTTGTCTGACGTCACGCTTCGTGTCCCCGCAAGGAGCTGAGGTCTATTTTTAGCGAAGAGGGCATGCCTCATGCACGCCAGGCTAGTTTGCCACTTGTCTCAGTGACTGGCTTTGTAAGACTGAAGGCTCCCATGTACGACACACTTCGATGGGCACTGACTAACGCCTACGCCGTGACCCTGAAAACGGGCCGGAACATAAAGTGCCCCAACCCGCCCCTACCACCGCGAGACAGTGTGTTGGAGTTGGCAGAACACTACAGCACGCGAGAGCTGATAAATTGTCGCACACGTTTTGTCCACAACAACCCGGCCAGCAGTGACACTGTGACACCTGCGTTTGTTGTGGTGTCGCAGAGCTGCAAGCGACAACGTGCGACACTGAGTGCAGTGGATACTAGTAGCCTGAGATAGCTGACTGGCTTAACTTGCAGAGACAGACATAAGAAGAACCAGGTGTTTGTCGTGTGGATAAGGAAGGGCATCACAGTCTGTGAGGTTGTCTCAGTCGGTCGCCAGGACTATGGATCGACCACCTCTTGGAGATGTGGAGGACCTGGCCGAACTGGCCAAACTGGACGAGCAGATTCTGCTCGGGGAGATCAAGGAACGCTACGCAAAGAACAAAATCTACGTGAGTTACCTTTGATTGTCAGTCAGTCTTTGCGAGAACACCTCATTACTTCTAGAGTTACTACAGCACGGTAACTGTCAGTTTCAGTGTGTCAGTCACAGTATCGTTGATTCTCACCCAACTTGGTGCCTCGCAAATAGCGCCAAAGTCCCGGCTTTGAAAAAAAAAACCCAAAAAACTGAAAAATGCACCGCTCATATTATCGGACTTCAGCTGGACTGGACAGGAGACAGATTTTAACAACTTCCTCCTTTCCGTTCACTTATCTCGGCAAGTCTCTGTTATCAGAGACAACAACAAGTGTATTACTGAGCAGCAGAGACGTGCATGTCTCTGTGAGCAGATACCAGCCTGTTCAGAGATGTACTAATAATTATACTTCTGGCTTGAAAAACGTAGTTTGCACTGCGTATGTATGTAAACAAAATACCGGCACTGAACGGGCGCAACAATTAACAGTCGTAAGGAAATCTTTCACCCAGCCTGCGACACAGACAAATTATTTGAGTACACGGAACACAGTAGGTGGTTTAATTGTAGGCTGTTTCGGAGTTATTTCCTTCCAGCCCTGCAATCTAATCGCACTTGGCCTGCTGTGATGCGGTCAACTGTTAAACACTGGGAAGAGGAAGTTGAAGTATGGGCCCGGTGTTCACTTATTGTCGTTTATAGTATGGGAGGTCGTTCAAATACGGCCCGGTATATATATCCGCACGGTTTCAGTTGCAGGATTTCAAATCAGTAGTTCAGCGGTCGTTTCTTTCAGTCATATGTGAAAGCTGTAGGCCTAACATGGTCGATTGTCACAGCACACCCACAACGAGACATCATCACCTCATAGGTCCAGTGGCAATACAGCAGGGCCCGTATGTAAAACTCGAGGTTCATTCAACCCACGGCTACGGGCCTAACCCAGAGTAGGACAAAAGAAACCCCAAAACAAAATCAAATAAAAAAGGAAGCGAAGAAAGAAAGACAAAAATCCTTCTGTAACGGGTTAGGCACCTTGCTGGAATGGACCCGCTTCCTGATTAAAAAAAACAAAACAAAAAAAAAACAAAAAAAAAAAAAAAATTTAACCCTAGAGCTAGTTTAGTTTGACGTTAGCCTCCAACCCAAGGCTAAACTCCCTAACCCCGACTTTTACATGCGGGCCCTGAACACCATCCGGTTCGATAGAACTACACGTGTTAGTACCGAATTCGATTGAACTGAATCGCGACTCGAAGATTCATGTCACGTACCGCTGACGGCATGTCGTGTC
Source organism: Batillaria attramentaria (assembly GCA_018292915.2). Classification (NCBI taxonomy): domain Eukaryota; kingdom Metazoa; phylum Mollusca; class Gastropoda; family Batillariidae; genus Batillaria; species Batillaria attramentaria. The sequence continues at coordinate 2,501,805 of JACVVK020000019.1, forward strand.
TGTGCGATTTCATGCTCTTTTCCGTTTTAGTTAAAAGAGAAACAAATCTAGGACAAAAACAAAATGAAAGGTTTTACATGGAAGCGTTTCAGTCTTCCTCGTATTCAGGACCGATGTGTCGAACGCGTGTTACACTCTCTATCATGCCTTTAACAAGGTCAATGACGCAGCTTTTATAGTGACACTTTCTCTGATTTAACCGGAAACAACAGAGTGGGTCGGTGTGACACATGCAATGTTTGAAGTACTCTGAATGTCGATTCTAAAATGAGACCACTGTAAATTATTCAATTCAATTCAATTCAATATAACTTTATTGTCTGTCGATGGCAGAAAATTTTCTTCTGGCTCGCACGCACACACACACACACACACACACACACACACACACACACACACACACACACACACACACACACACACACACACACACACACACACACACACGCACCCCTACATTAATTTATCTAGACATATAAATCCATACATATGAAACACAGATCCTAAAGTAATGTGTGATGTCTAAGTCTAATACTGACTATGCAACTAAACTAAGAACTGATCTAAACTAAAAGATGGCAAGGGTATAGCAGACATGACACAGCTGAGGAGCAAGCACAGTTATGAAAATCTCAACAAATAAAATCTATACATACTGGGGACGGGCAGTAAACACAGTCATGAGTTTAAAATAGATACAGCACGATTATATACAGCACGATTTCACTGCAGTCACCGGCCGGCTTTAGTACCACTTCAGCTGAGTCCCTGCAAAAGCGATTCCGCGTAAGATTCAGTTTTATGATAATCCGAAAGCGACACCTGTGCTCCTCAGAGTTTAACGCAAACAATCGACATTTGTGAACCTATTACCACAAAACAAGCTTGCTGTAACATTTATGTGAGGCCTGCGCGTATCAGTAATGTCAAAGTGACATAGGTCTCCTTCTCTTTTACATAGGCTATGGTGGAGCGTGTGTGCGCACTGATGTGATGCGTGGATGAGCAGATGAGTGTGTAAAGCATGGTTGATTTTATATGGAGATTTTGTTTCTCTGAAGGACTGAAGTAGAATTATGTCTTTGAATTATAGTTCTTAATTATGAAATTCAGTTCCGGCTTAAGAAATGTTGTTCTTAATCATTTACAGTATTACTGCCATGAGTGTATGTGATGGGTGTATGAGTGAAGAGTGCGTATGGGTGCATGGCTGATATTTTTTACATGGTGATTCTGTCCATATGTCATGAGCTGTACACCATAAATTTCCCTGAGGGGATTAATAAAGTTATTCTTGGTCTTATTCTTATAGGCAAAGTGTGCTGAAGGACTAAGCTAAATCACAATGTACAGTCCTACGGACAACAGTGCTTGAGACTGCTCAAGATATGTCCCCATTTATCATATGCTGCTCAAGATCACATATACAGCTGCACAACATTCGCGTGTTTCGATGGGGAGCCGGGGTGGCCGATTGGTAGAGCGTTGGACTTCTAATGCTCGGGTCGTGAGTTCGTATCCCGGCTGGGGGCAAATATCTGTGCTGGCTTTTTCATCGTTGCCCCGTCTTTGACTGATGTCACCCGTATGTGGTGGAAAAGGACGTTAAACCCCCAAACACCCACCCACCCACCCGCCCACCCTTACCGCCTCAGAACTTCGGAGTAAGCGTGCTGCAGTGTGCACTAGAAACCTCGGGATTTGGTCTCTGCGGTGATGGATGCCGCTTGACTGCATAGACCCGGAGAAACACTGAAGGGAAAACACAGAAAAATGGGCGTGTGAGTGAGTGGGTGGGTGGGTGTTTGGGAGTTGAACGTCCTTTTCCACCACACACGGGTGATATCGAAGACGGGGCAACGACGAAAAAGCCAGCACAAATATTTGGCCCCAGCCGGGATTCGAACTCACGACCCGACGAGCATTAGAAGTCAGTCCATCGCTCTACCTTTCGAACAATGGGCGAACTAGACGATGAAAAGGCATCGAGCAAAAGTAGGAAAGAATATAAGAATGTAATCAGTCTATGTTGTCTCGACTGTATGAAAGAAAACATACAAGGTAAACAGGCTGGCAGATATATAGGGAATATACAGGAAAACAGAGGATCACTGACTTCCACAATCGTTCAGTCCCGCCTACCCCCATGCCAGTTCATTCATGATTCCATCGTGTTGAAACAAACCCTGATCTTTTGTGTACATAGCGTAGTATATAAGTTTTACACAAAGTCAAGCAAACAACAGAACAGCCAGGGTCAGTGTTTGCAGAATATGCGACTGGAGAATGTGAAATGCAAAGCGTTTGCTTCGCATAAACTTTGATCGAGGATCGAGACTGAATTCGCGACAATTAAAATCCGGGTTGACACACAGACATGCCTATCGCTGAGAGAGAGAGAGAGAGAGAGAGAGAGAGGTCGTATGCTCAATGACACACACACACACACACACACACACACACACACACACACACACACACACACACACACACACACACACAACTTAGAGTGGAGCGCAGGTACTGCACTGTGTATAGCCAGTATTGCAGTTGAATAACGTCAAAGACATGGGTAGATCAGGTTTGTATCGCGTACGAAAGCTGAGAACGAACCACAAGGCAGGGTACACACTTAGTTGAGTAAACACCCACCCGCCGAAGACCGGTGTCACAGGATATTTCGGAACCGGACAAATGGGAACCATTCCGATTTATCCTGGCCCTGGTGGCAGGCTTTTTCGGAACCATTCCGATTTATCCTGACTCTAGTGACAGGATATTTGGAAACCATCAGGATATTTCGGAACCGTCTAGAAGGTCATTAGCCCACATGAACTTGATTCAAGTTTTGTCTGCCAGGTGCGGGATAAGTGGGAATGGTTCCGAAATATCCTAGGATTATTGGGAACCGGTTCCGATTTATCCTGGTTCCGAAATATTCTACGACACCGGCACACTGTGCAGAAAGCAAAAACAGTGTTGACTTTGCTCTTGAGGCGGACGGTCAGTGTGAGCAAAGAGGTCAGCACGAGGGCTTATCTCTTTGGTGTGAGGGCTGGCACTCCATCGTCAGGGCATCAGCCGCACGTAGCAGGGATCGTAGTTCATATGTCGCGTCTTTGGTACTCATTGAAACAGCTGTTTCAAAGAGGCCAACTGAATACATATACTACTATTTTTATGCTGACAGATCGTTCTCAGCCGTTTTAATGGTATCTATCATCACACCACTTAGAGACCTGGACAGTGACAGCTTCTGTAATGCTGGCACTGAGCCAAAAGAAGCGTTCTCGATGACACGGCGACCACACTGAGTGCTAAAGTTGTGTAACAACAGTCATAGAATTTGAATGTTCGACCGCCGTTTGCGCAAAGTGTAAACAGCATTGTATCGCATTAAGAGCTGTACTAATCATCAAGATAGAGTGTTTCGAGCCTACGGGTGCACCCACGAGCGAAACTGTTCCAAAACACAGCTTGGCTTAGCAAAGATGGAATTAGCCCATTCAGGGTAATCATTAAAGGGTGGATATTTTCAGATGGCGTCAGTGCACAGTGTAAAGGAGAGCTGAGCCGGCTGAACAAGTTTACGAAAGGTTGCGAAACGCTTGAGAATTTCAGGTTCATGAATGGCTTTGTGCACCCCGGCGTGAAAATTTAGGGACGTGAATGCAGACTAGGTATGTTTTCAAGTGGTGCAGACTGAAATAGGGGTTCCCATTCACAGTGTACATGTGCTATCTTACTTGCTATCTTCTTTTGGCGCCGACCATGCAGTGTTATCAACACGGAAGTATAAAGATGTTTTATGCACATTGCCTCTATGCAGATAACTTTATTTTGCACAGAATCACAAAGTTCTGACCTATATGTGACGGCCCTGATGATCACCATTGTTGACAATATCCCATAGTCAAACAAGCGAAAGTTTACCTGTGGTTGACAGGTAGGGTTGGGGGTAAGCTGTCTGTATTGTTGGCTGACTGATAAGGGAAGGGCGAAGACGAATAGACACCCTCAGGCCTAGATTGGGGCGGTCGGTGGTCTAGTGGTTAAAAGACTTGTCACCAATGCGAGAGGTCAGGGGTTCGAGTCCCACTCGGGGCATAGAATTTTTCCTTCTCGTATGGTGGCACCGTTCATTCGGGCCGATCGTCAGGGGTTCTCTCCGGGTACTCCGGCTTCCTCCCCCTCTGCTTTGGCAATATTCAGCCCACCAAATTTGAAAAAAATAAATGCAATTCTAAATTCCGAAATTTAAATAGCTGAGCTGACCTTCCGCACCACGTGATTGTAATGTGTTTATGTCCAGTGTGTGAGAGAATGCGTGTGATTCACGTGAGTGTGCGTGTTGGGTTCAGTTCGCGGCGCTTTGAGCCAATTCATGAAATTGGGTAAAGCGCCTATACAATACTCATTATTATTATTATTATTACATTACATATCGAATTTCGTTGAAGCGGCCTTGTTTGGAATGTGTGTGTGTGTGTGTGTGTGTGTGTGTGTGTGTGCTTTAAGCGCAGCGAGTCCTTGGTTTTTGGAGAGCAGCGCCCTATTAAAAACAAAACAAAAACAAAAAAAACCCGTTGTATTTATTTATTTATTTACGGACACGCGATGAAAAAATATTACACTGAAAACAAATGAAGGTCAAAATTGCGGTGCTACATAATCCTGCGACCTCCGCCATCCTGGTGATATGATGATTTTGTCACTATCGCCGATGACAGACCAGGTAACAATGCTGAAGCTCAGAGTAATTATTGTTACTGGCAACTGAACCATTGGCAATAGGCACACAGGGTGAGCCTGGTAGCTCAGTAGTACCATAACATAAAACCGGTCATCGCTGAGCATAATTACTGCGGCTTCCAGTGACTGAGTCAGCCAAGTCACGACACGATTCGCCTTGGTGAAGGAAATTGCCTCTCGTGTAATGGAAAGGGATTGTTCGCTTGGATACGCACAGTTTTGGGGCGACAATGGCGTTAGACAGGTACAGAAACACGCGGATAGCGGTGTATCTGACTCAGGTGTCATTGCTCGGTTGACAGACACTGGATGATGAATCCGGCCGAGTATTTGTGCATGTTAGCGTTAGGTAGAGGGCAGCGTGTGACTGTTTGCCGCTGACACGCGTTGTTATGCAAGCCGGAATGGGAGATTGTCATTGCTGTCAGTGTGACAGGTTTCCTATCTGCACCAGGCTGACAGTAAAAGCGAATCTTTGTTCCCATTTAAAAAATTTAATTGCAACAGTGTAACCGTTAGACTCTAGACGGTGTCAATGTGTGTGTGTGTGTGTGTGTGTGTGTGTGTGTGTGTGTGTGTGTGTGTGTGTGTGTGTGTGTGTGTGCGCGTGCGTAAATAAATCCTCCCAAGCTGGGTTTTTAGCCAGTGCCACTCTGCGCCTTCACAGTTCGGTGATTACGTAAGCCTCAGCAATTACGAATTCTCTGTTGACGGCCGTTTGACATACCAAAGGCTGTTTACGTAAGCTGAAGAAAGGCAGCGCCTGTACACACAGTCTTTCACTAGCGTTTCTAAAGACTCGGAGGATGCAAAAAGCTTTTCATAACCATGCAAACCTACGCAGCTGGCTTAACTTTTATTTGGCATCGCTGTGAGCGGAGAAAGACCAAGACATCTGCGGCCCTATTCTTTTTATGAGCAGTGTATTAACAGAGAGAAGTAACATTAATCCAACAACGGCAACAAAGCGTGTTGTGACGAAATGAGAATTAGAAACATGGGTAACTGTGCACTAAATCGTGGCGACAAAAAAGGTCTTCAACCAAAAGATCAATCCTAAGAGGAAAGCGGATGGGTGGTGGTGGTGGATGAGGCACCTTGGTGTCAGTGAAGGCGGAGGGGTGGGGGGTGTGCAGGGGTTGGGCGGGGGAGTGGATATGAGGTTAGATGTGTGTGTGTGTGTGTGTGTGTGGGGGGGGGGGGGTGAGGGGGGGGGCTGTGGATCTGTTAAGGACACACAGTTCAGTGTCACACACTGACAAAACGCATCCATAACGCGTCTTCAATATTATTAGATTTTGCAGGCACCGACAATTCGGCAAGCAAACTTGTCTCTCTTTGTCTGTCTCTCTTTGTCTGTCTGTCTGTCTGTCTGTCTGTCTGTCTGTCTGTCTCTGTCTGTCTGTCTGTCTGTCTGTCTGTCTGTCTGTCTGTCTGTCTCTCTCTCTCTCTCTCTCTCTCTCTCTCTCTCTCTCAGTATCCCTATCGTACACTCCTTACGAGGTACGTCAGTCTATACATTCTGTTTCAGTGTACTGTATCGGTAAGCGCTAGCCGATACAACTGTGACATCACAGTTATCACAAGTTTGAAACAAGGAAACACAAGTAAAACCGATCACAGGTCAGGTGTGATCATTTGATATTGATACATGTATCTGACATGTTGACTGAGTTGAATCATAAGTTGAATGATCCGTTACTTGTGACTGTACATCATTACACTCATTACAATTGCCGAGTCCAGTCTAGTCCGATTACTCCAGCCCAGTATTAGGGCGGGCCCGAAAAATCACGTGCTCTCTGATGCATAGCACGGTTTAGGGACAGCAGGCAGGCTACCTCATGGTTGGGGTAGATATTTCGGGCTCGCCGCTGACCTGTGGCCTAGACGCTCCTGGTCATAAATTATTGTACGAGTCAGGCAAACGCGTCTAATTTAGGCTCATGACACGCCGGAGAAGTATACAGAAATATAGAAAACAGCTCAAACACGCTTAGGATAAACTAGGACTAAAGCGACCCACACACGCTCAAACTTTTTCATCAATAGTATTGACGTCAAAATTTTTGACAGTTTTGACGGTTGCCATACACGCTCAATATTATTGTGCAATATTCAGTCTGTGAACGGCAATGGACGGAGCAACAGACGGCGCCATGATAGATCTCTTCTCTTCTGAAAATCAAAAAGTGAATTTGACGCAAAATATTGATGAGTGCCCACACACGCTCAATAGTTTGACGGTTTGCGCAAAAAATATCAACTGAAACAGATCCATCAATATATTGACGTCAATACTTTTGAGGCCATCAATACCGCCCCTACACGATCAAAAAAGCGTCAAAAAGTTTGACGTCAATACTATTGATGAAAAAATTTGAGCGTGTGTGGGCCGCTTAAGTCATGTTACAGCCGCATGTCACATGCAAAACACGGGGGAAAAAAACCCCACCACCACCATGTTCGCAGTTTTTTTTTTTCGGACTAAAGGGCACTCCCGTGTAACATCGGCCTACAGGCAAGGTGCAGCTAGGCCTAACCTATGATCTGTCTTCGTGACAGGTGTATCATAATGGTGTGCAATGTTGGTTCTGTTTGTCTTGATCACGAGCAAGCGTGTCACCACTGATCAGTCAATGACAAAATGTTCGAGTTGAAAATGATCCGGGAGACAGTCATGACTCATGGTATAGTTGATGACGTCAAACAGTAAGAGAGAGGTGGATCGGAGAAGAGGGTGAGTGGGGAGGAGGGGGTGGGGGGGGGGAAGGTAGTAGGGGCGTGGAACGTTATCAGGCTACTCAGTCTTGTCACGTTACACGCAACTGATTTGCATACAAACAAAAACAAAGATAGGAACTCACGAACGCAATAGTCAGTTGTAAAAGAAAAAAAAAAAGGAGAAAGTTTTGAAGGGTGAGGAAGGAGGGTGTGTGCTTGTGTGTGCGTGTATGTGTGTGTGTTGGGGGTGGGGGGTGGGGGGGTGGGGGCGGCGTAGTTTGCTTCGTCAAATGAACATCAGTTAATTCGAGGTTACTGTACTGTGAAGGAAATGCTCTAAGCACTGAGACTCCTTCCACGAACTATTAATACTAATTAACATTGTCAGCTTACATCATTTGTTTCAGACTTACGTCGGGGATATTCTTATTGCCGTCAACCCTTTCAAGGATGTCGGAATTTACGGCAAAGATGTGAGTTCACTTTCCTTTGTCATTGATTACTGTACGCTTAGTAGGCACAAACAAATAGTGGAGTGCCTTGACTGTATTTCATCCTTTAGTAATTCAACAACAAAAACAAGACGAAGAAAAAGAAGAAGAAGAAGAAGAAGAAGATGGGGTGGGTGGGTGTTTGTGGGTTTAACGTCCTTTTCCACCACATAGGGTGATATCAAAGACGGGGCAACGATGAAAAAGCCAGCACAAATATTTGGCCCCAGCCGGGATCGAACTCACGACCCGAGCATTAGAAGTCCAACGCTCTACCATTCGACCACCCCGGCTGCCCAGAAGAAGAAGAACAACAACAACACTAATGATTAACAACCACTAGTACTATCATTTATTTTTCTAGAGGAGTCCATTTTTTATCTTTTCAAAGTCTGGAGCGTTTTTTTAAATTTTTAAAAAAGTATTATTAACCTTTGATGATGATGATGATGATGATGATGATGATGTGTGTGTGTGTGTGTGTGTGTGTGTGTGTGTGTGTGTGTGTGTGTGTGTGTGTGTGTGTGTGTGTGTGTGTGTGTAGGCCAGCAGCCGATACCGGATGAGCAAGAAGAGCGGGCAGCCGCCCCACATTTTCGCTGTGGCTGATGCAGCATACCAGGCGTTGATAGGACATGGCGGGCGGGCCCCCGGCAACCAGTGTATCCTCATAAGGTAAGGCTGATCGGATACGGGACACGGGAACACTGCATTGTGTCCTAACAAACAATACTGTCGGTCTACAACCGATCAGCAGAAGTTATCGTAGAACTATCAACACCGCAGCAGGGGATGGGTGGGTGTTTGGGGGCTTAACGTCCTTTTCCACCACGTACGGACCCCTCAGCAGACCTACCAGTTTATGTTATAAGTATTTTATAACTCAGCAATTTAGGTTGTCTTGTAGCTTGCGTTATTTAAAAAAAAAAATAACACAAAACACGATAAGTTTCACATTTGAGTATGATACCTTGTCAAATTTCTCCTGTTTCTGCTTAATATCGTAATGGCGCCTGGAGATTCTACTGAGGGAGAGGCGTCACATTCAGATGAATTTATGAACAAGCCCCGCCCGTAGGTGTATGACATAGTCTTGATTACACATCCCGCGGCACCGGTCGCGTTGCACACAGCACAACCAAACTACCCCCTCCACGTAATTCATTTCATACCCTGCAACTCCAACACACTTGCGCTAACTTCCAACAGCTACCATCTTCGCGCGCGAACTGTTTAAGTTGACGCTTCAGCAGGATCCTCTTGTCGTATTCTTACAGTTGCTTGTCCCTGCAGTGTATATAGTGTATATAGTGTATATCGCAGTCTATTGCTGGCTGAACTTCACTGCACCGTGGCAGTTGACTATTTCCTGTGTAGCAGACCCACTCCCTCTTCCAGTTCAGTGTATTCTTCTACTTTTTTTTTCTCTGGTCATGTAGCGGTGAGAGCGGCGCTGGGAAGACAGAGAGCACGAAGCTGATCATCAAACAACTGGTGGATTTGTGCAGCGGCAACACGCAACTCGAGAGACAGATCTTACAGGTCAGTAGCCCTGGTGGCTCTAGGGTATCCACATGCAAGGATGGGGTGGGTGTTGGGTGTTGGAGGACTGACGTCCTTTTCCCACCCTATCTCTTAGACTAGCCTGCCATGGTTATGGGCAAATACAGACTCACACACGTCTTCACAGCACGTTCTTTAAAGCGTATCTCTTGTTTCAGGTGAATCCGCTTCTGGAGGCATTCGGCAATGCCCAGACTGTCATGAACGACAACTCCAGCCGTTTTGGTAAATACATCCAACTACGCTTCAAGGGCGGACAACGTGAGTACAGAATGAATCATGTCCCTTTGTTGACGTACCACCAAAGACCTTGGAATCAGATCTTATGTTTCCAAGATCTTTGGTACCACCTTATTAGTACAGATCTATAGAACAAAGGTAAGCCGCTTACTCTGAAACTGAATATGCTGAACGACGTAGATTAGAATCCAGCCCAGTCTAGGCCAACGCAGAGGTACTCCGTCGGTAGTCCATCAGACCATGAGAAACGTTCCTGATTTTTGCGCTTCGATGTACAGCAGAGAAGTAGAGGAAGAAGAAGAAGAATCCGAACCCCCCCCCCCCCACCACCACCCTCCCAATAAAAAAAGACGATAAAGAAAGACGACAGAGAAAGTGACACGTGGGAGGTAATCTCAAGCATGAATTGCTATGGGTCAGTGCAGCTTGATGCTAAAAGTGTCCCGGGTCTATGCAGCTTGAGGCTGGAAGTGCCCCGGATCGATGCAGCTTTACGCTAGAAATGCCCCGGGGTCAAACGAGCCGGGAAGTACATCTGGCTTGTTGCACCGGAAACAGGGAGTAGTTTAGCACACTCGGCACTTCTATGTTCCCTCCACGCACCACGCAATGCGCTGAAACTGAAATCCACTTTTAGTACATGCACCAACACTATAGCTGAAGATGGCACTCTGACAGGAACGAAACTCCTTATTCTGCGAGACGCCTGTTCTTACCAACGCTTACAAGTGTTTCAAGAACTGAAGTTACTGTTGCAGTGGTCGGTGGTAAGATCTCGGAATACTTGCTGGAGAAGTCTCGTGTGGTCCGGCAAAACGAAGGAGAGGAGAACTTTCACATCTTCTCCTATCTGTTTGCCGGCTGCCAGCAGGCAGACCCTGATGGCCACTTTGCTCTCAGTGACCCCAGCAAGTACAGGTAAGACA
>JACVVK020000019.1:2517500-2552500 GCA_018292915.2 Batillaria attramentaria
GAACAGCCGATACAGTCGAGCGACATGGCGCTGAATTCGCAATGCACGGGTCGTGAGTTCAAATCCCCGCTACCGGCGAGCCGAAAACATCGTGGTTGGCTTTTATTTTTTATTTTTCGTTGCCCCGTCTTTGATATCACTCTTGAGTGGTGGGAAAAGGACGTGAAAGCACTAAACACCCCACCCACCTTACGTGGCGAATCCTTGTCGCCCAAACTGGTACACGGTCCCGACAGAGCACGACCAGTTACGAGATTTTGAAACTCTCGTATGATCCATGACCGTACTGACCCTCGCACCTTTTACAAGTTGTGTGCAGTAGGCTAACTGCGGAAGTTTGCCTCAGGCGTGGCCGGTGACTGACGTGGTACTTGACGTCACGTATCGCCTGAAGTACAGTACTGTGACTAGTTAGGCATAAACATGTCCGTATGCTCGTATTCTTTCAGGTCAGATCACGAGGACTGGGAGTCTGGCGCTGCAGGGACTGCGGTCGACGGGCAGGACGACAAAGGTATAATATGCACAGTTTTCATTCATCACGTGTCATGTATCGTCACTCAGTTTGAGCCTAATAACTGACACTGACATTGCCCGCCCTCACCTGGTCTCAGATCGCTTTCTCTTAACGGTCGCGGACTACACTCAAACTGAGCCTTGATCTGCAAAACAGTTTGACTACATGTCAGTAGTCAGGGCTACCCATGCGTGTTCGGGCACTCCACTACTAGGTGCTCGTTAATGTCGGTCAGTCTGGAAGCAGAGCTGAAACTACAAACTGAGTGCAATAACAAGCAGTATTATGAACGGGCTGCCGGGCTGCTCATCGGGGGTTTTTCTCCGGGTTATCCGGCTTTCCTCCCCCAGCAAAATTGTTTTAAAAAAAAAAAGAAAAAAAGAAGGATAGGTATTGGGTGGCGCTGCATCGCGGCGACGCGCTTCCCCCGGAGGAAGCAGCCCGAATTTCCCGAAAGAGACAATAAAGTAGTTAAAAAAAATACATGGGCGGGGATTATAACAAACCAAAGAAGCTTACAGAACTCTCGCAACAGTGTCGTTTGTTGACTGTAGTTTAATTTCTCCGTCTCTTTCTTTTTGCAGAAGCGACAGCCACGGCCCGCTCCAGCAGAAACTGACGCTGCCAAGAGAAAACTTACTGTCGGCGCCCAGTTTAAGGTAAGACTGGTCAATAGACGACTCCACTCGCCAAGCCCCCGAGGCCTGCAGCCCCGCCCCTTTCCTTTGCCGTGTATTGGCAAAACACAGTACGTCCGTGACGTCATTTTATGGAAAAGGATTGAGTTAAAGGTAAAAGAGACATGATTTTTCTCAAAATGACGTCAGTGGACTAAACTGCTTTCTCTCCACGTTTCAGTCATATCAGTCGAAATACACGTGTTTCCCTCATTCTAGTGTCAGGTAGGAAAGTTTGCCAGACCATAGGGGGAGCCGGGGTGGCCGAATGGTAGAGCGTTGGACTTCTAATGCTCGGGTCGTGAGTTCGTATCCCGGCTGGGGCCAAATATTTGTGCTGGCTTTTTCGTCGTTGCCCCGTCTTTGATATCACCCGTATGTGGTGGAAAAGGACGTTAAACCCCCGAACACCCACCCACCCTTGCCAGACCATAGCATGTGATGTGCTCATCATATCGCGGCACGCAGCTGGCCAAATTCTGGGAGCTTGCCCCTACTGATTGACAAGAGTGGAGCCTTCTAGGCCTATTGTTTAACAGCAATAATCATGTTGTGCAATTCTAGTATGTGTCATGGTGGCTGTTAGTAGCTCTCTCAGCCGGTTAAATCCGATCTTTTTGCCGATTTACAACCGGCGTTTTTTTGCATCTGCAGACATCACTGGCCGTTTTGATGGAACGGATGACGTCAGCAACCCCAATCTTCGTCCGCTGTCTGAAACCGAACCACCACAAGAAACCAGACCGCTTTGATGACCAGTACATTCTCTCTCAGGTACACGTACTGTTCTGATATAGAGGCCTTTTACTCCTTTAGTGTCGATTTTATCGGGTTGAATCCGGTAGCTTTGATACTACTGCTGTGTGTGAACAGGTTGCCGTTAGTCGTATCAAAGTCGCGCTCCACTTTCAGCCTTCATCGCCATGGGGAGTCGGGGTGGTCGAATGGTAAAGCGTTGGACTTCTAATGCTCGGGTCGTGAGTTCGATCCCGGCTGGGGCCAAATATTTGTGCTGGCTTTTTCATCGTTGCCCCGTCTTTGATATCACCCTATGTGGTGGAAAAGGACGTTAAACCCCCAAACACCCACCCACCCACCCACCCACCCTTCATCGCCATATCGACAACATTCAGGAAGGCTCTATGTTCGGCTTTGTTTGAAGCGGAATCGCCCTATTGACCCGGGTTGGTGCGTGTACATTTAACCAATCTGGACATGTGTTGTGTAAAAAGGATAATTTTCATGGGAAATTCCGCTCAAGGTGTTCTCTGAAAGGATACAATACTGAATATTTACCCCCCCCCCCCCCCCAAATGTTATTCCAGTTGCTGTACACTGGTATGTTGGAGACCACAAAGATTCGCCGTGAGGGGTTTGCCGTGAGACCGTCATTTGAAGAATTTGTACACAAGTAAGTTTGTAAAGTCAGTTTCCTTGTACTGCTAGGTACCCCCCCCCCCCCCCCCCCCCCCCCCCCCCCCCCCCCCCCGTTGCGTACCTTGTCGTGAGTAGATTCTTTGAAGGTGTTGTTCCGGGATGTTCCCCCTGAAAGCATCTTTAGCTTCTTGAAAGAGTCAGATCTGTTCTATAGAATCGAGACACTCCAAGTAATACGGACTATCCTCGACTATCCTCTATATAGATTTTTAAATATATATTGACACCATGTTTTATTCTCTTCCTTTTTATTTTAGTCTGGCGAAGAAGGACCTCGATTTGCCGCGAAATAGTCCTTGTTGCTTGCGCATCGTTAAGCCCTAAATAACTAACTAACCTCCAACCCGATGCCAATGAACTGTTGCAAAATACTCACTATGTCCTGTAGGACGTTGTCAGTCCACTGTACAGTGACGCAGTGACACATCGTATCGTCCACTGTTGTGCAGATACAAGATCCTGTTGTGTCAGCTGAATTTGCGGGGCACCAAGGAAAACTGCATGAAAATTCTGAAAGCCTCGAAGCTGAGTGGCTGGCATGTAGGGTGAGTATCAGCTTGAGTGTCGTTTCGCCCGGATTAACTCATTGGTGACGGGACACTTCGATCAAAGGTTCAGCCACGCGTCGCAGACGGCTTATCAAATTTGAATTCTCCGTACAGTTTTCATTAACAACAATTAAAATCTGTTGAAGATGTTGAGTGTGTATCTCTTCACCGAAGCTTGCTAGAGAGGTCTGTGTACATGCAGTCAGTTTACTGCACTTTCTTGGCGGTAGGCCCATGTATGGGCGGTGTTGAGGGGGGGGGGTAGCAGCCCCAGTCACAATAGTGTTTAGCTGTACCCTCATCGTAATAGGGGAGCCGTTAGACGTTAAAACCCCAACCCACCAACCAACCAACCAACCAACCAACCAACCAACCAACCAACCAACCAAACTCATCTGGCTTAAGTGCCAGCGTTACTGAAGACAGTTGGGTTTTTTTTGTGAGTTGGAAAAGAACAATACATTTCTGTGTGTTTGATTTTGGAAACATTACTCTTACAAGCCTTGGGTATGACCCAGAATCAAGCAGCAGACAGGAAGTACTTCTATTCAATTCAATTCAAAATACTTTATTTTCTGCTTAAGAGAGAATTTAAAACAGAAAATTTTCTTTTGCGTCCTCACATAATGCTCTGTCATATAAAAAAGATAAAAATAAGATACAGCCATTTAAGATTACTTTCAGTATCGCTGATAATGCTTATCACATAACCACTCTGTATGTACAGACACTTTGCGTCAGCTCGATGCACAATTTGACCTTCACAGATAACGAGAGACCTTATTATCAACATTTTGTTTTGTTCGCGAACAGCGTTTATGCAGGTCATATCTCAGTGCCCCTGACATCGCTGCAAAGAGCCACTTGTCGCTCGTAGTACTGTTTGCCAGAGTGGAGTGAAATAAATTACAACCGCAATTTCAATTCAGCGAGGCCCAAGGAGAAGCAGTCCGCAAACTTGTTTTATTACCCCCCCCACCCCCACCCCCAAATGTACGTGTGTTCCGAACGTGTTTGCTGGTGTTTCAAGGAAGAAAATTCACAAGCTGTGAAGTGAACTCAGTCATGTTTTCTGTGTGGTGATCGTAGGAAAACGAAGGTGTTCCTGAAGTACACACACGTGGAGCAACTGACGGACCACCTTGACAACCTGGGCAAGTCGGCTGTTGTACTGCAAAAAGGTGCTACATATATATACTGTGTTTTTTTTTTTATAGTCCGCTGTAGATTTTGTCCTTCTGGCTCAGTCGTTCGGATTAGATGAGGTTAAATGGAAATGCCATAGACGTTTGAAAGAGCATTAATTTTTTGTGTGTTTTTGTGGTGCAATTTGCCTGAGAACTCGACATATGCCAGATCTGTTTGTGTGCTTTTCCTGTCTACTAATATGTCTGTCTGTCTGGCTCTCGTTCCTGTTGCCCATTTTGCGATGTTGATGCTTTCATTTTTTTTTTTTATTGCGTTTCATGGTAGGGTGGGGTGGGTGTTTGGGGGTTAAACTGCCTTTCATGGTACAAAACAACAACAAACTGTGTTTTATTTTAACAACGGAAAACTCCCTGTTCATATGAATGTACTTCCCTTGCTTGTGTCAAGATCCACGCTTGTGGTCCAAGAAGCGCGCAGAGCACACCTGACATCGAATTTTGTATGAAAATATTAACTAAATGCTCTTTTTTTGGTGTCGTCCACCACAGTTGCACGTGGATTCCTAGGCCGGCGCCGCTACGCACGGTTGGTGGAGAAAGCCAGGAAAGAAAAAGAGAGAGTAGAGGCGTTGATGCGAGCAGCGGAACAGGCGAACCTGGCCAACGCCGCGCGACTACAGCAACTTAACCTACACGACGACAGCAAGAACAAAGGTAAAATGAAAATAAAATGAATCTTTATAGTGTACAGCGGTAGAAGGCGTTGGTCAAAACCTTCCAGTTTTTCCAGTTATTGAAACTGATCGAGATAGGGGAAGTCAGATATGTGGATGGATGAAACGGTTTTGGGCGAACGGTAGTTGCAATGTCACGCATGTCGAAATAGAGTCTAGCCGGGTAGAGTAGTCCTTGAGCGTAGCCGATGTGGGCTCTGATGTACTGGGAGACAAAACGCGCGCTGATTTAGTGCCATAGCCAGCAAACCATTTTCGAGGTCATCAACCACTTTAAAGAACAGTGTATACGGCTGGATTTTTAAGTGTGAAACAAAAATAGTTCACGTAAGGTAAAATGTAGTACACATTGTCCATGTATAGATCTACACTGCCAGACATCTGTAAACACTCTGGACAAATGTCGTCTGTGCATCTGTGCAAAAATGTGTGTGTGTGTGTGTGTGTGTGTGTGTGTGTGTGTGTGTGTGTGTGTGTGTGTGTGTGTGTGTGGAGGGGGGGGGGAAATAGTTTTGTGCATGCGTGTGTTTAAACGTTTGCTTTGTTTTTGGATTTTGTCCTGCTGTTGTTGCTTTGTTTTTGTCTTTGCTTTTTAAAAATTTCATGTGTTGGTTGATTATGTGTTGATATCATGTTTGTCCTGTATATGTAAAAAATGTGAAAAAAAGAAGAAGAAGAATGTACACATTGTCTGACCTCTTACACAAATGCACAATCGGGGAAATACTTTATTTTTGTCGCGACAACCAAAGCACAACGCCTTGTCCAAATGTCTAATAACGAGTGTGTTGTTGTTGTTGTTGCAGGCCAAACAAAGGACGGCCGAGCCCCGCCCCCAGTTCCAGACTTCCCCTACGGTTCTTTGTCGTCATCAGTCGGGTCAGGAGGTCAGGACTACCTGAAACCAAAGAAGACAACCGCCTCAACGGGCACACAGGTACATTAGATTCTATAATAATAATAATAATAATAATAATAGTAAGCGCATTAATGTATGCGCTTTATCCCAAATATTTGGCGCAAAGCGCCCCTAGCTAAACCCAACACACATGCTCGCGTGAATCACACGCATTCTTTCACACACTGGACATGAACACATTACAATCACGTGGTGCGAAGGGCCAGCTCAGTAATTTAAGTTTCGGAATTTTAGAATTGCTTATATTTTTTTTAATAATTTTGTAGGTTCAGCAGTACCAAAGCAGATGCTAGCTGGTGAAGCCTGACTTTGAGGTGTTTCTAATAATTATAATAATAATACATAGCTTTTATAGAGCGCCGTTCTCCAACTTCAAGGACTCGCTGCGCGTTAAAGCACACACACACACACACACACACACACACACACACACACACACACACACACACACACACACACACACACACACACACACACACACACACACACGCTATTTTCATCCCCTCAGCATACATACAATTGGCAGTGCAACGAACTCATGATGCACACAGACAGACTTAACAGAGGTTTAGCTATCAAAGGCTTGGCGGAAGAGAAAGGTCTTCAGATGCGATTTAAACAGAGGCAGTGAGGTCTGAAGGCGGAGTTCGATTGACAAGGAGTTCCAGACAGTCGGGGCTATAAAGCTTAAAGAGCGCTCTCCGGCAGTTTTCATGTTACGCTTCGGAATTTTGAGAAGTTTTTCACTAGCGGAACGCAGGGTGCGCGACGGTTGATACTTACAGAGTAAGGCCGACAGGTAGGGCGGAAGAGAACCTTCGAAGAAACGGAATGCGAAAGTGGCGATTTTATACTGGAAGCGGAATTTAACAGGGAGCCAGTGGAGATGTTTCAGCAGAGGCGTAACGTGATCCCTCTTTCGTTTTCTCAAGACGAGACGCGCCGCGTTGTTCTGGATCATCTGCAAACGATAGGTCTGGTCTGCCGGTAAACCTGCAGAGATGGATTTGCAGTAATCCAACCGAGACGTCACGAACGCATTTACAAGCCTTGATGCTGCACTTTCAGAGAGGAACGGCCTAAGTGAGGAGATCCTGCGGAGCTCAAGGAAAGCCGCACGGCAGACGCTGCTGATCTGATCATGCATTGAAAGCGTCTGCTCGATCTTCACACCTAGATATTTCACACTTTTGGAAAGAGACCTGCGAACCACCGATGTTTGTGACCTCGCTGCCAATCAGTCCGAGACGCGACTGAGAACCTACAGGCATGACCTCGGTTTTGTCAGTGTTAAGTTTAAGCTTGTTGCTAGTCATCCAGGATAAAACATCTTCAATACCGGACTGAATGCTCAGCTGAGCAGAGCTGAAATGGTCGGGAGTACTGCTTTTTGACAGTTCAGTGTCGTCCGCATACTTGTGAAAATCACACTCATGAGCGGAAATCACATCAGACAAAGGCTGTGAATAGAGCGTAAACAAAACAAGCCGTAAAACGGGCCTAGACATTTGTTTAACTCTCTCCAGTAATCTAGGTGTCATGTACAACATAATGCAGGGCATACATAATACATTTCAATCGGAGGTGTGAGTTGCCTATGACGGAGCTCAGACACTGTTTGCGGATGAAGTGATGGTGCATTTCAATATTGCGGCCGATTTTAAAACTTTTCTTGACATTGAAGAAAGATGTTATTTCCGCAAACCTGATCAGCTTATTGCTGAGCTGATCCTCGGCACCACGTGATTGTGATGTGTTCATGTACAGTGTGCGAGAAAATGCGTGTGATTTACGTGAGCGTGCGTGTTGGGCTCAGCTCGCGGCGCTTTGAGACAACTTAAGAAATCGGGTAAAATGCCTACACAATACTCAGTTACTATCATTATTATATCAGTTTTTATATTGAATTTGAAGTTTACGAAGGCCTACACTTCTTTAGTGTTGCTGTTACCCCACTCAGTCGAACAAATCCGTAGCTGGTCGTTGGATGAACCGTGAACAGCGACACCGGCCTAGATTACACCGTTCATTCGGGCCTATCGTCGGGGGTACTCTCCGGGTACTCCGGCTTGCTCCCCCTCTGCTTCGGAAATGTTCAGCCCACCAAATTTGAAAAATAAAATAATGCAATTTTAAATTCCGAAATTTAAATAGCTGAGCTGACCCTTCGCACCACGTGATTGTAATGTGTTTATGTTCAGTGTGTGAGAAAATGCGTGTGATTCACGTGAGCGTGCAGATTCACAGTTACTGTTTACACATTAAGAAAAAGAAAAGAAAGAAGACAGAAAGACAGCGTCTTTGTGTGTAAGCTGATCTGCTCTTCCTGGTCTCACAAAGTAGGCGGACTTACTCGCATAAACAACTTAAGAGTCTTGTCACGCACTGTGAAACTTGAGAAGACAACCAGGAAGTTTCAGTGAAACACACCTATTGTATTGTAACTCCTCTTGGTGTGTTTTTTTTCACCTGCAGTACTCAGTGACAACGTTTTGTCGTTCTACAAACTAACGAGTGAAATCGCGAATGAACAACGGAGTTTAGTGAAGAAGGTTCACACAGGGTTTATTTGGTGGTGGTTGTGTGACCTTTGCGGTGTCAAATGAGTACAGAATGAGGGCTTCACATTTCTGACTGCTCGAAACTTCCACACGTGACTATGCATCGACATGTGTATTTTGTTTTACATTTACGTCTCTGAAGTGACTGTGGCGAAATTACGATTCAATCTGACAAAACCAGTTTTGGTTCCAGATGGAGGACGTCGACAGTTCAGATTCAGAAGTGCTGGAGGATGACTTCAAACCGGTTCAGTCAAACCTGAACAAGTTTGGGAGACCAGGGACGCGAAAGGCAGCAGCTGAGTGGTTCAAAGAAACTCAAACCGAAAATGTGTTGGATACAGCCTCCGGTCGGTTTGCGGAATGGTTCCACGGTATCATCTCCAGGAAGTGAGTTACTCTGACTGACACTCATTTACGTTTCATTTTTAACCGCCACATGGTAAAAGTGCCTCAGTGGTGATCAAATCCGCGGCGCTTAGTCCGTTTTACCTAAAGACGGTAGTCTAGTTTCTTGACGGTCGTGACTGTTGTGAATAACTCTGTTTGCAGAAGTTTGCTACTTTATTGCGTCGATGTACCAGAAGGAATAGGTATCGTTTGGCCGCTTGTACTGCGATGGTGAATTCAGTTTACCCAGTACTGATCAGATTCTTTCAAGAAGCATTCATACACAATTACAGATCTAAAAAAATAATTTCAAAATCGTAGCCCTAAAAGTTGTTTTTAAAATATTTTTTTGATCGAGATTTATTTCAGTCTTAAAAGTATATGCCGGCCTCAAAGAATTTTGTTAATACTGTGCGTAAGTAAGTAAGTAAGTACGTAAGTAAGTAAGTAAGTAAGTACGTAAGTAAGTAAGTAAGTAAGTAAGTAAGTAAGTAATTAAGTAAGTAAGTAAGTAAGTAAGTAATTAAGTAAGTAAGTAAGTAAGTAAGTAAGTAAGTAAGTAAGTAAGTAATTAAGTAAGTAAGTAAGTAAGTAAGTAAGTAAGTAATTTCAAGCCTGTTTTGACAGAGAGTCTGAACGGTTGCTGAGAGACAAGATCGTGGGCTGCTATCTCATCCGAGTGAGCGAAAGCCGGTTTGGATACACACTGTCCTTCAAGTAAGTGGAGCAGTGTAGAACCTACACTATAGGAGTAATCTCCCATCCTTTTCATTCACGATTCTAGGTGGGTGGGTGGGTGGGGGGTTCCTTCCGTTTGATAGCATTGTCTGTCACGTGGCCGCGTTTACATTATACATAAAGTTATAACTGAGCTAGGAACAGAGCTTAGAACCGAACCGAACCGAACCGCGCCAGGCCCAGCTCCTTGCGTCAGTTTACATTGCAGTTTTGTGGAAGGTGCGCTGACCTGTTACGTAATGTTGGGCTGGCACCCAAAGCGACACTGGTTTACATACGTATGTACTACCAGGTTCTGTTCCTGGCCCAGGTAAAATTTTTTAGTGCAAACGTGCTTGATCCGCTTCTAAGCGTGCCTTGTTCACTTATTTGGTCCAGTGTAAACGCACATTATATAGTACGCCAAACAGTGCCCAGAGTACAGAAAGAACGACGCTCGGTTCAAATTTCTACCAAATTCTCCTCTTTCGTCACTTGTAATAGATGAAATAGCAAACAGCAGGACGGAAGTGTAGCTTCAGTCAGTGTATTCCTGCAGCATCTCGTTATATGATATTGACGACTGACATCATTACACGATGTACGCGTTTCCCGTGCAGGGATCAGGACCGGTGTCGTCACTACATGATAGACCAGCTGAAGAACGGCAAGTTCATCATTATCGGAGAGTCCAAAGTCCACCGTTCCCTGCACGCCCTCGTCCAGCATCACAAGAAGGTAGGTAACTGAGCTGCCCGTGCCGTTGAAACTAGAGCATCCATTTGGACACCAAGGCTTTGATTATAATTTTGCTTCTTCTGAAATTGAAGACATCAGGCAGGTAGGATTACTCTGCTGCTTTTCTGGGCGGGCAGAACAGGCAGACTTACGCGCACGCTGTAAGGCCTGCCTTGACCTACACTGATTCAGGCCTCAGATGAGTTTTACTGGATACATCTAAACAGTCTGCATTTGGCGAACAACTTTCTGCAATGGTGTAAACCAGCCGCTCCTCTCGAAGCTTTTAATTCTTTTATTATCTCTATGTACATTGCAAAAAACAAGGGAAAATAACATTATTTGGTAGTTTGCCTGTCATCGCCATAATTATATTGACAGGAAACCTACACTGCAATGGGCGCTCAGTGCTTGCAATGTAAGTCGAAATCTGTTTGCTCTGCAGGTGAAGATCTCAAATTGGAGCGGGCTGTTGACTGTACCATGTGGTCAGGTAAGGGAACATTTTCGTTTTTAATCGTTTTATTTATTATCAAAGGATTTGTTAGGCTTTCGTAATAGTGCTCTGTACTTAATAGTGAGACTTAGTAGGATTTCGTACGGAGGACTTCGTTGAGCAGCGTAACCCATTTACATGTAAATTAGGTTCACACGGCAGAGGCCGCGAGCTGCTAACGCGCTGCGATTAGCTAATGGTACCCGTACGTGCCTAATTTACATGCAAGTGGGTTACACTGCTCAGCGAAGTTCTCCGTACGAAGCCCAACTAAGTCTAACTATTTTATTTTGTCCCTCAAACGTTTCAGTGAATATATTCTTGCATCTGCTTTTGAAAGTACTAAGGCGTTTTTTATAGTAATTTTAATTTAGAGCTTGATGCATGTACATGTGCTGAAATGACTAATACTGAGGTTTCCTTTCTCACTTTTGATGCTCCCCAAGGATTGGGAAGAGGTAAACTTATCCGTTTTGTCGCCCCCACCCCCTTCTGTGTTTTGCATAAACTGTTGTGTGTGTGTGTTTGTGTGTGTGTGTGTGTGTTTTAATTACTGAGCAAAGCTGCAGCTGTTTAAAGACACTCCCCCCCCCCCGCCCCATCCCCCCGCCTCCCCGCCGGCCTCCCACCACCAATCCACCCCTGCCACCAGTCTACCCCATCCTCTTTATATGAATGCACCATTTTCACATCACCACTCAGAACTTCTCAGCATCCTGGATCTTGGCACATCCCCCCCCCAAAAAACAAAACAAAACAAACAAACCAAAAAAACCAAAAAAACAAAATAACAAAAACAAAAAACAACAACAACAACAACAACAACAAAAAACCCCAAGAACAAAAACAAAAATAACAACAACCAAGTCGGTACTGAGTGACCCATCACCCAGCTTTCATTTCTTGGATTCTCTTTCACGCAGTTCAGCCCGGCATTTTTTGTATTCTTTTCAACCTTTCTAGCCGGCATGTAGTCAGACTCTGATTGACAAGTTAGTGCAGCCAGTCACAGTGCACCAATATCCCCGACAGACAAATCACACGTGTGGGACTGTCTGTCAGCGTTTTCGAGGGTTCTCTGCCAAAACGTCCAAATCTCTCTTCGTTCTGTCTGTATCGATGGCAGGGAACCCTCGATTTGCTTGACAACGCTGCCGTGTAATGCCAAGACACAATAAATCCATGACGTCGATTTGTGGAAAAAGACCATTACGTCAATGCCTTTCTGCATTTTGAGATCACCCTGTTCCCATCAAATGACGCAATAGACTCACTGTGTTGTGCCCTTTGCTCGACAGAAAATAATCAGATGTGTTGCCATGGAGACTTGAATCAGAGGGTGTGGCTACAGGCCTGTGGGCTGCTGGTTAATTATGTCCTAGACCTTTGTGTAGCAGTATGTACGCAATGTACAAGTCAGCTTCAAAGACAGTAACTGAACAGCCCGTGTTTACTAATCACTGCTACAGCGGTACAGTTAACCCTCAATGTTTGCTATGGAGTTCAAGCAAATGGACGTGTTTCAGCGATCATTGCGCTGCTGTGCAATCAGTGTCGATTTTATTTTTTTTTAAAAGTTTGTCAGTTACACAGTAAACCCGGAAGAGCGCTCGCTTACCGGAGAAAGCCGAAGTGTGACGTCACACCGAGTTTACCCGAAGCTTACAGACGCTGCCCTATGCATGCACAGTCACCCGCAGTGTTTGCTGTGGTGTTCAAACAAATGGACGTGTTTCAGCGATCATTGCGCTGCTGTGCAGTCAGTGTCGATTTTATTATTAAAAAAAAGTTCGTCAGTTACACGGTAAACCATGCATTCACAGTCACCCTGTTTGCTGTGGAGTTCAAACAAATACGTGTTTCAGCGATCAGTGTGCTAGTCAGGTGTGCAAACAGTGTCAACTCTTTAAAAAAAGTGTGTTACACACTCAACCATGTATTCATTAAGATCCCGTAACTGATGGTGTCGTGTTTGTCGTTTTCACAGGACCATGGCGAGTGCGATTACATGGACCTTGTCGGCGAGCAGATGTACTTCGTGTTGGAAGAGGACGCAGCGTCCAAGGTATGGGTTCCTCTTTCAGTCGTTTCTATTCCCCTGTTTATTTGCGTCCAACGGCGGCGGTTACATAAGTGGAAACATTGCATCAGGTTACTATCAGCTGTGTTACAGAATCACAGCTCAGGTTGTGATTGAGTTACAGCAATCTGCAAGTACTGAGAGGTTGTTCAGTTTTATTTATTTATTTTTCGTGGTGTGGGGAGGGGATTGGCGGAAAAAAAGGGGCGGGGGAGGGGGGGGGGGGTAATATACGTTTGCCCCGTGTATATATCAAAGACGTATATGAAAAGGAATTGGTAAGCAGGAACGTTTAGCACCATGTCGGGATTCGGCTGTGCAGTGCGGATCAGTGATCATTCAGCGTCCAGTTGGATGGCTACCCCGGCTCCAGTCCTGTAATCCACTGTCACCCTGAAAGTAGTGACTTGATAGCAAAGACATTCTTACCGACCAGTGATGGTCTTTGGTAGTAGCTTGAAGACAAGAGACCCAGTAACTTGGACAGGTTTGAACCCACAACCACAGAGTCGCTTTCCTGCAGTAGATTTTAGGGCCTGACAGTAGCATTTTTTCCCCGGCTAGTCAATAATTCGAGGGGGCCCCTACCAGAACGTAATATCTCTCTTCTTTCCATCCGTATCGAAAATACCTTCTGAGAGTACTCGAATTATTATTTTATGAACTGGTTTGTGTTTCCCGACAGGGAGATAATGACCACCGGACTTCACAATCGGGAACCCCGCAGTTACCTCCCCGGCAGTACAGCTCCCGGAACGCGCTTGCGGCAGAAGAACAATCTCAGGCGGCCGACCCACTGGCGTCCAAGATGGACGGGCGCCCGCTTCCCAAAATACCGGAGGAAGCTTACCACAGGCTACTCAGAAATCAGGTACTGAGATTGTTTTGGATATCCTGATAAAAAAACACAACCAGCTAACCAAACAACTACAAACATACAAAACAACTACAAGGCATATTGACATGGGGTTTCGGTGGTTATAGTGGTAAGGCGTCCGTCTGAAGATCCTGAGGTACCCGGTCCTAATCCCCTTCTCCGAATTTTTAGACCAGGGCCCGTATGTAAAATTCGAGGTTAATTTAACCCACGGCTACGGGCCTAACCCAGACTAGGACAAATGAAACCCCAAAACAAAATTAAATTAAATAAGGAAGCGAAGAAAGACTGAAAGACAAAAATCCTTCTATAACGGCATAGGCACCTTGCTGGAATGGACCCGCTTCCTGATTTAAAACAAAAAACAACAGAAAATTTAACCCTAGAGCTAGTTTAGTTCGAGGTTAGACTCTAACCCGGGTCTAAACTCCCTAACCTCGACTTTTACCTGCGGGCCCTGATGTTTTACGTGTTAAAATATAAAACAAAACGCTTTTGCCGGTAAACAACATCACAATTAACACATTATTTTCCGCGTACCGCGCACGAGTATCCCGCGTCAGTTTACGACACTTTTTCGGTTTTGGCCCTGTATACAAAAAATCAGCCTAGCAAGATTTACGGTTCTTTTAACGGTTCTTATTGCAGCAAACACGAGTATAATCAAAGTACAAACACTCCCACCAGGCCAATTTTAAATCTATGCATCAATGAATTTTTTATTTTTAGTGAGGCCACTGGTGCACAATCCCAAACCTACGTGGTAGGAATTAAGTTAACAATGGACACGTTCTCTTACTGTCTGTTGTTTGTATCAACAATAGCGTCAATGTAGTTGCTGTTGTGTGCGTTCTCGTGTATAGCAATCTCTGATTTTGTTTTTAATGGTATTCCCAGCAGGAACAACATAAGTACGATCCCATCCAACCGAAATCCAAGATTTCCAGGGGTCGCAAGCATTGACGGAAGCGCCTTCCCCTCAACTCCTTCACGAAGTACGTAAAACCGACTCAAGTTCAGTGCAGGCCGCACTTCGAGGAACAGCTTTCGGAGGGTGGCTCCGTGCAGTCGTCTGTCTTTCAAATCACTACAGTTAGCATGGAGACAAAAAAACGTACACTTGAAGGCTGATCTGGAAGAAGGGAACAGAATTTGTATGTTGAAGTTTAATAAACATACGGCACACTTGCGCGAAATAGTTCCAGGATGTGCTTATTACGGGCTGACTTCGTTCAGTATGGTTTAGGAAGCCGTCCAGTTCAGGTACGTCAGTTTTCTCTGACCATGTCAGAGAGGCTTAATGTACTCAAAGAAGAGTTGTGTCTGTGTTTTCATAAATATATACATGTAGTTTATATGTGATAGTATAGACAATGCACAGTCACGGATGAACGGATGTTGCGCGTTTGTGCACATACGAGTGGAAAGACTGTGTGTACATGTTCATTTTGAAGCTGACTGTTTTACAGTATTGGACAATACACATGATAATTATGAGCGTGGAAGTAGTAACACAGTTTGAATTGTGTGAACGTCAGACAACGACTTAAGATGGCAGCCATTACAGTTGTCTATTATTATTATTATTATCATCGTGACATCGTCGTCGTCGTCATCATCGTCGTCATCATCATCAGCATCATCATCAGCATCATCGTCGTCGTCGTCATTATCAGCAGCAGCAGCAATCAGTTCCCCGACATGGTCACCAGAGCCGCCAGTCTGTCCATTTGCATAAATTTACCAGCATTATCATTATAGGTTGAAATACATTGACCTGTGTTCAGTAATCGCGCGCAGCAGTACTTGACACCAAAGCATCTGCCTGCGATGCTTTCTTCTTCTTCTTCTTGTGTAATGCTTCATTTCCGAACTCGCAGAAAATGGCATATCCGCACAGCAACCAACACTTTGTGAGCTTGGGTGTGCAACTAAGTACAGAACAGATCTATTGCAGAGTTCAGAGTTTGGTGCGGGTTTCCGTAATATCAGCAAGAACCCCGAGGCGTTTCGTGATATCCTTTTCTCCAATCAGTCTTGTACGAAATTTAAAACACTCCCGCTTTAATTTGAAATCTGTTAGGAGGAAAGCTGACAACACTCGTATTCAAACGGATTTCAACCAGCATGTATTTTGCAAGACAGCCAACAGAGGTTTAGTGCTGAATCTCAATTTGTTAGCACATTTTCGTTGCAAATTTTTTTTTTTTTTTTTTTTTGCCAGCGGACATCGAAACCGTTTTAGAACAATGAAGGAAATGTCCATTTTTGCATACATGAAGAGAAAGAAGTTTGTTTGAGAGAAGTTTTTTTCATATATATTTTTTTACAATAGTGCGGACATTTCCGCAGGAAACTGAATGAATGAATCCAATTCTGTGTCTATTCGTTAAGTATACACACTGCAGTATATGATCATAAAGAACAGAAAGATTAGCCACGCTGTGTTGAAAGCTAGCCCGTTTTCAGCTTGTTAACAATCTGTTTATTGCCACAGTGCTGATGCGAGTTGAAGTGCCTTAGTGTGAGAAACCCTTTTTCCACGACATCAGGTGTTTTGTATTTGTGATCAAATGATGAGAGGAAAGGATGTATGTTGAGTGAATGCGAGATTATTGTGAGACAAGTGCGATACTGCATACGTCAGATATTGTCGCGGTACAGCGCCAGAATAAACCCGATATATATATATATATATAACGAGTTGAGTTATCACGACCTTCTCATTGTGTGTGTGTGTGTGTGTGTGTGTGTGTGTGTGTGTGTGTGTGTGTGTGTGTGTGTGTGTGTGTGTCTCTCTCTCTCTCTCTCTCTCTCTCTCTCACTGTCTGCTCTTACCGGGCCTTGTAAAATAACGTTAGTCACTCTGTCTGTCTGTGTCTCTGTGTCTCTGTGTGTGTGTGTGTGTGTGTGTGTGTCTCTCTCTCTCTCTCTGTTTGCGCGCGCGCGCGCGCGCGTGTGTGTGTGTGTGTGTGTGTGTGTGTGTGTGTGTGTGTGTGTGTGTGTGTGTGTGCGTGCGCGCGCCTCTCTCTCTCGCTCTCTCTCTGCTCTTTCCTTGCAAGATAATATGTATCAGCCCAGTCTCTCACCGTTTGTGTGTGTGTGTGTGTGTGTGTGTGTGTGTGTGTGTGTGTGTGTGTGTGTGTGTGTGTGTGTGTGTGAAACTTTACTACTCCTAGACATTTGTAAGATATTGAAATTGACACCAACGAGGCGTTCCAACTTTTCACATGGGAGCAACTTAAACCAGATGCACGTCTATGTAACGGTTTACACTGACATGAGTCGTACAAAAGATGGAATAAAGACCTTTGCAATAACAGCACAAATTGGGTGCTCTTCATGACACATGATCATTTTACGCCAAAACCAGCCGGGTCAAACAAAGGACAAAGCCAGTGATTTGCTGTAAACCAAGCAGCAGTTGTTTCACTGAAGCTGATTTACACGCCCTTTTTTGTCCTGACGCCAGCTGAAAAACTCGGTGGGGGGAATTGTGCCACGAACTTACGTTACTGAAGTGGAGCGGGGACCTTGAATTTGTTTTTCGCGTTCCGCTCGACTGAAGTTCGTGGTATTAGGGCGGCTCAGTTGGTCTAGTTCGCCCGCTAGGGGGCGCAAATGTATCCCAGTCATTAGCAGGGGAAGATTGCCAAAATACGCCTCCTGTGTAAACTAAAATTCATATTGCCTGTTTTGTGTTCTATATGGATCCCTCCACCGTAACATACATTTTTGGGGTGGGTGTTTAGGGGTTTAACGTCCTTTTCCACCACATAGGGTGATATCAAAGACGGGGCAACGATGAAAAAGCCAGCACAATATTTGGCCCAAGCCGAGATCGAACTCCCTACCCGAGCATTAGAAGTCCAACGCTCTACCATTCGACCACCCCGGCTACCCATACATTTTTGGACGTAAAAAGGCTGGCATAAGTTGCGCAACTGAGGCATACATTTAGAAACGGCCTACTCTTCTTTTATGATACGTGTAGGACTGACGAGGATTTGAGTAAATGTAGGACTATCGACACCTAGGACTATCAGAATCAGAATTGTTTTTTCATAGGCCTTAGGCCCATTCAAAGTTGAGAGTGACAACCAGACATTCTTATACACATCAATACTTGTACATGAAATAACCAAAGTGCACAATAAAGCATTTCAGCTCAGCTGAGCAAATGTTGTCTTTTTCTTAAAGCTAGAAAAATATATAATGCCAGGTTCTTAACTGTATAGAAGCTACTCGAGGCCATTAGCAAAGTGAGACGAAAGCTGCTTGGATGGTCCCAATATTTTCTAGGAATAAACCGGGTACGTATGTCAGAAAGACTGGGACAGTATAAAAGAAAATGTAGCTCGTCCTCAGTACCAGTCTGACACAGTGGATATAATTTACCTAGGACTATCGACTGTAGGACTATGAAAAAATCGGACTACCCCCCTCCCCCTCCCCCTCCACCTCCCCCCCCTCTCCCTTCCGTTTTTCTTACTTCGCTGACCTTCTCTGTGTAACTGTAACTCGCCAGTCTAATTTTGGCAGGAAATTATTTTCGTCCGGACCGCCGACACTTCTTTTATTTTAGTTTTAATCGAGATAAGACACAAGGGTTTAATGAAAACGTAATCTAGTCATCACTGCTTGTGTTTTCATTGGCCCCCACACACACACTGGTACAGCCAACTGTTGTGTGTTCCCGTACTGCAAGCACAGTCTTCCGGATTCAGTTTGCCAAAACCCTGTGTCAATTTCTTTTCCACTGGGGCATACAGACGCCTCACAAAACAGCTGCATGCATATGCCGTGCAGATGTGTCGGACTCCGAGAGCGCTACTTTATAATTCTGGGCTCTGTCGTGTAATTCTGTACGTGTGTGCCACACTTGCATAATCGAGTCGGTTTGGAACAAATAAAAGGGAGAAAATTACTCGACAGAAAAAAATGGAATATCTAAACAAACAAACAAACAAACAAACAAACAAACAAACAAACAAACAAACAAACAAACAAACAAACAAACTGTAATTAAAGGTCTGTAATTGCAACGAAAACCCACAAAGAGTATGTTGAAAAATCAACAACTATCCAAAATGCACAGTCAACTCTGTCGCAGTTACAGTCGGAGTTCACAGCATCCCTGAAACCGCTATAAAACCCAAGGGTAGCCTGATTTCACAGCTCAGTTTGGGTTTTGGCATTAAGCGAGAAAGATCGCAGTGGCTATCTTCTCGTGCAGCATACAACACCCGCTAGACACTGTTGCGAGGCCAGTCAGTGTCTCGCTCACTGACCAAAAGCAAAATGAAGTCACTTCAGAATCACGTTCTGATTTTTATCAGTCAGGGTCTCCGAAGCGCTGAAAACTCTGCAACTGTGACAGAGCTGCCTGCATTATGCCGCAGTCGCAGGAGTAGCAGTTGTTTTTTTTTTTTAAAAAGGGACAGTGTTTGCGGTCTATTGTTGAGACTGACTGGATTGCAGTCTCAGTTTATTCAATTCAATTCAATTTCAATTCAATTCAATATAACTTTATTGTCTGTCGATGGCAGAAAATTTTCTTCTGGCTCGCACACACACACACACACACACACACACACACACACACACACACACACACACACACACACACACACACACACACACACACACACACACACACACACGCACCCCTACATTAATTTATCTAGACATATAAATCCATACATATTAAACACAGATCCTAAAGTAATGTGTGATGTCTAAGTCTAATACTATGCTACTAAACTAAGAAATCTAAACTAAAAGATGGCAAGGGCATAGCGGACATGACACAGCTGATACCCTTTCACACACTGATTCTGAAAACACGAAATGTGTTCTCCGTGTTTGATGATCTTTACACTCTAAAAATATGAACAAAAAGGAAGAAAAAAGAGATGAAATACAAACTCAATGGTTTATTTGGCAGTTGGCCGGTCAGGATAATCTATCCATTGCTTCTGTTTAAATGCTTCAAGTGGCACTCCGTTACAATCTGGAGCACCCAGCATCTGTTGAACGTGGTGTGGTACAAGTAGCCAAAAATCATTATTAAATTTATTGAGTTCAGTAATATATAACACAAACTTCAAGCGAAAGCCAATACAGCAGCTAATATTTATAATTATTCCATCCTTTCATTGGAACCCCGATGTCCCAGAGGTATCGCTTTGGCGAAGCAGACGAGAGAGCCAAGCAGTATCAGCACGCGCGCACGCGCACACTCTCAGCCTCTCTCTCTCTCTCTCTCTCTCGTGCGTGCGCAAACGGCAGCGCGCGCTGGCGACTGGGACAGGGGCAGAAATGTCTGCTGCTACAGTCGATGCAAAGTTTTCTGTTTGTTAGTACCACGTGGGCAGAAACAGGCTTCAGTGTAGCGTGCGCTGAGCAACTGGTGGATAATACCAGTCAACAAAGCGAGGGGGGGAAAAAAAAAAGGTTTGGGAAAAAATCTCTGTGAAAACCTTGTGAGGAAATGACATCATAGTGACTGTTCCTAGTGAGATACTGAAAACATTACGGAGGTAACTGCGAAAACATTTGAATGGCACGAGCAAACTTGCCTTGATGGCCTGATGCTGTAACTTCAGCCTGTTGGTTGAAAAGGAGTATTTTGCTTAGACCTGAACGTGCGGTGTATATACTGAAGAAAAGTTTCTGACTGGCAACTGTAGAACCCCGCCACTTCAGTCTCGTACTTTGATTTTGTGGGAGAGGGCATAATTCAGTATCATTGAATCACACACAACTGTGGAAAGAGCTTATTAGTTTAGCAAAACAATTTCGTCGACTTTTCCCGGCCGGACTCTCTTGAGTTTGTGCCGAGAAGACTGCCAGCTGCAAGGGGAGAGGTGACAACCAGTTTACTGTCAGCCGGATACAGACAAAAACAACTTGACGCTGACAGTGGTTGCCGTGCTGTCTGACAGTCGATCTACATTGCATATTCTGTGCTGATGTTGCAGTGACAAATGTTAGGCGATACTGTGACAAACCACTGTGGTCGACACGGGCGATAAAAGGGTGGCTGATTCATTCACTGAGAGATAAGCAGCCATCCGGAATTATTCCATTTACTCGCTCGACACCACCACCACCACCACCACCACAATCACTGATCCGATGAAGCCGCGTTTGACGAGTCATACAGGGTGTCCCGGAGCCAGCCTGACGACTGACAGTGACACACAGCCCAACTTTCGTCCACTTTCGGCGGGCCGCTTCCCCGGTGCAAGTTCTTACAAGCGGCATGCATAGAAATTCGCAGTGAAAGACCGAGAGCTCGGAAGTTAAATACAGACGATCCACCGCAACGACTCAGTCAATCTGTGTCTCATTTGTGAGCCGGGGGAATCTCTTCTCGTTTGTCTCTCGTCGTCAGTCCCGAAGTCGAGTTGCACGCTTCCTTGATAGTGACTGTTGCTCCCGACTACAAACCTGTTGTTGGGACAAGCGTGTGATGACTGGTGAGTCATTAATCTGACGCCAAGGCCAGCAAGGCGGGACAACCCGGGACCCTAAAAGCCGCTCGGAGAGGTCCAGAGGAGATACTGGGGCGTTCCCTAGGGTCCCCAGGGTGTGGGGCCGGCCCGGGAGGACGTGTGATGGTGGAGATAAGGACAGAGAGTTAGGTGCCAGTGGTATGGGATCGCCGCCGCTCTGACACTTGCACGTCGGCTTCCTTCACTGGGGAGGCGGGTTCCTTCATGTGAACAGCGAGCACAAATTGTCCCGGATATAAGGAAGCTGAGATCGTGTCACAATTTGGACGACACTTTGACATCGGCACCTGCGAGAGTAACTCGTCTGGCAGTTTAAGAACCCGGATAAGTGTCACATTTTGGACGACACATGACCTAAGACAGGTTCCGAAGGTATTCACTTATGAAGGTAATTCGTCCTGAGCTGCAAGGGTAATTCAATATTTTCGTCAGGGGTTTTGAGATTCTAGATCGGTGTCATATTTCCAACGACATTTGGACGTTGGAAAGTCAGGTTGCTTCACTGAAACTCTGAGCTCCATTTATCGGTGAGTGTTAAGAATCTTTACCATTGACAAATTTGGGAAGACATCTGCTGCAGGTTAGAAAACAGTTTTCTCGGCCATCGGTGAAGATTGGAACTGCTTCACTTTCTACAACCGCAACCTTAGACGCACTTCCTGTTTGACCACCACGGCCTAAAAAACATATAAGAAACTCAAAGAAATACATGTAGCAGCTATTGTCCTGGCAATACAGGCAGAATCCAACTTAGGTTTTTGAAACAAGTTTCGATTTCTTCAATAACAATACATGTACAAGTAGTTTCCAGCAAATGGAAAGAATTCTTACGTTTTGAATGTGAAGTGCATCCCCTTGTCAAAAAGTTATCTTTCACTGTGTCAAGACGACGACGATTTTGAGGAAAGGAAAACAGTGCGCAGCCAACAACAACAACATCAACAACCACCAGGATAAAACTGTGCATCAGCCCCCCCCCCCCCTTCCAAAGAAAAAAATCTATGCAGCGATAAGAACCTTATTGTAATAATTTCCTTTGCCTGGAAGACAATTTCAAGGATATTCTCCCAGCTGATTTCCGGCAGGCAGAGACCAGTCACAGGGGGACGATCAGCCATCGAGAAGCAAACACCCACCAGGGGCGACTGCCTTGTTTCCTGGACAAGAGAAGGATTTGGAAAACACAGCAACACAGGACACGGCACCAAGACAGGAAGGTATCAATTATTAATCCTGGAATCAGTCCATACCTATAAGTGGCCCCAGGGACGGGCAAGGGGAGGCTAGGCACGGATTGAAACGGTAATTTACTGGGGAAATGGACATTACTGTTGGTGTTGGACCGGGGGAGCGGCGTAAAAACAGCCGACACTTTGAGCCAGCGGTTGACTGCTGAAAACTGATTGGTGCCACGCTGAGCGACTCAGTGTATGGAACTATCGCAAACTCTCCGTCTCTCTGTGTGTGAAAGTGTGGTAGGCAAGAGATACACATAACACTTTTACAATACCATTTTGAGTGCCTGTTCACTTCTGCACGAGTGGTTTGTTTATTCTATTAATAATGATCAGACGCAGAACCGTGAGCGTAAAATGTGATATTTGATTCACGCAAATGTGTGAAACTCATGGGAAATAGCCATTGATTTGTAGCAAGCGTGCAACGGAAGAGCGGTCGCTAATTTGATGAAAACTTCTATTTCCTGTTTTCCTAAAATGAAACTGTATTTGGAATTCTGAAAGAAACTCCGCAGCCAACCCACAAGTTGTACTTTTTTTTTTTCAAGCGATACAAGTGACAAACATTTGCCAACACACCTACAATGACAAAACAGTTGTACGTGTTTCAAGTTCTGCAACTTGCGGTTGAGCTCAACAGGCTGTAGGCAAAAAGGAGAGGACTGTTCTAAAAGTTTTGCCCAGTGTCACCCATCTTCTGGCCTTCCTGAGAAGAGGGGTCGTCCCATCCCGGTGCTGCTGAGACAAACATCGAACATCATGGAACTTGTGGTTGTGATACTTGTCGCCTTCGCTCAAACAAGTAAGTGCTGTCTGCTTGTTTTTTTGAAGGAAAAAAATCCTTTTCTGTGACAATAGATTGAATAGAACCGCTCACTGTGAGCGGTATTGTTGAGTTCAGTAAGTGAGAGTCAGAACCCGACCTTGCACCGCATTCCAGTGATTTTTATTTATTTATTCATCTTTTTAAAAAAAAATCATGTTTGCAGCACGAACAAGTGGCATGGAGGTTTATCTTCTCTTGTTTATATTTAATACTGGGTGAATGGGTAGTGCTTCACTGCCTTTCCCTATGTTGTTTTAACCTTTAGTTAACTCTGTTGAGACCGCCGTCTCAGCACTGCCCATGCGTGGGCCTGCCCTCACGAAATTGCAGTAAACTGACTACGTGTAACAAACCTTTCAAGCAAGCTTCATTGAAGGCACACGCACTTGACAATTCAATTGATTAATGAGAAAACTGGCCAGTTTTGATGAGCCGTGGGCGACGTGTGGCTGAACCTGTGATCGAAGTGTCCCGTCATGAATGAGTTAATTGTACGTATTAAGTTTCATCGGCAGTCATTTGATGGCAGTTTTGTAATAGGAATTGTGTTATGCTTCTGGGATAATTTCATTCACTGGTCACAGCTTACTCTTTCATAACTCTTCCAACAAACAACAACAACAACAACAACACACACGTTTGCAACAGCATTATTCTATTTGTGGCACAGCCGAATAAATTGTGTGTGCTAGAAGGCAAATCTCTCTCTCTCTCTCTCTCTCTGTCACACAGACACACACACACACACACACACACACACACACACACACACACACACACACACACACACACACACACACACACACACACACACAGACAGCATGGTTAAAAATAAAAATAATCGGAAACTTCAGCAAGTAGTTTAGCATCGACCGATTTCGCACAGAAAAAATATCTGTAAAATTAGAGCATCACTTTTTATCGTTTTCGTTACTTCTCCCTCCCCTGTGGGGAATTTGGATTGCCTCCCCGAAGGTGTTGAGCCACTTAATTTTTTTTTTTTAAAAACAGCACATTAATCTGCATGTGTGCATTTTTGTTTCTGTTTCATCGTCTGCAAACACAGTCATGTCAGTTTAGCCGTTGGTGAATATAAGCAGAGAGGGGCGGGGTGGGTGTTTGGGGGTTTAACGTCCTTTTCCACCACATACGGGTGATATCAAAGACGGGGCAACGATGAACAAGCCAGCACAGATATTTGGCCCCAGCCAGGATACGAACTCACGACCCGAGCATTGGAAGTCCAACGCTCTACCATTCGGCCATCCCAACTCCCCGAATAAGTTGAGAGAATATTTACATGCCTTCGGTGCCAGATACTGCACTTACGGCTGATTGAACTTATAAATGAATGGATGGACGAATGATTGAGCGATCACGGTGGATTGAAATTATGGCTGCATGACTGAATGAACGAACGGACGAACGAACGAGCGAACGAATAAGCGACCTGCTGGCTGACCGAACCAACTGAAGAATGAATGAATAAATGAATGGTTGAACCAAAAAAAAAAAAAAAAAAATAAGATTGAAGCAGTCTCGATTGACACCCCCACCTCCACTGACACACCATCAGCACGGTAAAAGCGACAATTACCGGGCGAGGTGCCGCAAGCAAACAGCAATCACTAAGCCTCACACAACAAGTGAAAGAGCCCTTTGAAGGACTATCCCAATCTCTGACCGTCCAACCACCCCCCTAGTATCTCCACGTCTCCACCGTCCAGGAGCGAAAGGTTTGTGTGGGTCTTTCGCGGACAGCTGATAGATGAACCAACACACTGCTCAGCGGTGCGGTCCCCAGTGCTATTGATCACGCGGGGGGCCAGCTTCACAGTCAGGCGGAGTTGTCACAAAAATCATGAAGCTTCAGATCAGACAGGTATTGTATCGGGGATGGGGAGGTGTTCAGCTTTCTTCACGCCTCATTTGTCCACAGCCACACTTCAAAGACAGGTAGGGGGTGAAACCGGGCGTAGGAGGGGGAAGGGGAGAGGGGGGGGGGAGGGGGAGAGGGGGGGGGGACGTCGGTGGATGACTGAGGATGTCTGGTTTAATGTTGCTGTCGTTAAGAGAACCTCTCTCAGCAGATTGTCCTCGTCGACCTATCTTCATCCGATTATGTCAACTGTCGATAGCGTCTTGGAATGCCAGAGCAAGAATACTGGCAAAATGTTCTGTCGGTGATTAAATAATAATTGTGATGAAAATTAAAACGGGATAGGTCTTTTGCTATTTATTTATTTATTTATTCATTTATTTATTTATAAGCTCAATCATTCATTCACTCATATATATATATGTATATGGACATACATATTCCCTTGATGAAGGACCCGCTGAGGGCCCGAAAATTTGGGTAGTCTCTTTTCACATAGTTCACAAAAAAAAAAAAAAAAATTGATTCACTGGTTCTGAAGAGTTTTTTTTAAAAATCTTTCTATGTGGTTTTCTCAATTTTGTGTACTTTTATGTGGATGCGCGGTGTCAGCAAGACTTTCTTCGTTTTCGAAAGTTAGTGTATATGTACAAAATCCCTACCGTGAAATGACGGTGGTGGGATTAAATCCCGACTGAGACTCCAAACATGCTGCTGGCTTTTTCTTTGTTGCAACTGCCCGCAAAACGATTACCATTCCGCGCTAAACAAACAGGCTTACTGCACTGAAACAATCCTTACCATAAACAGTCATGGTCATTGACTGACTGATTGTTTTTCCCGGCACACTCTCAAGCAGTTCCAGTTTAGACCCTTCCAAAAATCGCGACTTCACGGACTAAGAAAATTGAGTGTTTTTTTTTTCATAGGTTGAACCCAATTAAAAAAAAGTAAATCAAAGTTACTGTCTCAGTATCTTAAGTGCTAGTGCAAGCTGCCAGTGACATAAAAAGGGTCATATCCCATCATGCTGAGTCAACTATCCCCACAAAACCAGTACTACACACACGGACCACAATCTGTTCATTATTACCCAGTCAGCCCCTTCTTCCCCCATGTCCACAATCGCAATGTTGCAACCATTCCACAAACACCACCTTACACACAAAAAAGCTACCCTTGGTGATGGATTGCGTGTATTCCGAGCTCTACTGAGGGCGCAGATGGCTGAGTGTTGGCGCCCGTCCCCTGACGTTTAACCCGAGAGAGGTGGAACTGTTTTCTATTATTTGGACGCCGCCCTGGGGTAGCTCTATCCACACTGCCCGTCCCCAGGGCGGGATCCTCTGGCGGCCCGCCACCAGCTCCTCCACCGATGGGCTGTTCCTTTAGGGAAGCCGCGTAGACGTGGTGTATGTGTACGGAGTTCGTTGTGGACGCGTCTTCTTTGTTGTTGTTCACCTGAGTAGAGGTAGAAGTCCTGATTGCTTCCAGTCCCAAGCTACTGATGCTGGAATGATCGCTGTCGTATCTTTGATGCTTTGTCGCAGACTTTTCCGTGTTTAATTTCTCTGTCGACTGGCCGAGGTCTAGGTTTAGGTGATGAAGAGGACTACAGTTTAGGATTAGGCTACCCAGTACCGGTCCCGGTGAGAAGAGAAGGCTGGGTGCAGACAGTGGCGTTGACCCGATCCGCCAGCTCCAGAGGCACCAGCAGAAAATCCTCTTGAGAGTGAGGACTGGCCACGGCAGACTACTGAGCCACCTCAACCGACTCAAGATTGCCCACACCGACGAATGTCCATGTTGCACTGGATCCCAGACCCCACAACACATCCTTCAGTACTGTCCTGCTCATGATGTTCTACGATGTCAAACCTGGCCTTAGGGCGCAGAGCTACAGGTGCAGCTTTAGGGTAGCCGTCATGACCTGGAGAAGACCGTGGGGTTCGTCATGGCGACCGGGCTGCAGATCTGTCACAACCAGTCAAATCGACAGCAGAAGAAGAAGAAGGATAAGGTTACCAGAGCGTCTTCAGCTGAGCGTTAGCTCGGTTCTATGTCAGAACAGCAGATAAGGACAGTGATCTTGGGCAAGGTAACCTGGTGTGTTATGGTTAGAGACATTGTACTTGGGTACATCGTCCCAAAATACTATGTTCTGTAGTTTAAAAGGGACGATAAACCCTCAAACACCCGCCCACCCCCAAAATACTATGACAGTGACCGTTTTAGCGCTGCTGGTTGACCGACTGCACGTGAAACTTGTTCTAGTTTGCTACGAACACTTTTGGACGGATGACTGATCCTCAGTACAAGCCGAATGGTAGTACATGTACAAGTGTTGAGAACCGGGATTGAATCGATAGCTATTTTTCTCTAATTTGGTTAGTTTAAATTATCTGGTTTTTTTTCGGATTTGCGCTGGTCATGCTTAGAATAGTGTACATTTAGTATACTTGATTATGCTATAATTCACTACTCTGCGTTCGCCGTACTTCAGCTGTAGTCAGCCTACTAGTATTAAGTAGTCTCTGTTGGCCCTCTTCTTCGCTGGCCAGTTCCAAGGTTCCTCACAAAAAACATCGGCGAGTGGAACACACACACACACACACACACACACACACACACACACACACACACACACACACACACACACACACACACACACACACACAAACATTTAACTCAATTCCGACCAGGTACGTATGGGGTTGTGCATTTGTGGCCTCACACACACAAAAAAATCTCTGCATGAATTTCAATGTGGATCAGTGGGAGAGTTGCACTTTGATTTGGAAAAGGACGTTAAACCCCCAAACACCCACCCACCTTGCACATTGATTGTACTCGTGTTTGCTGCAATAATAGCCGATAAGGAACCGCAAATCTTGCCTGGTTTTCGCACACAGTGCCAAAACCGAAAAAAAAGAGCCGCGGTTTGAAATGTGTTAAGCAAACAGAAAAAAACCTCTTCTTATAATTATTGAATGATTTTCTCCTGTCATCTTCACGGCCAGTTTTCATACATTCACCCTCCGGGCCTGTTACGTTATGTCGTTTATCATACCGTCACGTGGGGCAGGGGACAGTGCAAATCCGCGCCTTATATCAAACGTTTCCTGGCGAGGGCCCGGATGTCCCGGTTACTGGCACATCGACTCCATTTAGCCCCGGCCAAATCTCCAGAGGTTAACTCTGATTGATTGGTCCTCCCTTTATTGAAGAGCTTTAAAGTCCTATTCTCTCCGAAGGGACCAAAGAAAGAAAGGAAAGCCGGGCGCACAGTGGGAGGCTGCGATGGAGAGATGCGCCGGGTTTGGGTGATCACCAGCTGGGTCTGGCTACAGTGTCGAGGGTGGCTTGATGGCGATATTTGCTGATATCACTTGATGATACCATATGCTGATATGCTTGATGATGCTATATGTTCATGCGATGATGAAAGTGAATAGTTTCATCAAGCAACGTAATAATTATAGTTTCATCAATCGGTGCATGTTGGCGTAGTTTAGTTTTTGCTGATATCGCTTGACGATACTATATGCTGATATTGCTTGATGCTACTGTATATGCTTATATCGCTCGATGATACTATATGCTGATATCGCTCGATGATATATCGCCTGATGAAACTGCTAATGTTTCTTGTTTGAGGAATCAGCGACGCCAGCGGTTTCATCAGGCGATGTGTATCAGCATAGTTTCACCTGAAAGCGACGTAACATAGTTTCATCAAGCGGTGAATGTTGGCGTTGTTTCATCATGCAGCATCCGCTTCACACATTATCATTTAGCACATAGTTTCATCAAGCGACATTCTTCAAACACTATCAGTCAGCACATACTTTCATCAAGCGACATCAGCGTATTCACATCGAGCGATATCAGCAAAAATAAGCTACGCCAACATACACCGATTGATGGAACTATGTGACGTCGCTTGATGAAACTATGCAGTTTCATCATCGCACGATGAAACTGTTGGTGTCGCTTGACGAAACTGTATGTTGATATCACTTGAGGAAACTTTGCTGATGAATGTACGCTGATTTCGCTTAATGAAACTATCCTTCTATAGCGTGGTGAAAACTATCCTTCTACAGCTTGATGAAACTATGCGCTGATACACACACACACACACACACACACACACACACACACACACACACACACACACACACACACACACACACACACACACACACACACACACACACACACACACACACACACACACACACACATTTCGCTTGAATTGTGTTTTGTGTCTTGTGAAAGTTCGTACAGTCATATGAATATAGTTGCCAAGCTTTGCTAAGGAAAGTGCCATTTTTTGTTGTTGTTGTTGTTGTGAGAACGACACGCTCAAGGGAACGAATGTAGGAAAAACAGCACTGCCAGAAACCACAGTGCTAATATCACGTTAATTGCTTTGACTTTTCCAGGTCGTGTTACGAAGACGGCAAAAGTTAAGGCGGAGAATAAATGATTCAGAACTTGCTGTGCTTAAGGGAAAAGCAATACGACCCTTGGGTGTGATTTTTTTTCTCTCTCTGTGTCGTTCATGTGCATTTCAATGAGACACGTAGTAGGCCGGAATTTTTTTTTTCCGTTCTAGGTTCTGTTGCTAACAACGTTTTGACGAATACGCAAAATTCTACACTGAACGTCCCTTAAGCCTTTTTGTATTTGTCTAGAGCTGAAAATAGTGCTGGACCTGTCGGGCTGTAAAGTTACCATGTGTGTGTGTGGTGTGTGTGTGTGTGTGTGTGTGTGTGTGTGTGTGTGTGTGGCGCGAGAGAGAGAGAGAGAGAGAGAGAGAGAGAGAGAGAGAGAGAGAGAGAGAGAGAGAGAGAGAGAGATTCATGCATCCTCTCAAAGAAGCGCTAACGTTATTCTGCAAATCGGGCTTCAAAACGATGAAATTACATTAGTCGTCTTGTGATTAGGCCCCGAACTCAAATAACAAATCAAGTTCTGAGCGGGCTGATCCTTGCACTGCAAAACACTCTCTTGATGGAGCTGGCGTTATTAAAGCTGAAATTAACAGTTTCATGGAAAAGGCATAACTGGGCCAATGAAAGCTGAAAGCTGAGGCACAGGTCGCCGAGCCCTTTGGGGATCAGCGACAGAAAATGCGGGACGCGCTGAGGAACAAACTATTTAATCATCTGACCTGGATTTTGACGGCTGCCGGAATTTTGGAGAAATAAAATTGATACTGTAGAGAACAGAAAATTGACTTGAATACACGTGGAGTATATACGGAATGGCCGGTAACGTGTACAAGTGCTGTTGCAAATCCAGATTGTTTTTTGGCGGAGGGAGGGGAGGAGAGGGGGAGAGCAGGAGGTGGGTGGGTGGGTGGGTGTTTGGGTGTTTGGGGGTTTAACGTCCTTTTCCACCACATACGGGTGATATCAAAGACGGGGCAACGATGAAAAAGCCAGCACAAATATTTGGCCCCAGCCAGGATACGAACTCACGACCCGAGCATTAGAAGTCCAACGCTCTACCACTCGGCCACTCCGGCTCCCCGAGGGGGAGGGGGGGGGAAGAATAGGTGGGGATGAGGTATTAGGGTAATTTCAGGTGCTTACTTTTCTTAGTAGCAGGATTTGCCTTCGCGTAAATAATTCTGTTTCCTTATAATCACGTGTTTTAACAAAAGACACTGTACAGTGTTTCAACACGTGAAGCGGGGAGCTCGGATAGCCCAGCGTTGAATTGCCAACGCTCGGGTCGCGAGTTCGAGTCCCGGCTGTTGCCAAATATTTGTGGCTGGCCTTTCTCTCGTTGGACCGTCTTCGATATCACCTACATGTGGTGGAAAAGGGCGTTAAGCCCTTAACACCCTCTCAAGAGGTTGGGGGACTTGACTTGCCAAAAACTATACAAACACCAAAATTTCTCCGCGACATTTCTCATCGTGTTTTGTGAATGCAGCTGATGTATAACTGCCGCTCCTAATTTTTGACGCGCAGGCATACAACGGCAGCCGTCGGGGAACACGTGACTTTTTAGTATTTTTTTTTCTTTATATAAATTAACATCCTATGAGTGGAGCCTCATCCCATATCAAACGGCTTCTACAAACGTTTAGCGTTTTATACACCAGTGTTCAACGCTGCCGCGCAGCACGACACCAGCCAAGATGAAAGCCATCTTGTTAGGTATTATGATCCAGGTCTTTCATGTCGATGGAGGCAATTAAATGTAACTCAAAACGGGGAGGAAAAATGCCCGCAGGACAGCCTTATGTTTCACAGGCATCTTATGTATGACCTGATTGATAGGAACTCTTTTTTTTTTTTTTTTTTTTTTTACGAGAAACAGCTTACATAGGCACAGCTTTTGAGGTTTTGTTGTTCCTTCTCATGAGAATCGTTAAAGGGACAAGGATTTACTTTTCCAAGGTCGGGCTGGACTGCTTAAGCGCACGGTTACACGGCTGCCAGTCTGCATGTTGCCGTACTCGGCTGCCTGCTGGCGGGCAAGTGTTCCGCGGCACACGCAGCCTGCGGCGTTGCAAGCTTTGGGCAGTGATTGGTCAGTTGGCTGTACGGGCTGCCTGTGGCTAGCTGGCTGCCAGGAAAAATAGAACGGCTTTCTATTCCCGCGCCGGCACCGGCAAGGGGGATTTGCCAGCTGGCAGCCAGCGATTTAATTAGGGTTGCCAGCGTTGCCAGCCCTGCAAGTACCAATCCTGGCAACGTGTAGCAGGGCCGTGACGTCTGACAGAAGCATGGCACATTTAAGACACACATGACTGCACAAAAGGATTGTAAGCTCCAGTGGTCCCCTCCCCACCCCCCACCCCCCCTCCTCCCCACCACCAGGGGAAGCTGGGATAGCCGAATGGTAGAGCGTTGGACATTCAGTGCTCGGGTAGTGAGTTCGAATCCCCGCTGTTGCCGAATATTTGTGCTGGCCTTTTTCTCGTTGCCTTGTCTTTGATATCACCCGTACGTGGTGGAAAAGGACGTTAAGCTCGCACCCCCCCCCCCTTTAGGGCCTCGCTACTGGAGTGATAGGAGGCGGCCCTAATGGGAAGGTAATAGGGGAAAGGGACAGCGACACTAACTAAACAGTCCATCTGAACATTGCGCAATCCAGTAATACTGCAAGGTCGGCCACATTTGGTTTAAACATTTTTTTTATATTTGTTGAAGGATCACCGTCAAGCAGTAAATAGCATTACATTGTAAGGAGAGCACAACAAGTAAAAACTTACGTACGTGCTCATCTGAACCAGTTTACATACAAGCATGGCGGAAAAATTGGATCACATTTGATGTGTCCTTGACTGTGATGGACAAGTTAAACAAACAGATCCAATTCACACAGCCGGAGGAACTGCTTATCCTAAGGCAAGCTGCTGTGTGTGAAAGGTTGAACAGTACACCGTGCCTTTTGAAATATGCTGTTGTTCCTGTCAGTGTAAAGTTAAGGCAAGTGAACGGTTTCAAAGACAACGCGTTTAACAGGATCTTTAAACCTGCCATTTAAATTGACACTCCTCCACCATCAAACATTTCCTGTGAAAATGTACGTGCTCCCAAACTGTCTCTTTGACATACCCGATCAGACTTTGACGTACACAGCCGCAAAAGTTTGCAAGATAAGGCCTCGCAATTATGTTGGCATTTTGAATTTTCCGGGTTGTGTTTCCAGTTTTCTATAAGTGAAGTTTGAAAGGATGCCTGCTAAAGGCAAACGTTGGTTTACAAGGAAAGCAGTTACTTGAGCTTTTA
The DNA here is from genome assembly GCA_018292915.2 of Batillaria attramentaria. NCBI lineage: Eukaryota > Metazoa > Mollusca > Gastropoda > Batillariidae > Batillaria > Batillaria attramentaria. Next base: position 2,550,560 of record JACVVK020000019.1, read on the forward strand.
TATAAAATTGGCAATTGTTATTTACGTCGTGTGGATGTGGGTGTAATATCAATTCAGTTGTGACGGCATGTTTTTCTCTCTACTAATACATGTCGTGCATAAATTGTCAATTTGACTAATGCGTGAAATAGGCAATGACCTTGCCTAAATGATCAACTAGGCAGCATGTACATTGCTTAGAATGTGAAATGATTTGAAAATGTTGCCTATTTCACGAATTAGCAGCTTAATTCGTGAAACAGGCTGTCTATTTCACGATTTCGTCAAAACTGCCTCGTTCACGAATTTGGCAAACTCAACTCTCAAGAATCAAAAGAGAGAAATCTGACATCACCACCACTCACCCCAGTTTCTAGCCCACCCAGCCCCAAACCTCTACCTTTTTTTTCTTGGTCATGTGTTCAAAACATGTGTGTGAACGCTGGTCAGTGTCCAAATTGCAGTTGCCTTCTATTTCAGAAATTAGCCACATGTTCAAAATCATTTCACAATTTAGGCAAAGTCACTGCCAGTTTCATGAATAATAATAATAATAATAATATTTATAGGGCGCCTATCCCCGGGGAACGAGCTCTAGGCGCCTTACAATCTAAAACCGAAGCCATTTCACAATTTAGACACGACATACATATCTCTCACGTATCCGATTTGTTCAGAGAACGGCTCTTGAGCTCCGAGAAGACGCCGCACTTCAAGTTATGTTGCGAGGCATGGGAACAGTCTGCAGAAACTGGTAACATGAACATTCTCCGTGAACAGGCATTAAGGCTCTTGTCGGTCTGTACACAACGTGCTTCACGGTGATGGACGTTAAACTCCCAAACACCCACCCACCCTCACGGTGATGGAGTAAAACAACGGTTGTTGTTTGTGGAGAACGTACTACTGACGGTGCATAGCAGCGCGATAGTTATACTACTTAAATATGGAGAATAGAATTTGCCGGATTTTGTCGGGAATCGAAAACGAGATCAGTCTAACGCTCAACAGTGAAATACATCTCGACACCTCCATCCCACCCGACTATTCCCGCCCCTAATCCTCAATCGCCACTTCCCCCAACCTGCACCCCCCCTTTGCCCCCCCCCCCCCCCACCGTTTTTCCCGCCACCCTCCTCCTGCCCTAACCTCCCTCCATCCCCGCACCCCCTCCCCTCCCTTCTTACTCTGAGAGAGAGAGAGAGAGAGAGAGAGAGAGAGAGAGAGAGAGAGAGAGAGCTCATCGTCTCCAAGAAACCGAACGATGTTTAATTAGCTGGTACCTCTGGCCAGGGTGCAGTACACTGTTTCATCTAGGGTCTCGTCACCAGTGACCACCAAGTTTCCCCCCAACCATGAATCACTAACCACTGACCAGACCGGGCCAAAAGTCCAGTCATGGTCCATTCTCTGTCTGGCCTCGGGGTCTCAGCAATTCTAAGGCCGTTTAATTTCGGGTCTGCGTTTCAGAGAAAGGTAAGGGCTCCAGCGTTTGTTGAAGCTGGAAGTGGCGAAATGAGGAAGGTGCAGACGACGCTATGTGTCAATCTTAAAGTTGTTACTTGCTGTTGAAAAAAATCAACAACAGGGAATACTTCACTTCAGTAACCAGAGATCTGCGGTTTTTATTATTATTATTATTATTATTTGCTCCTTCCTTCTGTTTAAAGGGAGCCTGGATAGCTGAATGGAATCTTCGGGTCGTAAGTTCGAATCCTGGCTGGGGCTGGCCTTTTTCTCGTTGCCCCGTCTTTGATATCACCCTTTCGTGGTGGACAAGGGCGTGAAACTCCCAAACACCCACCCACCCATATGTCCTTCTGCTGAAATCTTCCCCAAAGCGCCGTGAACACTCAGTTACGGCTGAGCCCTGCGCTGTATCAAGTCATTATCATCATCAACATCATCATCAGCAATATCATCATTATCACCATTACCAACATCATCATAAGTCAAGGGGTG
>JACVVK020000019.1:2557500-2587500 GCA_018292915.2 Batillaria attramentaria
ACCGAGAAAACTTTGTAAATCCTTTTCCACTATAGAAAAATTCGCTATTCTCGTGTAGGGTGTGGCTAATTCAAGAGCACATGCATGACTAAGAGAGAGAGAGAGAGAGAGAGAGAGAGAGAGAGAGAGAGAGAGAGAGAGAGAGAGAGAGAGAAATTAATGCCGAAGTGATTATTGACACAGCTAACAAAGTTCTTGCAGCCTGCATGTGAACAACCGCCCAACACCTGTCCGGTTCTAAGAGACGGCGTGGTGAATTGCCTTTGTCCTGTCGTCGGCTCCTGTGTGACTGGTCAAACCATTTCACTCTCTCTCTCTCTCTCTCTCCTTACGCTGGCCCATTGGCCCATAATCAGACTCTGAAAAGAAGCAGCTGTAGAAGAGTGAGTCCAAGAAGAAGTAATGGTAGTCGTAGAAGAAGCGGTGGTAGTAGTAGTAGTAGTAGTAGAAGGAGAAGAAGAGTAAGTAGAAGTAGTAGTTGTAGTAGTAGTAGAAGTAGTAGTAGTAGAAGCAGAAAAAGAGGAAGTAGAAGTAGTAGTTGTAGTAGTAGAAGAAGAAGAGGTAGTTAGTAGTAGTAGTAATACTAGTAGGAGCAGCAGAAGAAAAAGAAGAAGAGGAATAGAACTAGGACTAGTACTAGTAGTAGTAGAAGAAGAAGAGGTAGTAGTAGTAGTAGTAGAAGAGGAAGTAATAGTAGTAGAGGAAGTAGTAGTAGTAGTAGAAGGAGAAGAAGAGGAAGTGGTAGTAGTAGTAGTAGAAGAAGAGGAGGGAGTGGTGGTAGTAGTAGAGGAAGTAATAGTAGTAGAGGAAGTAGTAGTAGTAGTAGAAGGAGAAGAAGAGGAAGTGGTAGTAGTAGTAGTAGTAGAAGAAGAGGAGGGAGTGGTAGTAGCAGTAGAGGAAGTAATAGTAGTAGAGGAAGTAGTAGTAGTAGTAGTAGAAGGAGAAGAAGAGGAAGTGGTAGTAGTAGTAGTAGTAGAAGAAGAGGAGGGAGTGGTAGTAGCAGTAGAGGAAGTAATAGTAGTAGAGGAAGTAGTAGTAGTAGTAGTAGAAGGAGAAGAAGAGGAAGTGGTGGTAGTAGTAGTAGTAGAAGAAGAGGAGGGAGTGGTAGTAGCAGTAGAGGAAGTAATAGTAGTAGAGGAAGTAGTAGTAGTAGTAGTAGAAGGAGAAGAAGAGGAAGTGGTGGTAGTAGTAGTAGAAGAAGAGGAGGGAGTGGTAGTAGCAGTAGAGGAAGTAATAGTAGTAGAGGAAGTAGTAGTAGTAGTAGTAGAAGGAGAAGAAGAGGAAGTGGTGGTAGTAGTAGTAGACGTGAGAAGAAGAGGAGGAAGTGGTAGTAGTAGTAGAAGAAGTCTTTGTAAGGATGTTAGCATTAAGAAAATCAACATGGATTCCTCCCCGAAACATCACGTGATCAGATTTGAAAGGAAACAATATGATCTACACGCAGTGCGTTTACGGCAAAGACTGGTAGAAGATTACGTCATTGCAAAATGTCACATGCATTGAATGTATAGGTTAATACCGTCAGATGCGACTTCAGCCTGCTTGATTACTTCCATGTAATCGGGGAGAAGTTAAACTACAATGCCATGTGCAACAAAGCAGCTATTGCAATTTTGCACTGCTAATTGTACGCTTTCATTTCCGGGAAATACGAACTGCTCCCCCTGGGGAGAGCACATTGACACTTTTTTTTCTTATCACAGTGTGCGGGTCTAGCGTGCAACAATGCGGAAGATACGTTATAGGCATACATATTCGTGCGGAAATATGATGGACGTGTCAAATAGTAATATCAAAGGCCTTTATGTAGGTCAGCCTCGCTTGTTCTGTTCTGTTCGTAGACTGACTGTTTTAAATATCCCGTCTTAGAACCAAACAGTTGTGCTGGCTTTTCTCCCGTCTTTGACATCATCTGCTGCTTACTTACTTAATAATAATAATAATAATGAATTGTACTTTTATAGCGCAAAATTCTCATAGAATGACTCAGTGCATTCATACTCCCTTCATATACTTCATATTCAGACTACCGCATTCATACCAACAAATATGCAAACACACACACACACACACACACACACACACACACACACACACACACACACACACACACACACACACACACACACACACACACACACACACACACACACACACACTACTTCTAGGAGCCGCGAGAGCCGAGCTGGTAGAGCGTTGGGCTTGCTTTGCTCGGGTTGTAAGGTCAAATCCCGCCTAGGAGCCAAATTTATGCTGGCTTTGTATTCGATGTCAGTCTTCGGTATCACCCCTACGTCAGTGGTGAAAAAGGACGTTACCACCTCTCCCACCCTCCCTCCACACCCTTTCCGTACCAAATGTCAGTGAGCTCAGCAGAGAAAGATTCATGACTTCTTCATCTCTTGCTGTCTTTCCTTTTTTCTTTTCCTTTTTTTTTCTTTCACCCATCTGCCAGTCGCGAGTGTCCGGTCCTCCGAGTCCTCGACAGGTCCAATTTTGGACGGCTGAGCCACGCGTCATATTGCTGCCGATCAACTGTCACAATCACGCAACCAAGCGTCGTAAAATGGCGAAGCAAAATGATACAAGCAGATATCCCGACCGCCTCCACCCGAGCGGCCATTCAATCAATACTGAAAATCCCCGCAAATCAAATTTCACGTCTGGTTATGCCACGTTGGGGCGTGCCGTAAACCGGACGAACTTTCGCCTGTGTGACGGCCAGCTTGTTGGGGGGGGATGCAGATTGGGCTCGGCAGAAACTCCGGAAAGACGGAAAGATTCTGTGTGATAAGGATTGGTAAAGATTTAAGGCTTTGTTCACATTGTGGTGGGTCTTTGCAATGTATGTCCCAGCAAACAGTATGTGTCATGACGTAATGCCGCCAGTGTGCCACTGACAAAGCATCGAAGAGGGAAATTCATGTGTGTGTGTGTGTGTGTGTGTGTGTGTGGTGTGTGTGTGTGTGTGGTGTGTGCGGATGCTAAACTACTTGAAGCTACTTGCTGGTTTCCGATTATTTTCATTTTAACCATTCTGTGTGTGTGTGTGTGTGTGTGTGTGTGTGTGTGTGTGTGTGTGTGTGTGTGTGTGGATGCTAAAGTACTTGCTGGTTTCCGATTATTTCCATTTAACCATATTTCTCTCTCTCTCTCTCTCTCTCTCTCTGTGTGTGTGTGTGTGTGTGTTGTGTGTGTGTGTGTGTGTGTGCATGTGCATGGAGGGGGGGGGGGGGGGGGGTCGCGGAAGGGGCATGTGGATGGTGGGTATGTTATCCAAGGTTTTCTAATTTACTTTCAGATTTTCCGAACTTGAATTTCAGTTGAAAGGAATCATGAAACGTCATCCTTTCTATTATGAAATTGACAGCATCGTGAAGAACATCGTCTTCGGCCAGGACATTATCATTCGTGACCAGACAAAACCATTTTAGCCGCACGGTATCGAAACCAGCATCATGCGATGGCGCTAGGCACAAAAAATCACGATTTCGTGTCTAATTTTCGCCCCCTCCCTCACCCCCCCTCCTTCACCCCTCACGTCATCTCTTCCCATATCTTTGCATAATGATCCCGCCGTCCTCGCACCTCTTCCTTATTTGAGACGTTCAAAAACGTTTCCAATTTGCGCTTCTCAGGCCACGTCAATTATTTTCTTACCTTTTAATTTTCCGTTCTTCTTGCCTTTTGTCAGTCAATCTGCAATTTTTTTTTTTGGTCTCCAAAAAATGCGAAATCTGACATTTGATGCAGCGAGAATTGAGACATCTGACAGACGTGTGAGATGATGCAATCTGACATGGGTTTTCTGAAAGGTTATGAAGACCAATGGGCTGAAAGGAAGAAATACAAGCTATTGGCACTCGCTACATACATTATTCAAACCAGTCAGCAAGTTTCATTTGTGCGAGATATGTAGCCGAAACCCGTCAACTTTTTCTAAGTGTGAAGACCTGCGCACAACCAACCAACCAACCAACCAACCAACCAACCAACCAACCAACCAACCAACCAACCAACCAACCAACCAACCAACCAACCAACCAAAGAAACAACAACAACAACAACAAAAAATTACGAAAAAACCGCAAACCAGGGAAACCGCAAACCAGGGAATGAGACTACAGTTGAAGGTCAAAATCGCAAATGTCACTGGCCTGGTTCACAAGTTGAAAACCTGTTTTTCCCTCATCTTTTTGTGTCAAAGAAAACATACGTAAAAACAAAACAAGAGCAAAAACGTTGGTTTGCGCTGTTAGCACCAGCCGCAAAGATCATGATTATGTGCGTAAATTAATTAGAAAACAGTAAATCACAAGCACAGACTGGTGTGTGCTTTTTTGTTTGCTTTAGTTTTAGTTCATATCATTGTGAACATAACAGTGGGGTTGGGGAGAGGGGGTGGGGGTAGATGAGGAGGGATATCCGCGATAGCGAACAGGTAGTATAATTCTCGCTGCATCAAATGTCAGATTTCGCATTTTTGAGACAAAACAAATGCAGATTGACTGACAAAAGGCAAGAAGAACGGAAAATTTATAATTATGTTGCAATAATAATAATAATAATAATAATATACTCATTAATATATGCGCTTGATCCCAGATAATTATTTGGCTTAAAGCTCCGCGAGCTAAACCCAACTCGCACGCTCGCGTAAGTCATACGCATTCTCTCACACACTGGACATGAACACATTACGATCACGTGGTGCGAAGGGCCAGCTCATCAATTTCAATTTCGGAATACCCGAATTGCATTTATTTTTTTAATTTTGTTGGCTGAACATTTCCGGAGCAGAGGGGCAGGAAGCCGGAGTACCTGGAGAGAACCCAGAACCCCCAACGGTCGGCCCGAATGAACGGTGCCACATACGAGAAAGAAAAATTCTTCGCCCCGAGTGGGACTCGAACCTGACCTCTCGCATTGGTGACTAAGTCTTAACCAGTAGAGCACCGACAGCGCCGCTTTCCTTTCACGCCGATAGTTGTGACGGGATAAATGTCACGTTGAACTGGTACAGCTTTGTTTTGCTTTTGTCCGTCTGTCGAGCACAAGTGTGGGACAGCATGTGGTGCTCTGCGAAGTCCTGACACAATAATTGTCACACTTTGATTTAAGGCGACGTTATCAGCTGCAGGAGTAGTTTTTTCCACAAACGTAACGCGTTAGACCGCGTGTGTGTGTATGTGTGTGTGTGTGTGTGTGTGTGTGTGTGTGTGTGCGCGCGCGTGTGCGTGTGTGTGCGTGTACGTCCGTGTGTGTGTGTGTGTGTGTGTGTGCGTGCGCGTGTACGTGTGCGTGCGAGTACGTCCGTGTCAGCCGCAGCAGTAGTTTCTCCACAAACGCAACGTGTGCGTGCGTGCGTGCGTGCGTGCGTGCGTGTGTGTGTGTGTGTGTGTGTGTGTGTGTGTATTCCTGCGTCCGTGCGTGTTCCGTTCATGCACACCACGTGTGAATCCACAAACCATATCAGCATCTGCCCAGCGTGACGGGTTAATGCACGACTACGGGCCGCGTCTCATCAACAACCCAAACCACAGCGTGGAGTCGTCAGCCTCAGCCGAGTGACATTGCAGATCTCGACAGCACTCTCCTCCCGCCCGGCGAAGATGCCCCAGATAAACCAGCACCTTCTTCTCAATGGTAGCTCAGTGTTTTATGTTTTTCACGATTCAAGTTCTCAGGTTACCACTGGAGACAGAAAGCAAAAAAAACAATCCCACAATGGGGTCTTGATACTGGTGAATTAGTATTCAGGGAGAGAGAGCTGACAACGACTTGTGAGATCTGCCCCTGAATCGCTGAGGTGCCACTGCTGTGAGCAGATGGGGGCAACCTTGGACCAGATCTACACCATCTGAGGCTGCCTTCCCTGTCCCTGTTCGGCCGAACTGCAGCGAATTTGCGAGACCCAAACGGCAGTAACCGGGCTCCATGTCCGTGGGAACTATTACAGGTGTGTGTGTGTGTGTGTGTGTGTGTGTGTGTGTGTGTGTGTGTGTGTGAGGGGGGAATTAACGTCCTTTTCCACCACATACGGGTGATATGAAAAGACAGGGCAACGATGAAAAAGCCAGCACAAATATTTTGCTCCAGCCGGAATACGAAACTCACGACCCGAGCATTAGAAGTCCAACGCTCTACCATTCGGCCACCCCGGCTCCCCAACTATTACAGGACTAATAATAATAATAATAATAATTGTGTAGTATGTGGGCGCTTTATCCAATTTCTTGAACTTGAACAAACGCCGCGAGCTGAACGAACACAAAACGCACGCTCACGTAAATCACACGTATTCTCTCACACGCTGGACACATTACAATCACGTGGTGCGAAGGGTCAGCTCAGCTGTTTCAAGTTTCGGAATTCAGAACTGCGTTTATTTAAAAATTTTGTGAGCTGAACATTTCCAAAGTGGGGGTGGGGGGGAGGAAGCTGGAGTACCCGGAGAGAACCCCCGACGATCGGCCCGAATTAACGGCGCCGCGTACGAGAAGGAAATATTCTTTGCCCCGAGTGAGACTCGAACCTGACCTACACTACAGTACTGCTCCACGCCATCACTGATGACGAAGTCGATTAACCACTAGGCCACCGACCGTCCCCTATCCGAGTCTGGAATCCTTAAGGATGTTTGGGTTTCACAAACAACCTCATGCATCCTGCTCCTACTTCAATTTGTTTCATGCGGGCAAAATGTGTTTACATTCATAAGATAAGTCCACTCTCTATTCGTCTCAGATTCCAGCCGGGGTATTTTACGTTTTGCAGTTTTTAGCTGGGCGTGTGTGACACAGATTGACTGACTTACTGAACAGGTGTATGTAGCTGTTGCGGGTTTTGTTGGCGGTCGGGATGGTTTTTTTTTTTTTTTTTTTAACTTTGACAGTAAACGCGACTGGTGGGTAGGAAAGAACTCGTGGTTGCTGTCGCAGTAAAAAACAAACAAACAAAGAAGAAGAAGAACAACAACAACAAAAACAATAAAATCACCCCCCCCCCCAAAAAAAAAAAACCCCAAAAACAAACCAAAAAACAAACAAAGAACAAAGAACAAAACCCAACAACAACAACAAAAATATTAACACGGAATTTATGTTCCAAACTTCACCAGGGGAGTGGCGGTAGCCGAGCTGCTAAAGAGTTGTACCGGTCAATGCTCGGGCCGTAAGTTCGATTCCCGACTGGAACCTTTAAATTTGTGCTGACTTTTTGCTCGTTCACAACAAGCTTATGTGGTGGAAAAAGAAACAACAACCAACTCCAAACCTTACCCAGGTTTATCGTTTCTCCCACTGGAAGAGACAATCGCTTTGTTCTTTCTTTCGTTTTCATGGGTTGTCCCCGTGGTCGATAATATTGCATGATTCTAGCAATGTAATTTGTGGCAGGTGATGCATAATGCATGCATCGTTTCATTCAAGATAACGAAGTTTAAGATCGACCCGGCACTAGTCTTAAAAACCGCACGCAGGTTTTGTTGGAGAGAGAGAGAGAGAGAGAGAGAGAGAGAGAGAGAGAGAGAGAGAGAGAGAGAGAGAAAAACACTACAAGGAGGAAAAGAAGAAGTGAGAGTTCTTCATTTCATTACAGACAATCAAAATGTCTCGCTTGCAATATCACAGGTGTAATATAGAACACGTACATCAGAATGCGAAATGCGTATTGAATAAATTACCTCGAGCAAATGCACTGGAAAGTGTAACGCGGTTTTTGTCGATCAAGAACGCCTTAGAAACAAATAACTTGAAGTTCTGGGAGTATTACTGATGAAGGCAGTCATATATTAATATTTACACCACTCGCCAGTGCAAACTTTCAGTGGGTTAACCATGAGTGCTTTACGTCCGAAAATAGTAAGGAAACAGAGAGCGAAAGTGTGAGTTACGGCTTTCCATATCCCACTCAGTGGTTTATGAGTTCACAAAAACACACTCCAGTTACGTCATCGCTCAGCGGTCTTGAAATGGATATTTCTGACCTTCTGCTAAAAACGCTGAAGATGGATGAGGCTCGGTAGCTACACAAACAATCGAAGCATCTCGGGGTTAGTCTTTCGCCGTAAACCATTCGAACTAATCATGTAAGCTCTATGTACATACTGGTTGGAAAGCTTGAGGGAGCGTTCGGTTTTTCGTTGAAATTAACGCCCCAGTGGAGCACATGGACACTTTTGACAATATGCTTGTAGGTAAACGATGCCCGTTTTGTCTGGAAATGGAAATCCGAATAGTGTCTGTAAAAACAACCACTTTCACATTTGCATAGGAAATAAAAATGTCCCGGTCACGTCTTTCTGGGTACTTCCTGCTTATACGACAAAAGTACCGGAGTCGAAGAGTCTTAGCTTGGGAATTAAATTTTGCCTGTCAGAGCGGGATAAACAGTACGGTACTGCTTCACGCCATCATGGATACCCACCCATGGTCGTCTGTCATTTGATGTACACTGCAGCACTGCTTCACGCCATCACGGATACCCACCCATGGTCGTCTGTCATTCAGTTTGATGCGCACTACAGTACTGCTTCACGCCATCACGGATACCCACCCATGGTCGTCATTTGATGCACACTACAGTAATGCTTCACGCCATCACGGATACCCACCCATTGTCGTCTGTCATTTGATGCACTACAGTACTGCTTCACGCCATCACGGATACTGACCCGCCTATGGCCGTCTGTCATTTGATTCACACTACAGTACTGCTTCACGCCATCACGGATACCCACCCATGGTCGTCTGTCATTTGATGCACACTACAGTACTGCTTCACGTCATCACGGATACCCACCCATGGTCGTCTGTCATTTGATGCACACTGCAGTACTGCTTCACGCCATCACGGATACCCACCCATGGTCGTCTGTCATTTGATGCACACTACAGTAATGCTTCACGCCATCATGGATACCCACCCATGGTCGTCTGTCATTTGATGTACACTACAGTACTGCTTCACGCCATCACGGATACCCACCCATGGTCGTCTGTCATTTGATGCACACTACAGTACTGCTTCACGCCATCATGGATACCCACCCACGGTCGTCGATCATTTGATGCACACTATAGTACTGCTTCACGCCATCACGGATACCCACCCGGGGTCGTCTGTCATTCAGTTTGATGCACACCACAGTACTGCTTCACGCCATCACGGATACACACCCATAGTCGTCTGTCATTTGATGCACACTACAGTACTGCTTCACGCCATCGCGGATACCCACCCATGATCGTTTGTCATGGGGCTGACGGAACGTGAGGTGGGCCGGGCAAATGGCAACAGGGACCGAGATCGAGATGGATGGGAACCGACGGGTGCATCCTTGTAATCATCAAGACTACCTGACACGGTGGAGAGCTGGAGGAGACATTGAGATAAAAGCTCTGACTGATGTGCTGTTCCACCTGACGCGTTACCGCCAGCATCAGACGGGTGGAATGAGGTGTCGGACGCAACACACCCACGGTTGCCGGTTGTACGTGAATGTCAAACGGCTTGGTGCTTATCGGTCTGTCTTGTTTCAAGTGCGGCGGTGACGTAAATAAGCCTGTGTGATGAGTGACGTACGGATTACGTTTTGTGGCATCGCAGCGGCAGAGACAGTTGCGGAGCTGCACATGCGTATAGAGGCCCATGGAAAAGACCCCCCCCCCCACCTTTCCCCATCCCGAGAGAGAATGAATGAATGAATGAACTTTATTTTACAAAGATATAAGTGTTATGCACAAGTGCTTATCTTGCAACTTGTCCTTGCTACAGAAAAAACAAACAAAAAAACAAACAAAAAACTACACGACAAAAACGAAAGAAAACCAAATACTAAAACAAGCATAAAGAAAGAAAAGAGAGAGAGAGAGAGAGAGAGACAGAGAGAGAGAGAGACAGAGAGAGAGAGAGAGAGAGAGAGAGAGAGAGAGAGAGAGACAGAGAGAGAGAGAGAGAGAGAGAGAGAGAGAGACAGAGAGAGAGAGAGAGAGAGAGAGACAGAGAGAGAGAGAGATGATGATGATGATGATGATGAAACGTTTTTTATTCAGGATAGAGCATTTAGGCATTGCTGCCTATCTTACATGCTGTCCTGCTATTCTACATTAAAGGGTATTGAGAAAAAAAAATCAAAACAAACAAACAAACAATAAAAATGTTTAAAAAAAAAGAAAAAGTATAAACTATCTAGGGGAAATACAGGAGAGAAAAGTACACACGATAAACAAATCAAAACATACGTGGCATGTGCTGATGATACTGGCTGTATGCCAAGTAAGAAATTTACAGTCGAGAGAGAGAGAGAGAGAGAGGAGAAGAGAGAGAGAGAGAGAGAATGAATGAATGAATGAGAGAGAGAGAGAGAGAGAGAGAGAGAGAGCCCACAAAAAAACAAGCAAAACAAAACAAATACGTGTAAAAAGAAAAAATCCAACGGAGAGAGAGAGCGAGAGAGAGGGCACACGTGGGGGGTGGAGGCAGGGGTTGGTGGTGGTGAGGGTGTATGTCACTCCATGACAGTGAAATGATACAGCCATTCTACCGCTTGTCTGATCAAACGACTGGCGATGTGTGTGTGTGCGTGATTCATGAATGAAGGAGATACGCTGGTGCTGAGATCACAAAACCTACTTACAAAGCATACTACAGGGGTTTGACTGCTGGGTTTTAGCTTTCGTACCGTAATGTAACAGTTATACAGGCAGGCTGCATAATACTTGTGTTCATCCTTCACCTTTCATCTTTCATAACGTTCCTTCAGTCTCCGTAACTGGCTATGGGCTATCGAGTTGAAATGGTCTTAAGCTGAAGGCTTGAACTGAATGTCAACAGCAGTCAAACGGCAGCTAGACTGAGCTGTGAATGAAAGGGGGAGCCGGGATAGCCGAATGGTAGAGCGTTGGACTCTCAATGCTCGAGTCGTGAGTTCGAATCGCGGCTGGGGCCAAATATTTGTGCTGGCCTTTTTCTCGTTGCTCCGTCTTTGATATCACCCTTACGTGGTGGAAAAGGATGTTAAACTCCCAATCACCCATCCACCCACCCTGTGAAAAAAGTTTGAACTGACTCAAAACCTGTACAAGGCGATAGAAGTCGAAGTTGATCCTCTTTCCCCGAAGAATAGTGTACGGCATTAACCACTGAGGCTGGTCTGATACGCCAGGGCTTTTTTGCCTTTTTAGCATTCTTCGCTAAATCTAGTTACTGATATGCCTTGTACTCTCCGAACTTCACCCATCTTTATCAGCTCTACAGTTAGCGAAGCGGGACAAGAGGGAGAGTTCTAACGCGCTGTGCAACGTAGAATGCCTTTCCAGCAGGAAAAAGACAATTCCAAGACAAAGCCAAGCTCTGAGGTACTGACCAGTCTAGGATGACGGTTTAATAAGCGTGTCGGACGACAGGTGCGCGAAATTGTGCGCATGCGCCCGCATGCGTGTTGCTCAAAGCGAGGCCAACGGCAGGTGGCGCGCGCCGGACACGCGTCTCTGACAAACAAGCGCTGCACGTGCCGGGAGACTGGACCTTTCCCTCCACCCTCTCCCGCCCCGCTACCCGCCCATCCCCTGGGGCAGTTTGTTTTTCCTCCCGCGGTTTGGGCTAGGCCGTGTGGTCAACACCTTGTAACAAGATCTGGTTGAAGAGGAGCTAAATACACAAGATTCATTCAGTTTTGAAAATTAGGGAGAGGCGGTTGTGAGTTTTAGGTGTCAGTAATGTCTTTTTCAACACACAAGTGTGAAAATCCAAGACGGGAAAACGGCGACGAGGAAAAACCAGCACAAAGTTTTGACTCCCAGTCGGGATTCGAGGGTGGGCGGGTGGGTGGATGGATGGGTGCTTGGCAGTTTAACGTCCTTTTCCACCACATACGGGTGATATCAATGACGGGGCAACGATGAAAAAGCCAGCACAAATGTTTGGCCCCATATTTGGATTCGAACTGACGACCCGAGCATTGGAAGTCCAAGGCTCTACCATTCAGCCTCTCCCGCCGGGAATCGAGAATTAAAGAACATTAGGGACAGCCATTGCTTGAGACAGAGACATGGAAGAGAATCTGCCCGAGAACAGCTTACAATGTAATCCGCCGCTTCCTTTGTTTTTTGCCGCTGTAACAAATTCTGCTTCTATTTCACCGCCTGCAATGTTCGGGGAGCCGGAGTGGTCGAATGGTAGAGCGTTGGACTTCTAATGCTCGGGTCGTGAGTTCGATCCCGGCTGGGGGAAAATATTTGTGCTGGCTTTTTCATCGTTGCCCCGTCTTTGATATCACCCTATGTGGTGGAAAAGGACGTTAAACCCACAAACACCTACCCACCCATCCCTGCAATGTTCTTTTATACCAACAGTTTGCTTTGAGCACGCGATACTTTTGTGACATTTGTAAACAGAACTTTACTCACTGTCAGGTTTTTCATACTTTTCTTTTAATTGAATTAAGTTTGGGCGATACAAAGTTGTCGATGATTGATCATTAAATTTTATGAAAGATGTTCTAGTATGTACTACAGGACTCACAAAATCTCCTAGGATGATGCTAGACATTCCAGTGTCGGTTACTGATCATTATAAGCACACCGTTGCCCAAAAGCTTGACAAGTTCATACAAACACCTTCGTAGCAATGATTGTATGTCAGTATTAAAAATAAATCTACTCTTTGACTGATGACTTTCACGGTTTTGTCAATAGATGGCACGCACTTTAATTTCTGTTGACCCCAGCCTTGAGGGTGGACACAAGGTATCAGGCGGACAGACACTTGGTTTGAGTTTTGCTATACAGGAGTCACGCGACCCACATTAGACTTTGCTGTCCCAGAACCTGACACTTCGTAAGTATGCTCTGCTGGAACAGGGAAAGCTGGCGGCGCCTCGGAGGTGGACGGGTTGCTAGGAGAGACCGGCCTGATGTTCTCCATGAGGGGCCTTCTGTATATATAGTCCTGCACATTGGGCAGCCCGCTGACCACACAGGCGCTCAGGGCACTCCGGTTGACGCTCATGTCTGTGGCGTCCAGCCATTCATCCGCCTGGATATCGTAACACTCAACGGCCGGGATAGGACCGTCCCAGCTGTAACCTCCGATGGCGAACAGCTGGTCGTCGATAACGGCCGTGGCGAAGTTGCTCCGCGGGGTGTACATCTCGGGCACGCGCGTCCACTCCTTGGTCTTCGGGTTGTACCTCTTGCCCGTGCTTTTCCTGGCGTTTCCGTTGAAGCCACCCAGGACGTAGACACAGCCGTGGTAGGCCATCACCCCGACCCCGGAGCGGCGTTTTGGCATGGGGGCTATGAGTGTCCACTGCCCCGACACGGGGTTGTACACTTCCGCCGAGTCCAGGCAACCGGTGCCGTCGAAACCGCCGCAGATATAGATCTTGTCGTCCAGAGTCGTGGCCCCGGCGTCGCTACGCGCGTGATTCATCGGGCGAACTCTTTGCCACTGGAGTTGGGCGGGGTCGTACCGCTCCACAGATTTCTTCCACACCTCACCGTCGTACCCGCCCATAGCATAAATGTAGCCCTGGAGAACGGCCACGCAGACGTAGCACCTCCTGTGGTGCATGCGCCCCGCCTTGTTCCAGGTTTTGGACAGAGGGTCGAACATGCGGCAGCTGCTCAGACACTTGGTGCCGTCGAACCCCCCTACGATGTAGATGTTGGTGCCGAGGGCTGCCGCCGCGTGATAGGCCCGGGGGATGGTGTCCGGCGTTCCGCACACGGTCCACGTGTCAGCCCGCGTGTCGTACGCCTCCATAATGTTGGTGGGCGAGTCTCCACTCCAGCCGCCGATCACGAACAGTACGTCGCGAGGGACGCGCGGCCTGGCGATGGGGTTGTCGAAGTCCACCTCCTCCATCGGGTGCAGGTCCGAGTCATTGAGGAACCGCAGCGTGTCTCTGGCGATCTCCCGGGCCGCCTTGTCCGTGCGAACGTAAGCGTGAGGCAGCACCGTCTGCACAAAGAACTCTGTGCTCAGAAGCCCCATGCGGATGGTTTTCAGCAGGCGGGCCACATGCACTTTCCGCTTCTTGGGGCTGTAATCAATCCACCGACACACGGCGAAAAACGCTATCTTCTCATCAGCGACGTTGAGGTGGTCTGAGCTTAGCAGATCGCACACCTCATCGATAGTAAGGTGAAGGAAGCCGTCGTCGGAGTAGTAGACATTTTCAAAGTTTTGGAGAAGCGACGAAAGTGCAGAGTCACTCTTCTTAAGGTTCGATTCAGGAGAAGCCGTTGTTGGATTTTCTGATGGTCCTGTCTGTTGGGATTCAGCTGGGTGTGCTTGCGTCTGTGGTCGATGGTGTGACTCATGGGACTTTTCCTGTCGTGGCTGTGGCTGTTCTTGTTGTGGCATTTCTTCCTGTGGCTTTCCGTGTGGCACTTCAGGCTGTTGTTGTTGCTGACTTGTCTGAAGATATTGAGGTGGGTCAGTCGCACTGCCTGCAATCGCTTCATCGGCCATGATTCGCTGTGGATATCATAGGCACTCACCGGGGAAGGAGAACGCTCACAAACAGCGTATCACTCCACCAGTTCCCTCGATGGCGTCAGTCCCGGGGGGCCGGGCAGGGTAAGGGCAACGTAGGGTGTCGTGAGCGACCTCCCCAGCCCCCCTATCTCGATGTTATCACATTTTTGTTCATAGACCGCCCAGCCACGAATGTCTTAGGACCCAGGCTTTTTTGACGCACGTGACGATGACGCTGTTTTGTGACGTCATTGAATGATGACGTGATTTGTCGTCAAAAAGGTTCTTACAGCGCTGCACATACACAGCAGCTTTCCCGCTTTTTTGCTGAGAGCTTTGAAAACGTGCTCTGAATTTCAAGTCACTTCAGTCGAAACTATTGAAGTTATTGTCAAACTTGCACGTACATTGAGTATTTGTGTTGCTTCATAGGGTTACTCTTTATGCGTCTGAAGTGAGCTCACTTATTCTGCTTTTGTAGTCATGGAAATGTTTGTTATTGAAACTCCACAACTGTGGGCGCTGAACAGAGAGAGAGAGAGAGAGAGAGAGAGAGAGAGAGAGATGGTGCATCTTCTCAAGAAACACAAATAGTGCAAATTAGGCTTCAAAAAGATTAAATTGCAGTAGACGTCTTGTGATTAGGCTTTAAATCAAGACGAGCCCAGTTCCACGCGGTTCGAAGATTGTATCGCAAAAATTCTCGTCGATTGACAGCGAAGCCCTCAGACAATCAGATCTAAATCCAGTGCATACAGACTCCGATCTCCATCTCTTCTGTGCACTGCAGGTCACAAAGCAACACAAGGCCAAATACGAAGAACGAGTCATCCCAATTGGACATGTCAGGTTGGTCAACCGAAGGGCAAGGTCCCGGTGTACTGTGATTGATTAGTCATTTATTACTGTCCGGAGACGAACAAAATGTCATTTGATATTCTTTATGGCCGTGGACGCTTGATTGTTTATTGACTGTACTCTCCATACCCACACACAAGGGACGGCATGGCGACTTTGAGGAAGTCGAGTCCGAGTCCGCGTGCACAGGGAAATAGTTGGTGAGAGGCACTTGGGGAACATGAACAGGAGCCAGGAGTTAACACTTCCAAACTGTAGTTTTCGTTTTGTAAATTGGCGATGGTAGTTGGGAGAGGGAGGGGGTGGGGTGGGTGATTTAATGATTCAGTGAATGTTTATTTTTCAACCCTTGAGGTGTAGACACTGACAGTCACAGACATTGCCATTTTGAGTAGCGCCTGCCGTTGTCAAATACCACTACTTCTACTACATGTACAACTTCTACTACTACTTAAGAAAGGAGAAAATCAACCAGCAAAATTCTACACACGGTATGACAAGAGTACAAAGGAAATACGCAAAGAAACAAAGCATATCTCACACACACACACACACACACACACACACACACACACACGCCACAGAGAGAGAGAGAGAGAGAGAGAGAAGGACAAGGACAAGGACAAGGACAATAATCTTTATTTTCCAACGGTAAAAGTTTTGGCAGAACTTGCCGTTGCTAAACTACAAGAATATGAGCAAAGGAGGAAAAAATCTATAAGCTACGGGAATATAGGGGGAACAAATGTAGAAACAAGTTACACATTTAAACTCAATGCACACACACACACACACACACACACACACACACACACACACACACACACACACAGAGGAGGCAATCTGTTGGGGCCTATGCTGCTCAGCCGGATGAGTGGTACATTCGATAGATCTGTGTATATGCTTTAATCTAGATCAAATAAAAACTTGAAGAGACTGTCCTACAGGAAGCAGGCGAAGGACTTGATTTGATGGCTGATAGGGGGATGGGGGGGGGGGTGGGGGAAGAGATGCAGGCTGGTTGTGAGTGGGAACAGACAGCACCTACACTGACTTCGTTCCGAAAAAAAAAAAAAAAAAATCTCGACCTTTGGTTGCCCACATGCATGTTCAGACGCGCTTTTCTCTGATTTACAGCTTCCCCTCTTCAACAGACATCTAACCGCGTCCTGCACTGAAACAAAACAAACATCGTCAAACCAACTTGCCTGGCAGACTATCGCGAGAACTAAGCCGGCTCTTTCACAGCTCGGGTTTGTGGTAGGCCTGTCAGTTCATCAGTTTTGTTTCAAGGCGCATTTGTAAATGACCAAATCGAAACTCAGTGTTAACTTGAGCCACACTCTGAATAACACAAAGACTGGACTGCTCGTGAGATCAGTACAATCATATACGTACATGCAGGCAATTTTCAGGGGTCCAGTAGTTCAACTGACCTGGACGTCATCGACATGCATGGAGATCATGATAAGCACCTCTCCATCAGGTCTAATATTCTGCCTCGACCTCCCCCCCCCCCTCCCTCGTGTTAGAGAGCGTGCTTGGGACAATCCAGGCCAGCCCTGTGTCCATTTGGAAAGCGCAGGGGCCACTCAGTACTGACACCATGCCAAAACTACATGCTCGTCAGTTGAGCTTAGAAATACAACAGAGAGAGAACATTAGGAAGGTTTGCTGCATTTGGCACCGTCTGTCAGTCTCACTGGAAGAGATGAGTTCTGAATAATAATAATAATAATAATAATAATAATAATAATAATATAGGACGTACAGGGCGCTTATACATGTGCACAAGAAGCTCAATGCGCCGTGAATGACTGGATGTTCGGAACTTTCCGAAGGACACAAAGGCAGACGACATGCCACGGGCGCCTATGGAACGAGCCACTGACCTGAGACTGTTGAGCGCGATAGCCGTCTAACCACGTGCACTACGGCCAGAGGCCACAACAAGAGAGGTGCTCCCGAGCCACTTGTGATCACGTGCCTGTTTACCCGTGCCCCGCGCCAGCCGCGCCCGCTAACCGCTCAATCAGCGACACGTTATGCACCGCCATGTCTTTCAGTCCCAGATAATCTGCTTTATTATGCAAACTCGCTGATTGTTTCACGAGGGCCGATAACTAGGCACGGCCACGGCTTGGATTGCGGGCCCTGGGCCAGGACAATAGGGAGGCTTAGTAACGACCTTGCCGTGCTGTTTCCCGGAAAAGTCTGGACGTTATACGGCCGTGGTCGGCGGCCCGGCTCGGCCCCTCTGCCGAATTGCCGCGGCGCTAATTCAATTGACAACGTATTGATTCTTTGTTTCCCCGAAATTAAGAGAGTGGCGAATATAATGGGCCTAGAGAACGGCAGTCGAGCATGCAGTGGGGTCAGTCTCAATTGCTTTGCGTGCTGCTCGGTTAGTCGCAAGCTACTGGAAACACCTCTGTAACAGCCAGCTAGGGTCTGGCGGTGCCAGCAAGTGTAACATGATTATACTTGACAACCTTTTGTACACGATTAAACGACGAAATCATGGGAATCCCATGCGGATTTCAATCTGACGAAACTTACATTCATTGGATTGGGATTTAATGGGGAGTTTGCCTGTTAAACACAAAGGTTGTCGTTTGCTGGGTGGGGGAGGTGGTCGTGGTGGCCGTGTGTCTCCCAGCATCAATCAGATATGCAGACACAAAACCATCCTTCCAGCAAAATCTGAAAAAGCCACCTCTTCACTGCCCTCAACAAATAGCTGTTGCCACATCATCATCTTGCTGGTCGTGTGTGTGTGTGTGTGTGTGTGTGTGTGTGTGTGTCGGGGCAGCGGAGGCCGTGTCTGATGATCACCCGTATGTGGTGGAAAAGGACGTTAAACCCCCACAACACCCACACCCACCCGTGTATGATGCTGCACATTATGTGTGTGTAGTTAAGTGTATATGTGGAGGAATGTTGCGTGTGTCTCTGTGTGAGTGAGGGCGTGTCGACTGTGAGGCGCCCTGAGCTCCAGCGGGAGGGAGGGCGTCCCTTAAATACTCATCATCATTATTATTATTATTATTAAAAGGTGCGTGAGTGTCAGTGAGTCATCGGCGCATTGAGTTTTAGTAATTTTATTTTAAAAAGGCGCCTTACAAATACCATTTATTATTATTATTGTTATTATTAGTATTAACACGCACCTGACAGATCAGCAACACTGAAACTGCCGAAGGAAGTGACACCTCTTGTAAGACCTAGCAGCTAGGCGGCCGTCTTCGGAAAGGCCCATATAGTTACTTTTGACTTTTTCATACTCAACATGTGTCCGTAGAACAGAGGTGAAACAAATCTCGCCGGAAAAAAAAAGCCCGCTGGACGAGACTCTGGCGATCCGGGTGCCGGGAAACGAAACGAGAGGAAAAGGAGTGAAGAGGAGCGTGCAGGAACTGACATCTGTCGCACGCGCATGTCATCTGCTGTGGGCGCTGCACGAGCGAGACCCCGCGTGCCGCACGTGCGTTTCGGCCAGTCGCGTCTTGGGACGTGTCGTTAGGGACGAGCGGGTGCAGGTTCGTGTTGGGGTCACCGGTGTCGCTTTGTGCACGTGCGCAAATATGGGTGTGTGTGTGTTGGGGGATGGTGTCTCTTTGGTAGGGAAGTATGGATTCTTTGTGATTTGTAGCAGTTTCCGAAAAATAATGATCGGAAGTCATGTATATCAATCGCGATTTGATAAAAGGGCTTAATGATCAGCGCCTGGGTTGTTTTGCCGAATGACGGTTGATATGGGCGCTGTTCGGCCTGACTGCTTTAGATCAGGGCCCGTATGTAATAGTCGAGGTTAGGGCTTTTAGCCCCGGGTTAGAGTCTAACCTCGAACTAAACTAGCTCTAGGGTTAAATTTTCTGTTGTTTTTTTGTTTTAAATCAGGAAGCGGACCCATTCCAGGAAGGTGCCTGAGCCGTTATAGAAGGATTTTTTTCGTCCTTTCTTCGCTTCCTTTTTTTTATATTTAATTTTGCTTTCGGTTTATCTTTTGTCCTAGTCTGTGTTAGGCCCGTAGCCGTGGGTTAAATTAACCTCGACTTTTACATACAGGCCCAGAGCCGTAAGATTAAACCGGCTAATTTCATCTTCTTTTTTTTGCGCTATGCGTGATCAGCAACCCAATCTATGCTTCATTGTTATATTCAGCATCCCAAAGGATAGAAAACTGACCATGTGAATTATACAAATTCACTCGCATACAAAAGAACATCAACACATTCACTGATGATTTGGTGCGAAGGGTCAGCTCAGATATCCAGCTATTCCACAAATAAACGTGCCGCCTACCACTGTACGTTTCGGGAATGTCATCGCTATATTTAACGCCCCCCCCCCCCCCCCCACAAGGATGATGAAATTCACTAAATGATTTACAAGATTCACGATTTTATTTTCCATTTCCCCCTTTTTGGCTATGGAGGATACAAAATACAAACAAACAAACAAACAAACAAACAAACAAACAAACAAAAACAAACAAACAAACAACCAAAAACAAACAAACAACAAACAAACCAAGATCACGTTTACACAGAAAGATGATTGAGTCAAGTTTGTCAAAAAGATGAATGCACAACATATACGTGCACATGCACAGAAAAGCGCAACCACACATGAAACCTCTGGCAAAATCTAATGATCTGATAAACAACAGCTTTCACACACACACACACACACACACACACACACACACACACACACACACACACACACACACACACACACACACACACACACACACACACACACACACACTACCTATAAGTCCTACTGCTTTCGAAATTTTTTTGCTAGACCAAGGGAAACCTTTTTGGATTTTTATCCCCACAGTTTACAAAGATTGTATGTCGATTTAATTCCAAGAAAACGAAGTAGTGCGTGCTTGTTGCATTCCTCTTGAAACGCCGGACATTCTAGAATTCAATTACAGATATACACTCACATAGAGAAGAACATGAACACAGTACAGTCACTTGTTGCAATGGTCAAACACCTGAACAGTTGAATTTCTTATATATCTATAATGGTTTCGTCACCGGCAGCTGTATCCACGCTTCGTGAGCATCACTGGCTATAGTCAGCTTCCCCCGTCAGTCGAAACCGCATGTTAACATGCACCACGCGTGCAATTATGATAAGGTGCATAAGATTTTGCAGAACACTGCCATGCTGTACAGTTTGCCACGAAACAGGGTCTGGCAGATCCCCCCCCCTCCCTCCCCCGCCCCTCCCCCCGGGAACCAGACTCAGTCTCTCTGAAAATAAGACAACAAGCTTAAGAAAATACTCTCCTATGTAGGACAGCAATCTTGTAAGGTTAAGGTTGCATTGTCTGAGTATCGCCCTGCGTTGGTGGCTTGCTATCCTAAATGTAGGTCTTTTCGGAAAGGAACGCAAAACAGGGACAA
Organism: Batillaria attramentaria; assembly: GCA_018292915.2. NCBI lineage: Eukaryota > Metazoa > Mollusca > Gastropoda > Batillariidae > Batillaria > Batillaria attramentaria. Next base: position 2,578,269 of record JACVVK020000019.1, read on the forward strand.
GGGGGAAAAAGTTTATGTTTAGTCTGATAACAAGTTTGACTGTGAGGCCGTTCTAATCTGAACTGAAACAGATACCACTGTGAAATTTACGTCCCTGCAGATGTTGCACATCTTTGCTCATAAATCGTTCTCTCGAGTTGCTTTGGTATAATAGTGTTTTTTTTTTTTTAAATTTCTGTAATTTTTCACCTGTTTTCATTCGCAAACTATCAATGTGGGCGAATACAACAGTTTTCGTACATAGCACATAGCAATGAAAGAGACGAGAGCCTCGGACTGAGAGAGAGAGAGAGAGAGAGAGAGAGAGAGAGAGAGAGAGAGAGAGAGAGAGAGAGGGTGGGTGGGTGCTGGGTGTTTGGGGGTTTAACGTCCTTTTCCATCAAATACGGGTGATATCAAAGACGGGGGAACGATGAAAAGGCCAGCACAAATATTTGGCCCCAGCCGGGATACGAACTCACGACCCGAGCATTAGAAGTCCAGCGCACTACCATTCGGCCACCCCGGCTCCCCGAGAGAGAGAGAGAGAGAGAGAGAGAGAGAGAGAGAGAGAGAGAGAGAGAGAGAGAGCTAATAAGCGAGATGTCTGCTATGGCGCTGCTGTCACTCACTAATTAGAAGGGCTTCGGGTCGTTGTAATTCCTGTTCGCACAGCCAGCAGACGTGAGTGTGGCGTAAGATGACACACTGAACGTGGGGGTAAAATGCAGTGTTCGTTTGAAGTACCATGTTTGGCGAGTGTGCTAGTTAGTAGTGTTTTTTTTGTCACGAAAAAGCGTGATTTTCCTGATTGTTTTATTTGGTAGGGCAAGGTTTATGCCAGGGGGTAGCAAGAGGAAACAAATTGCCAGTGAAACTGGGACTTTTTGTGCACGAGAGAGGCAAAGGTGACGTGAGTGGGTGTGGGCGAACTGGCTTTCTGGCCTCAGCAGAAAGTAGACTAGCGTCACTCCAGTGAGGCCTAAGCGGTAATTTTTGTATCTAGACTGAGGAATTTTTAGGGGTGACTATGATTCCTGTGGCTAATAGGGAATATACAGGCACTTTGAAGCCTCGCGCATTGGTATTCTTTGAGCTATACTGCCTTCAGCACCTTTCTTATCACTGATAGACTTTATCGAACGTACAGGCGGTAAACACAAGTGCGACTCTCCCAAAACAAAACTCATCTGTAAACCTAGTAATCTTGGAGGAGTGAATAAGAATAGGGGAAAATAAGGAGGAGGAGAAGAAGAAGAAGAAGAAGAAGAAGAAGAAGAAGAAAAACCCTCGTTGCAGAAGGCAGACAAGGGAAGTCACTCGTTTATCTGAAGCCGACAAGTCAGATTGAAATTTACGACCGAGATTTTCCAAGTAGCCGTTCCCCTGTCTCGTTGTCATCAGTATTGTCAGCCCGCTGCTCTCCACGCCACAACATTTATTTTGTCCCAAAGAACCGTTTAGGGCATTTTGTCCCCAATCGACACGTTTTATTATGAACCCCGGGAGCAATCAAATTCTCTTTACTGCTCTGAAAATGCTCAGGAAGAAAAACAGGTTTGGAAAGCGATCGTTAATGGCTTAGTGACAACTGATGGGGGTTACGAGCAAGACTCAAGTTAACGCTGTTTATAGAGGAGAGGACGGGAAAGTGGGACACAGCTTCAAAGTGAGGTTCTTCTTTGTTGCGTTAAGTTTCTTTCTTTCTTTCTTTCGCGCGCGCGTGCGAACACACACACACACACACACACACACACACACACACACACACACACACACACACACACACACACACACACACACACTTTGATACAGTCGAGTCTGATTAACAGGGTTAAATTTAAGACGAATATGTCTGAACATATCAAATAGCAGACGATAGCTTGAAAGCATGTGTGTGTGTGTGTGTGTGTGTGTGTGTGTGTGTGTGTGTGTGTGTGTGTGTGTGTGTGTGTGTGTGTCCGCGCGCGCACCCGCGCACGCGCTGAAATCCGATTATCTGTCAAACTGACAGGCATGTTGAAAGATCGCGTCTTGTGTTATTAACTATCAGTAATTCCACTTGTAAACACCGTTTTTGACGAAAAGTAAACAACATCCATCACTGCTGAAAAAAATGTGGCTTGTCCCAGAGAGAGAGAGAGAGAGAGAGAGAGAGAGAGAGAGAGAGAGAGAGAGAGAGATCACTTTGAAATAATTTTATTTGAAAACGGTGGAAGTTTTGGTCTTGCAACCAGTTTTCAAACTTGCCGTTTTGAAGAACAAACAAACAAACAAACAAACAAAAAAGCCAAACGATCGAACATCCTTAAACCTGGAACATGAAACTTCACACACACACACACACACACACACACACACACACACACACACACACACACACACAATTACCGCATGCATGAACTAGAGAGAGAGAGAGGGGTGGGTCGGTGGGTGGGTGGTGGGCGTTTGACGTCCTTTTCCACCACATAAGGGTGATATCAAAGACGGGGCAACGAGAAAAAAGGCTAGCACAAATATTTGGCCCCAGCCGGCGGGGTTCGAACTCACGACCCGAGCATTGAGAGTCCAACGCACTACCATTCGGCCACCCCGGCTCCCCGAGAGAGAGAGAGAGAGAGAGAGAGAGAGAGAGAGAGAGAGCCTTTTCCTTCCCTCCTCTTCAGATCTGGTGAGAAGTCGCACGGTCCGGAAGAGTCGCTAATTTGTTCGCTAGTTACCAGCAAGGCGTTAATTCCGCCCTTTGACAGACGGACGGGAGACGTGGGGAGGCAGAAAGAACGACAATCCCGTATCGATAGAGAGCCAATTATTGCCAGTTATCGTTCCTGGCTACCATTATCGGTCCGCAAGTGCTACTGACACCCCCACAAGACGTGCCCGCCACTGGGTGGCGCTCGTGTCCGTTTCGTCATCCTATTGTGCGATGATGCGTCACTTCCGGTCAATACCAATTTCTCACTGAACAGTCGAACGCAGACTGAAAGCCAGGGGGAGGCGCTGGTCTGTGATTTCACGAACATGCTGCTGACGTGATAACTGATGGTCATGTCTCAGATTCGTCTGTGGCTAATTCAGTTGCATAAAGTCTCCAGATTTTGGTGACTGGCAGCTACCCTGAAGATTTTGAAGGTAGTGGAATCATAGCTCTGGGTGTTCCTGGGTGTACATGATCATTTCACTGCATGGTATTGATCACCAGGCAAAGTTATTAACATAAATGTTTATACCTTCCTCACGTTTTTACGACCAGCAAATAAAATCAACCTGAAAGGTACAGGTTCTGAAGGTAAACCTTAGTATGAGGGACTCTTTCAATTCCCTCCTCTCTCTCTCACACACACACACACACACACACACACACACACACACACACACACACACACACACACACACACACACATCTCTCTTAAAACATTCATTTCAAGAGAACACGTTCATAAACGCGCTGTTAATTTTAGAAGCTATCTAATTCACTTGCCATTTTTCAAATGCAGCGATGAGAGTTATCCGGGAGAAGTACAGGAATTCAAACACGCTTATCGGTAAACAAAACTGCCAGATGTGTGCTCAGATTAATCGAGAGAAGAAAACATGATTCAGTTTTTACATTCAAAACCGACTGCCATTAGAACCATACAGCAGACCACGTTAACACAACCATTTTCCTGCCAGCCGCTCACTATGTGATAAAATGGCATCTTCAGACTTTCCCAGGAATTTTTCCTTATCTTTAATGTCGGCCAACCGTTTTGTCATCATTCAACATGTCTTCCCAGTGGCACATATTTGAAGGAATTAAGCAGTAAACATAATGGCAGTGCCAATGATGCTGAGAACATATTTAATAAATTATTACATTTGAACTCTCATCCATAGTCATCCAACTCAGGATCGCTGAATCCTGGTGCAAAACCACTACATACTAGCAGTTCTCCAGCAAATCATACAGTGTGGTTTGCATTCAAAACAGGCATTTCGACCAGAGATCTGTGTTTTCAAATGAATACAGACAGGAGCTCCCATGACGGTTCTCGTGTCTGAGAAGGATGCTTGACGCAGAGGGAAATGTTTTGGGGACAAGAGGTAAATTGTCCAATGGATGTCGTACATTTATTATTTTACGCCGACGTTAAAGTTTTCGCCTCCGTAATTTATGGCCAGGCGGTTGAGCGTAGGGTCGGTACGGTTTACTGAATTGAGGCTGTTGAGCATCGGGCGCGAGATCAGATTATGGTCTAGGGTTCGAATCTCGACAGAGTCAGCATTTTGTACAAGCGTTTTTTGTTTGTTTTTGTTTTTTTCAAATGCCCCCGTCTTTGTTCAAAGTTGATAATAGTCAGACATGTGTCATTGTATGTGTGCATATGGCACGTGTGACGTAATAAACTTGTTTGAACCAACTCACCTTCGAGGTGGACAAAGGACGTGAAGCCTCAGCACCCCCCCCCCCAGCCCCCCCCCTCCCGCTCCCCCTCTCTCCACCCGTCCGCCCCAAACCCCACCCCACCCCACCCTACCACCCTCTCCTGTCGCCTTTGCCGCGGATTTACGCGTTGAAGCGGGTCATAATATTTACATACGGAAGTCTCAAAGTCGCAAGTGCCGTCAAGCGACTGACATACAATCTGGGCCTGCAACTCCTGCCTAATTGCCCGGACTCTTACCAACTAAATCAAGTCTAGCACCGCGACCCGCCGCCCACGTTAACGACTACCACGCACCAAAGACCTAGATCAGCCGCGGTGGCTTAGGCACTGCAAGGTCGATCAACGTTCACCCACTGGCTCACCCCCCTGTGTGTGTGTGTGTGTGTGTGTGTGTGTGTGTGTGTGTGTGTGTGTGTGTGTGGAGAGAGAGAGAGAGAGAGAGAGAGGTTTGTATCTTGCTTTTGTTTCTGCTTGGCCATGTATTTCTGCTTTAATCCTCGGGTCCTGAGTTTGAATCCCGGCTGAGTCCAGATATTTGTGCTGGCCTTTTTCTCGTTGCCCCGTCTTTGATATCACCCTTACGTGGTGGAAAAGACGTTGAATTCCTAAAACACCCACCCACCCTTCTGTATTTCTGTTCCTGCTGCTCAGTGTCGTATTTATTTCTTCTTTTCTTTTCTTTTTATCAGTAGTTGTTTTCTTTTGCAGCAACCGCAGATTGAAAATTAAACATTGCATGGCTAAATCTTTTCCGTTGTAGAATTAAGTTAGATAAACAGCCATACTGCTTACTTTGCCCACCTCCACCCACTAAGTCACCAAGGCTGACTCACCTCAAGCGCCACTCCGCTGAACCAGCGAGAAAGCATCTTGTCGCCAGACTCAATGGCCTTTTCTGGGCGGCGCTTTTTTGTTCACGGGTCACGTAGCTGGCCATCGACTGGTGTCTGCAGGCCGTTTCCGCGCCATTTGTTCCCTGATTGCCCGCTCCTCCCCTTGCTGACACCAGTCACTTCAGCAGTCGTCCGCCTGATCCGCGCCCGGCAAACACGCATCGACCCCAAGGACCGACAGAGTCGTGGGGATGATGCGTCGACCGTGATGGCTCAAGAATGGTTAGCACTGGGTTGATGATGTTGGTGTGGCGTCAAAGACTCTGGATCTACGAGTAGCAGCGGATCTAGAGTCAGTGGAGGACTAGATATAAGGGATTTCGTTCTTGAAGTTTCCCAAGAGGCTTTGGAAGCGCCGTTAGATTATTTGTGTTCGTGAAATAGAAATGAGACAATGAAACAACAACAACGACGACGACAACGACAACGACGACAACCACGACAACAACAACAACGACGACAATAACAATAATAACAATAATAACTGAAAGCTCTGGACTTCTGATGCTCGGGTCGTGAGTTCGTATCCCGGCTGGGGCCAAATATTTGTGCTGGCTTTTTCATCGTTGCCCCGTCTTTGATATCACCCGTATGTGGTGGAAAAGGACGTTAAACCCCTAAACACCCACCCACCCCTCTAGCTATACCTCGGACAGCGGTTTGCTTCAAAGACTCGTCGGTTTCCCCCGGCCAAGACCCAGCGTTTTAACCGCTACATGGCCCATAAGAGTGGTATGAAACATCTCGTTTTACACCTGAACAGCGTGTGACTGACTTAAGCTACTGCACTACCTAGTCGACGCTTCATTGTTATTGTTACATACATGTTACGCGTAATTTCTGAAACTGCCCATTTTAGGCACTGCATTTTATGAAAAACGCCCGATTTTGCTCATTTCGTGAAATACGCAGCAAAATGAAACGGCCAAAATTTCCTGGCCATTTCACGACAGGTAATTCCAAATGGCCAGTAAATTTGGCCGTTTCAAAAAAGACAAAAATTGAAAATGTTGCACTTAAGCCGGGTTTTCTCATGGAAGGTCACAAATGCGCAATTTTGCTGCGTATTTTCATGAAATGAAATCGTGCGTATTTCATGAAATGGGCAGTTTCAGAAATTACGCGTAACCTATATGTTAACAAAACCACTGTTGTATTGCATCCAGAACACTAGGCACCTCATGCACTCGTCCTAGCTGGCCAGTACAGCCATTGTTCCGTGGGCGGGGATGAGAAGGGGGAAGCAAGTGGGTCCGAGCTACTTCAGCCTGACGTGGGGTTGGACAAGGGGGTGTGCTGAAGGGGGGGGAAGGAGAGGAGCTGGGCTTGGCGGATAGACAATGCGGTCATTATCCTGGACCAACGACGCTTCCCCAGACAAATCGAAATCTGTTCAGCTGCAGTGACTGTTGTGTGCTGCTTTTTTGGTACAGTAGCTATCTGGGACAGAGACGCTTACTAATTCTTGAAGGAATGACTAAGCGAAGGGGTTGAAAGTGAATCAACGTTTCAGAAACTATCGTCACAAGCTTTCATCTGTTTGCGGACAACCAACTATGAAATAAACCCCGGCTGGGCCCGAATACCTGTGCTGGCCTTTTTCTCGCTGTCCCCGTCTTTGATATCGCCCTTACCTGGTGCAAAAGGACGTTTTAAACTCCTAAACACGCACCCACCCACCCACGAAATAAACGATTTGAGGAGAACAGGGCCCGCATATACTAGTCGAGGTTAGGGCTTTTAGCCCCGGGTTAGAGTCTAATCTCGAACTAAACTAGCTCTAGGGTTAAATTTTCTGTTGTTTTTTTGTTTTAAATTAGGAAGCGGGTCCATTCCAGGAAGATGCTTGAGCCGTTACAGAAGGATTTTTTTCTTCCTTTCTTCTCTTCCTTTTTTAACTTTAATTTAGTTTTTGGGTTTGTTTTGTTCTAGTCTGGGTTAGGCCCATAGCCGTGGGTTAAATTAACCTCGACTTTTACATACGGGCTCTGAGAAAGTCCTGTAACAAATACCACATACTCCGTGTCTTGGGGGGGGGGAGGGGGAGGAGGGAGGATGAGTGATTCTTTACCCTATCTGATTATAGGACAAATAAGACCCCCGCCCCCTTCCACCGCAACACTCCTAACCAATATTTTTTTTCCGGGGGGACATTGATTAGATTAGATCAGATCATTCATGATGTAGATGCTTCCCGAGGATCAAGTACATTCACATTGATTATTTCATCAACGACTTCAGGTTGAAGTGTACAGCCACGGCAGTGCTCCACCATCCATTTAAATTTAAGCACCTGTCTGCGTATCCATCTTGGAAAGATTCCTCAGACAGAAGGCAGGAAGCCAGCATCAGCACATTAGTATCGCCAGAGGTAGCAGACGGCGATAAAGGCGATTACGCAAAAGATCGATAATCGTCTGACACCGTCTTTGATCCATACCGTCCGCTCATCTGCCTCTCTCAGGGGACATAATTGCGTCAGCGCAACACTCGTCTCCCTTCCCTAATGACACATGACGGCGTTTAGGGCGAAGGTGTTGCAGCACCTTTCTCAGCAGGGCTCCCTCTGTGTAAACAAGGAGTTTATGAAAGGGTCTCAAGAGCTGCTGGGCACTGACTGACAGTGAATTTCACCGTTTGAGACACATCAGTACCAGCTATACAGCAACTGTTGCCTTCCATTCTTCCGTGCGTCATTGTCAATTTTAGTTATCAGATCGGGGATGCATGGATCTTTCCATTAATGGTGATGAAAGGAAGAAGAAGAAGAATAAGAAGAAGAAGACACAAACCTCCCTCCCCTTTCCACACACCCACACCCACATCCACACCCACACACCCTGTACACAGGTAGGTGGTGGTAGGTGTTTGGAGGTTTAACGTCCTTTTCCACCACATACGGGTGATATCAAAGACGGGGCAACGATGGAAAAGCCAGCACAACCTGTCACACAGACATGCCGTAGTTTTATGCTATCCTGACATAGAACACTTCAAGCGTGAACAAAAGTCTTTGTACGGCTTATACTGTTCAAAACGCCAAGTTACTAGCTCTTAGACGCTTCTTATAAACTCTTACCGGGGGGCGTGATTGGTGACCGTAAGGGAATCGCACCGACTGCCATAACCTGCTGCTGTGTCTGGGGACTCACCCCCGTGTCTGGCCGGCTAATCTCTGCCTCCACAAATCTCTACAGCGTTTTGTCACCACAAAACCACATTCATCTCGTCTGTTGGTTTCGGGAGGAGTGGGTGGGGCCAAGAGGGGGAGGAGGAGGAGGAGGAGGGGGCTCGGTGCAAATCGTTTCGTACTTTAAAGATTTACGATTCCACTGAGGAGACACGATAAACGGGAAAATTAAAATGCCATTTCTTGTTAAGAGAGTCTTAAGCCTTGATACTGTAATCAGCAGAACACGTAACAGCAAAAACGTGAGTTTAAACGCTTACAATGTGTTTTTCCTTCTTATTTTGAAAAATAAAGGGGAAAAAGGAAGGAAAAACAAAGGGGGGTGGAGGGGGGGGGGGGGGGGGGGGGGGGGGGGGGGGGGGGGGGGTCACAAACAAAAGAAACCCAGAAGAAGCAGAAAAAATGTTGTGCACTTAATTATAAATGCGAATGGGGGACATACGCCATATGGATTTGTACAGACATTTTGCTTTCTTCATTTGAAGCAAAACGTACGCCAGACTACAGAGTTGTGTTTGGAGCGAGCATTGGAAATTTTCGGTCTGTTCCGTTGGTAACTTTGCCAACAATCAAGTTTTCTATCATTGGTTTAAACAGGTTTATTGCAATACAATTTGTTCCAAGTAAACAAACAATTACTGAGCATGAACAAGCAGAGCTTATAATAATGCTCAGGGGTCGAACAAGTGCATGTTAACGGTATTGCAATGGCAGTAATTATAATAAATTAGAGCTACGAG
>JACVVK020000019.1:2590000-2657500 GCA_018292915.2 Batillaria attramentaria
GTCAAAGGAAAAGTCTACCAGCTCTGCTGTCCCGGTCCCCTATTTTTCAGGACCAGCATGTAAAACTCGAGGTTAATTTAGCCCACCGCTACGGGACTAACCCAGACTAGGACAAAAGAAACCCCAAAACAAAATTAAATAAAAAAGGAAGCGAAGAAAGAAAGACAAAAATCCTTCTATAACGGTATAGGCACCTTGCTGGAATGGACCCGCTTCCTGACTTTAAAAAAAAAAAAACTACAGAAAATTTCACCCCAGAGCTAGTTTAGTTCGAGGTTAGACTCTAACCCGGTGCTAAAATCCCTAACCCCGACTTTAACATGCGGGCCCTCAAGACTGCAACCATTGAATCTATCACGGAACTAGCAGTCCACATCATGTGCCTCCTGATTACGTCTGACCACAGCGTTACGGTATTACTGTTAGTGACACACTCATCTGCTTCCCGCGGCGTACAATATTGCCCGTGCCAAATGAGACACGTGATTTCTGGTCTGCAGATGACCGGTCTGCTAATGATCACTAGAGGGAGTGACAAATGCGTGGTCGTGACACCGTTGATGCGTCAAGTGAACCGTGTCCCAGTATCCACGCAGACCGTCGTACAGAGTTATAAGGTCAAAGCCATTACAAGAAATCCATGACTTGAATACAACAACCTCCACGAGACTTTCAGGATCGTTTCTGTCCGTGACTTCACCATTAGAGTATCCAGGTTTCTATTGTCCAAGAACAATGAAGTCTATCTCGGGCACAGCGTTACACCGTCGGGAGTTGCTGGCTATTGTCCGACTGGAAATCTTTCTTTAGTAGCTAACGTATGTCTTCGGGGTCATTCATACGGGTTGTACTTCTCTGGATGGCAGCTATCCCGGGTGGCAATTCTCCTTGGATGGGCAGGGTATGAGTGTGTGTGTGTGGGAAGGAGAGGGGGAAGGGGGGGGGGAGGGATCTGGAAGAGAGAACTGTCTCAGGATGGCAATGCCTATAGTGGTAGCTTTTCGGATGAATTTTAAAAGGCACGACCACCTATCTCACCTTGGTTTGTTTTTGGGGCTGTATAGTTATCTGTTTCATAGAACAGTACACAGTGTGCCATATGCCTTGAGCTTGTGACTGATCGACCTCAGCTGTTTCTTTTCTTCTCTCTTTCTTAACCTGTGTGGGGGACGTAATCTTCTGTTTGACACAACACTGAAGCCACGGCCCCATCGTATCATACCTCACTGTTCCCGCTTGTGACAAAAGTTACAAGAATACCACATCTGCCTTTGTAACTTGCTTAGGGTTGTCCCTATTGGTTTAAACATGGTTTTATTTCCACTGATTTTGCACAAGACAAAATGCCAAATGCATATGTACAGCCTCCACCTGGTTGTATGGTGTTTAGATATATCTTAAGATTGGCGGTGGGTGTTTGGGGGTTTAACGTCCTTTTCCACCACATGCGGGTGATATCAAAGACGGAGCAACGATGAAAAAGCCAGCATAAATATTTGGCCCCAGCCGGGATACCAACTCACGACCCGAGCATTAGAAGCCCAACGCTCTACCATTCGGCCACCCCGGCTCCCCTTTGGAATCATGGCTTTTTTGTAGAAAAGCCAACCAGTACTTTCAACGCATCGCTCTTAGTTTATGCGAGCTTCCGAACAGCAAACGCAAAACAGGATTATGAGTTCACGAATACCACCGAGCATCACACTCATCACTAATGACTATCTCCGTACACAGTGTTTAGACGAAACTGAAGTGTTCCCTCAGCGGCTTCATTCAGGACTTTAGGGTCATGACTTCACCGTGCGATCAGATCTCCGCTCTTCATCATTTTGTGAGAGTGGGATCACAAGATACGGGCAATCAGGCAACGCGCGTGGAAAGGGGGGATTAGCGAACTGTTGTGTCCCGCAGCACGAGCCCTGCCAGCATCCTTCCTCCCCCCCCTCCCCCCCTCGCGTCAAGTGACGCTTTGGAGGGGCTCTTGGGCGTGCTGGTTGCCTGGTAACGGCTTCGTAGCACAATCTGTTGCAGCGGCATGCAGGAGATGCAGGGTTGTTGGACCGTAAAAAAAGGGAGTTATTCGTTGTGAGTTTCTAATTTCATTTACTGTTTCGTTCTGGAACTGGGTCGGTTTGACCGGTGTTGCAATTGTGTGGAAGACGCCTTCAGAGTATGTGGTTTGGTACTTTTACATCTGGCTTTGCCTGTCTGCCTGTCTACACATCAACAGGGCTTTATTCTCATATTGAAGACACAGTACCGTGCAAAAAGAGAACGCTTCGATAATTATGGACATAATCTGGTTATCACGGTGCCTCGTCACTGACGCGACGTCCTCTTGCAGTGAAAGTATACAGAGCCAAATAACAGCGAGCACACACACACACACACACACACACACACACACACACACACACACACACACACACACACACACACACGCACACACACACGCACGCACTGAACAGGGTGCATGCAATTTGCGACCAGAATATACCATAGCTAGTTTCATCACTGTTGCGTGAGGAGTTCCTGACACCAAAAACTTACAAGGCCAAGAAAACACGCAAACCCACACCACCTGATCTTACTTTTTCACGAATACATTCCACTCACGCTTGCATGAAGTGGGGAGACTTCCAGCGACCTCCACCTCTCCTTTTCCTTTCTCTAGTAGCTTTCTTGGAAACCTCATGACTTGCTAAGGAGGCCGAACTGACTGCAGACAGACTGTACAGACTACATCACGTTTTTCGTTTTCGTTTCTTTTAATACCGCCGTCGATGTTCTGGTCATTTCAGTGTGTTTCTACAAAAGTGTAGAATCATTGTTCAGTGACTCTTCTTCCCACAGATGTCTATTTCGGCTAGAGATAATTATTTGCCGAGAATGCGGTTTTGTTTACATGCTTGTTTCGCTAACTAACAAATTATACTTGTTTGCTGAATTTTATGTTGTTTTTATTGACGTATAGAAGTTTAAGTTTTCACTCATTCTTATCTTGTTTCGAGCTGTGAGTCCAAAGACGATTTTGCATTTTAACCCTGTTATTTAATGGACAATAAAGTATTTTTGAATTTGAATTTGAATAGGCACCATACAACAGATTTTCTACGGGCCAACGCCTTACCACGACATTTGATGCAGTGTGGTGGAGGACTTGTGGATGAGAGGGTCGTGAGTTCGTATCCAGGCTAGAGCCAAATATTTGTGCTGGCCTTTTCGTCGTTGCCCCGTCTATGATATCACCCGTATGTGGCGGAAAAGGACGTTAAACCCCTCAAACACCCAGCCCACCCCTAGGCGATGAGAGTTTGAGGAGATTCTCACCTCACTGCTAACGCCACAGTATCGTAATGTTCTTGGTGTGGCTGAATACGGGCTGGTAAATACGCAGAAAACTAAATAGCTACGATAATAGGCTGACTATAATAACGGTATTAAAACATAGAGATAGACAATGGTGAATAAAATGATTAGATTTTCCTAACCCCACACTGTTTATTGAAATCATTTTATACACTGATCTTACTCGTGTTAATTAATGCTGCAGTCCTGATCTATGAAAAGGCACGTAGAATCTCACAGACGCTGTCACTTTTACCAGAGACAAAGAAGGGCGGGAGCTGTGAGATCAGTTTACTTATATCCTTGGAGGTCGGCAAGACACATTTGCTTGTCTCTCTCTGCCCCCCCCCTTCTCTCTCTCTCTCTCGCACACACACACACACACACACACACACACACACACACACACACACACACACACACACACGCGCGCGCGCGCGCGCGCGGAGTACAGGTTGGTAAATTCCCGGAATGCTAAAACAGACTTTGATTACCACAATTTCAGCGAATGTCGCCCATCTGCAGAGTGTGTTTCGCGTCAATGTTCCTCTGATATCACCATTGTCGTTTATGTTCTACATTATGTTCTATTATTACTGTAACGTGCATTGAGATGAACATAGAGGCGTCTAGAGATACACATTGGCACTGCAATATCATCCCGGAGATCGTTAATCTCACTGAGAAGAAGAAGAAGAAAAGGGAACAGAATTAGGTCATAGGAAGACAATGCATAAGCACCTTGAAAATAAGTTCGTTTAAAGCAGGCAATACTGAAATTATTTCTCCATACGCTTATGACTCTTTTGCAAGTTTAAACTATTCATATGCAGACACAATCCTTTTGCTGAATGCGCCTTTTCTGGGCAGAAATTCTGCATATGAACAATACGCCTGCAGTTATATTCCATACTTTCTAGCTTAGCATATGCCGGCACTGACCATTCTCACCACAAACACGCGGCCATGGAATATGCTCTGACGAACGTCTGGGAAAAAGGCAAGACAGACCGGCGATTTCCATGTAAAAAGCGACACGAATTTGTCATCATCTGCAGGCTGAATGCCAAGCAGATTGACACAGCCTGGTAGCCAAGGTCTTTGACGGGCAATATTCCTCTAACTGCACCCCTATCGTTCACCCTGCCCATTCTGTAACTGCTGCCTGCATTGAAATGATAGACACGTCACCCAATGCATCCGGATGCGCGCTCAGACGTATTGTCCCTCCGGATGCTCTCCCCTTGACTTGCCGATTACAAGGTTTTCTTCTTTTGCTGTCCGTCAGCCCCCGTGAGGGACTGGCAAGCGTTTGTTGCGCGCTCTCGTGGATTGGCTGTAAGGTGATGTAGGATGGGCGTTATTTTCGCTCTGTTACGTGATTGCTATAAATGTCTCTAAACTCGTGATTCATCCTGCGCTGTAAGATCTTAGACTCTGTAGCAGACATCGTAAGATCGATGACGGGCTCGTCTTCTTATTGAGAGGTCAGCTTAGTCATCAGAAACTATCGGACGATAAGTTCAATCATCGGAGAATTTGGCCACCGGAAAATAAAAAAAAAATAATATTGAACGCTCTCACCATCGCACTACATCAACAGTAACACAGGACGCCTTTGGCATCGAAGAGTCACGCGACCTGCCTCAACCGAGAAGTATTAATTTTATCGACATTTTCGGATACACAGTTCGACTTCACTCCACATGCAGTCACTGAGGGAGCCGGTGGACCAGAGCTGCTACAGCGTTGGACTTTTAAGTGCTCGGGGCTTGAGTTGGAATCCCGTTTGAGGGCCAGAAATTTATGCTGGTTTTCCCTCGTTGCCCCGTCTTTAATATCATCCTCATGTGGTGAAAAGGACGTTCAACCCCCTAACAACCAACTAACCAGCTAATTAACCATTAGAAATCGGCGATATTTTATCCTGCTCCTTGCTGTAATCATCAGACAACCCAGTCACTGTGAAATATCCACTTACTACTGGACGCCCGAAATATCAGCAGTAACACAGGGCACCCTGTGGCACCAGAAAGTATCTTTAGTTACACGACACATTGGTTTAAATAGATTTATTTTGTTGCATTGGAGGAAGTACAGAAAAACAATTTGAGCATAAACAAGACGTACTTATGACATGCTCAATGAAAAATTCAATTAAAGCAACCTTTGCAACGGTGGTTCACGAATTATGAGAGAGAGAGAGAGAGAGAGAGGGGGGGGGGGTAGGTCTCAGTTTGTCAATGAGCGTTTTCATATCAACGGCTCATTGTCATAGTTTTGACTGTGTGGCAAGCCACCTACCATGACGCGAACGTTACACGACCTTCGTGTTAATTTTCGATTAAAATTTCTCATTTGACTCCATAGTACATTGTATTTAAAGTCTTGAAACTCAGAAAGAGAGGAAAATAACTTCCTGACAAACGATGACACGGCCGGTAGCCAATCTTGGAGATCGCAGAACTGGCTTCCTGCAGCAGCAGCGGGTGATTCTCGGAGATCCTGCAAAAAGCGGGCCGCTCATCCCCTTCAATCTTCCTATTGACGGAAAACGGTGATCCGGCAGGCTTTGTTCCCTCCTGATTTTTAATCAACCCGAAAAATCCCCACTCTCCAGCCCAGCTCGTGCCTTGAATCGAAGCCACTGCCGGCGTCAACGTGTGTGTGTGCTGCCACACATGTTTGGAACCTTGGTGTTTGGTAGATCTGTCAGTTTTGTTTTTCGTTTTGAACCTTGTTCTGGGCTGAGAACTGCACTCACTTGGTCCACTATGTCTTTCTTGTCGTCTTTGTTCATGACTCTTCAGAAAATTGTAGCACTTTGTGGGCAATTTGCGTTTCACACTCCTTGAGCATACAGCTTCGCACCAGAATTTACGCGTCCATTATAGCCCTGAGTGATTTATTTTTTTCTTTTCAATTCTCAGCTCTGCCTATTGGATTCCCAGCGAACGGGGAGATTCTTATTTTCAACTCTGTCTGTCTGGATGTGTCTGCGAGACACTTTTTTTGCTACTGCAATATTCTGAAACTTTGCGTGATGATATAACTCTGTGAACCGGAGAGTCAAGACCAAGATCGCGAGTCGTTATCTTCAAGGTCGAGGTAGAAGCAGCCCGAATTTCCCCCACAAAGAGTTACTGGACAAAAAGTTATAACAATACCAGTGCCAATACCAAGACATAGAACAGGAGAGGTTGCAGTGTTAACTGCAACTGTGTTGATCAACACATATGACAAGGCAGGAAATTAAGCCACAGTAACAGAGCGTTAAAAGATCTCAGTCCCTGGCTCATTTCCCGGCCAAGATTGTGCTGTGGATGTTCAGTTGCGACTGGGGCAGAAAACACAGGCTGCAGCTGCGAGTTATTGTCCTCTGAAGAAGGGGGAGCCGGGATAACCGAGTGGCAGGGCATTGGACTTTCAGTGCTTGGGTGGTGGGTTCGAATCCCTGCCAAGAACCAAATATTGTGCTGACTTTTGCCTCGTTGTTTTTTTATTTTTTATATTACCCTTATTTGGTGGAAAAGGACGTTAAACCCCTAAACAATAAATTAACCACCGAAGGATCTAAGATTCTGGGTAAGGAAAAACGAACGAGTGGAAACACATAGAGCAGAGTGGGTGGGTGGGTGTTTGGGGGTTTAACGTCCTTTTCCACCATATACGGGTGATATCAAAGACGGGGCAACGATGAAAAAGCCATCACAAATATTTGGTCCCAGCCGGGATAGGAGCTCACGACCCGACACATACAGCAGAACACCAACCACATTCAGTATATTTCAACAGCGTTATCGGAAGAATCGAGAGATGTATTCATCAAAGAAAAGAAAATGTGAAAGAAAGTGAGTGAAAAAGCAAAAGGAGCAGTTTTGTTACACAGGAACCTAACACCAACTTCATTCTGCACGGAACTGCCCCCTTTCACTTCCTACTCTTCTCAAAGTCCCCCAATCCGTCTTAATCTCTTCCGGACGCCAAGAAAACTTAAAGTGCATGTCAGTCAAGGCTTTCGGAGCTATGCAATTTGAAAGAAACGAGGTGACGAAACTTCCAAACCAAACTGCTGGCATGATCGCCTTATGGCTGTATCCTTTCCTGTCTCATATCTGAAAAAGATTAAAGGCTTATCGCGTGGCCCCTGTAGCGGGAATGTTGGAGAGGGCGTCCGACTTGCCACAGAACCCTTCAATTTCCTGAAAAGCAGAGCCTCTATTATCATGCAGAATTGCTGTCATCAGTATCATTTGCCGGATGTTCCGCATAATATCATAGCTGTTGGCCTGATTACGGAAAATCTTTTCAATGCAGGCATTACAACAAAGGGAAATACAGAAGTGAAGAAAATCAGGAATTTTTTTTTGCAGTGGGTTTGAACTTTTGTGTTTACACAGTGCAAAGAAATTGAGCAAAGCTAAACGTTTTGTCAACGTGCTTGGCTTTTTTTTTTCTGTTTTTTTTTCTGCCCCAACTCTTATTGCCAACTCCAGTGGTGTTCCTCCCAGATCATGGGTGGAACCCACGGAGGACTCGGAAGCTGGGACAATTTTTATTATGCATGATGATGGAGATGAGGATGATGGTAAGATGATGCTATGGAGGTCCATGTGGTTTGGGACTGCGGGACAGGGCCGCATTCCACGCTTCCTGTCATAAATATCCCGGTATTAACCAGGCCCGGGAACTACGGCACCTGCGGTGCCGGCCGTGTAATCATCCACATCATAAGACGTGTCATACTAAGGGAAGCACCCCCAAAGTCGCACCCGTGAAGTGGGTAAAACTCGGCTGTGTGGCAACAGCCTCCCCATCGGGCCCATAGCACACCCGCTCTGGGTAGGAGCCGACCTAGGTAGGAAAAATCCCGCTTGCCTCGGCTGGGATTCAAACCCGGGTCTCCCGATCCATGATCCGAAGTGCTAACCACTACACTACGGGTTGCCTGTTTTTTCTTTACATACAAACCGGGTGTCACAAGACAGGGACGTGCTGCCTCAGAAATCTCGGTGACTGCATTGTGACTTAGCAGCAATGTGCCTTGGAAGGATAACATTTTTGTACAGTTATGTTTTACTCCTACATTTTTCACCAGAAGCGGTCCAGGTGGATCTGTTAGACTGGAAAAGGGAACTCGTGCTTCTTTTTATTAAGTGACACGCGGCGAACCTGCTTTCTCTTGCTTCTGTCCTTCGGTATAGAACACTTTGCCTGCCTTCATCCGTCATTCCCCAACTCTGTCCTGCTTCAAGTCCCGTCTTAAACCCCATCTCTTTCGGGAAGCGTTTGATTATAGTCTGTCCTGGGGGTGGAGTAGCACGTATTGCAGTTGTTTTGCTTTTGGTGTGTGTGTGTGTGTGTGTGTGTGTGTGTGTGTGTGTGTGTGTGTGTGTGTATGTGTGTGTAGAGCCTAGAGCTCTTCAGAATGTGTGTAGAAGCCACAAAGTCACGAAAACGGTCGAGTTGGGCAAATGAAACATCCTTGTATCTGCAAACAGTCTTAGAGCTTCAAAAAAGGCAGTTTTCTATCTCAGCGGTAGTCGGAACATAGAGGCTTTAAAAAGAACAGTGATCCAGCTACAGACACTATTGGTTCCGTGTGACCAAACCTTTCACTCCGACTGCCCCGCCTGATGAGATACGCTTCCTTTGTGTAGCGGCAGGGCAGGGTTGAGAGGGGGAAATGTGACAGAGGAAGGACAATAATTCGTCTACAATCGATTGCAGGATCTCTGGGTGGACGTATAGGTAAAGGGGATGTCCCCCCGTTTTTCTCGCCTAGGTCTTCTAGGAAGATGTTGATACTGTTGTATGAAAGATGGAAGCGGGGTCGTAGTGATTAGAAAACGCTAGGTTAATTTCTCTGTGCATTCCTACCCCCCCCCCCCCCCCCCCACACACACAAGACGAACGACTTCAAGCGCGCATTGAAGGCGTGCATAACGCCGGTTGTGAAGGTTTTTTTTTTTTAAAGGCCTGAAATTGGTGTTAATTCTGAATGATCATAATTTTTGTTTTTAGCATTCGCTTTGGTCAGTGGGGCATAAGCAGTCTTGAGGATTTAAATCGATCTGTTCTGTAATGTTACTTCCCCTATCGTGTATTTTGGTTTAGTAGTTCCATGTAGACAGTATTCATAACAACAGTCTCTCTCTCTCTCTCTCCTCTCTCTCTCTCTCACACACACACACACACACACACACACACACACACACACACACACACACACACACACACACACACACACACTCACACACACACACACAACCTCCTCAAATAAACATTTATTTTGTGAGAGCAGACCATAATCGTGCTGTAAAATTTAATTTACGAAGCTGTCTCACCCCAAATCATGGGCCATTTTTCAAGCACGACGATGAAAGTTATCTACTAATGATACAATAAAAAAAAACACATTCCTAAGGAGCTATTTTAAAAATGTTTATCGGTTTATGCTGCACGTAAAACTACCAGACACTTGCTTTGGACTCTCAATTCGTAATGCTAGAGTGAATGCCACGAGAACGCGCGCAAACGTTCATAACTGGAAGCACCCGCATTATCTTGACATCAGCTACTTGAGTGATTTTTCTTGTCGCCTTCTAGGCAAACCAGACTTTCTCTTCTTTCTTTCGTGACCATCACCTCGAAGGCCGAATCGTGCAGCGCGGAACGCCAAAAGCTGCCATCGCGAAATCTTGGAAGATGTCCATTGCTATTGCGATAGTTTCTTCAGCACCTCCTACATAACACACACACACACACACACACACACACACACACACACACACACACACACACACACACACACACACACACACACACACACACACACCTCTCTTGAAACATTTATTTCACGAGAACACGTTCATAAACGCGCTGTTAATTTCAGAAGCTATCTAGTTCACTTCCCATTTTTCAAATGCAACGATGCGAATTATCTGGCAGAAAAACAGTAAATTAAACATGCTTATCGATTTATGCAGTAAACGAAACTGCCAGATGTGTGCTCAGATTTGGACCTTAGTCGAGAAAAAAAAAAACAAAAAACAAAAAAAACATGATTCAGTTTTCACATACAAAACCGACTGCCATTAGAACCAACCAGCAGACCACGTTAACACAACCATTTCCTGCCAGCCGCTCACCATGTGAAAGAAAAATGGCATCTTCAAACTTTCCCAGGAATATTTTCTTATCTTAATGTCGGCCAACCGTTGTGTCATCATTCAACATACACGACACCCACATGCGATCGAGGCCACGCATATTTCTGAGCAGAAATCAAACAGAGTTCTACTTTCTTCCCGAGGAACTGGGATTAGTGCATCCATTATTCAAAGAACAGAAAATGCCGCAAGTTTCCCTCAAAACTCAGGCTAGGCACTCCTGCGAAATTCGAGAAGAAGATGATTTTGTTTACGAGAAGCTGAGTGGGAAGCGTTAGAAAGTTAGGGTAGGGGGCAATGGAAGCATCTTGAAGTTCACCTTATCTTCAGCGTTCGATGACGTTGAGTCAGATTGAGTGAGTGCCGCAAAGTGGGTGCACACGCGAGTATCTTCTGCTGATCCCCACAGTTTCTTATTCAGAGGCCTGTCCACGGAAGCAAGCCTTAGTACTGGGAGTGTTGAGGAGGATACAGGGCCGAACCTGGAGCTGAAGAAAGCAGAGTTGAATACTAATGAGGAAACTGCGACAATACAAGAGCTCAGTCAAGCACAACAGCCGTACAAACAAACCTTACGAGGACACTGTCACATGAAGTTTGGAACAACAAGGGTTATCTCGTTCTTTACGTTTGAAAAGAAAACGATTATTGACAGAACGAACAGAACATCAAATAACACCTTCATGCCATGTTATAACAAATCGAGCAACAAACATCTTGCATAGTCGGTGAAAAAGCAGGGGTACACTGTATATTCCAATCGTTTCTCGGTCGATATAACACTAGTAACCATTCAGAAAACATTACCGCAAGGCCTGCAAGCCAAACAGTCCGGCAAAGAACAAGAATATTCTGGGCACCGTAAAATTGACCGGCTCGTGCAAATAGCTGCCAAGTCGTCTACCTACTTTGTGAAACCCATTTTGTAGGTGAAAGTCAACGGTTCAAGATCCCGCGCTGTCTTAACGGTGCCTCGTGTTCGCACAGGAAGTTGTCTGCATCCAGGGAGATGTTATCTACCTTTGCTCCTACGCAAGAAAGGTTTTCTTTCTGTCTTTCTTTCAAGCTTTCTGTCTTCGTTTCTATGTTTCGTGTGCACATACCTGTACTTACAATGTGTACGTACTCATATTGCTTATACCCCCTCCTCCATTCCGTCCCATCCAGGCAAGGCCTGCTTCTTCACACACAATATGATTTAACCTATCACTGTGCCCGTGTTGACAGAGTCTTTTACCGATCAAAGACAACAACCTCGGGGCCTCCACTCATTCTCAAAGGGTCACGTCACCGGCACGAGATCTCATCGAGTTTGCGAGCATCTCATTTCAACCTGCAATGCCTGAGCAAACGTATCTAATTCTTTGAGCCAACCCTCCTCCCTCCCCTCCCCACCCCCTCCACCTCCCCCTGCGGCCTTGCTCTTTCCTGACGGAGCCAAACTAAACACAACTCTTTATATAAAAAAGATCCATCAGAGCCCTCTTCTCTTTGGCTTCGCTTTTTGACCGCAGAGCAAGGCAATAATAGGGACGGAAACGCGGGCTGCAGAAACATCTGCCTCGTTCCACATTGGGCGACATTTTTGCTGGACCGTTCTTGTGAAGTATGACTGATGTGAACTTAGCAAGGTGCAGAACCAGATTCAGTCAGTGACAGTCGCCGTGGTAAACTGTGTGTGTGTGTGTGTGTGTGTGTGTGTGTGTGTTTGGGAGTTTAACGTCCTTTTCCACCACGTATGGGTGATATCAAAGACGGGGAAACGAGAAAAAGGCCAGCACAAATATTTGGCCCCAGCCGGGATTCGAACTCACGACCCGAGCATTGAGAGTCCAACGCTCTACCATTCGGCTATCCCAGCTCCCGAGGTGTGTGTGTGTGTGTGTATGTGTTGTGTGTGGTTGTGGTTGTGTGTGTGTGTGTGTGTGTGTGTGTGTGTGTGTGTGTGTGTGTGTGTGTGTGTGTGTGTGTGTGTGTGTGTGTGGTTTGCTGAAGGAGCTTATTTGTTTTAGCCGAAATTAGAGTTTTATTTCTTGTCTTCTAAACTTCGCTTAAAACTAAAGGTCATACCGGTCCCCTTAGTGTGGGGGTTAGCACTTCAGATCATGGACCGTGAGACCCGTGTTCGATTCCCAAACGACGCTAGAGGGATTTATCCCACCTAGGTCGGCTCCTGACCACAGCGGATGTGCTATAGAACCAATTGGGAGGCTGCTATCACACAGCCGAGACTGACCCACTTCAAGCGTGTGACTTTGGGGATGCTTCCGTCGTTATGACACATCTCATGATGTGGATGATTACACGGCCGGCACGGGAGGTGCCGTAGTTCCCGGGCCCGGTTAACGCCGGGATATTTCGAACAGGAAACGCGGAATGCGGCTCTGTCACGCAGTCCCAAGCCAAATGGACCTCCATAGCATCGTCATAGTCATCATGCATAATAAGAATTGTCCCAGCTTCCGAGCCCTCCTTGTATTCCATCCATGACCTGGGAGGAGTAGCACTGGAGCTGGCGGAGAGTTTGGGCAGCAGAAAACAAACTGAAACAACAACAACAACAACAACAACAACAACAACCCCTCCCCCCCCCCCAAAAAAAAAAAAGCAAAACAAAACTAAGCTTTGTAGAAGACTGACCCAAATTTCTCGTGCATCTGTTGCAGACAAGTTTTACCTTCAGATGTAAACGAAAGGAATTACACCTTATCCAATATCCAATATACAATATCCAATATACAATATACAATATCCAATATACAATATCCAATATCCAATATCCAATATCCAAGCTTCCTCTAAGGACACCTCTACAGGACAGCTACATGCACAAAATACCAAATGGCCCAACCAGGCTCAGACGACAACAGACGAAATAGATTTATCCAAAAATCGCGAATTCAGTGGCAAGGACAACAGTTATATCACAGCGTTTAGGTCTACAGGTCCAGGTTGTGTTCATGAGTTTAAGCTTTGATTTCCTTTGGCCCCTACTTGGGCATGGAGGAACACTGTAAACAAACAAGAAAGGCAAATGACTGAATAGTGCAAGTTAGAAAGTAAATATCAACAACAGCAATCACTGTGAGGGTCAATAAACAAACGTGGTGATCAATATTTTCATCACTTCCCTTAGAATGACACTTCATTGCTTCCCTTAGTATGACACTTCATTGCTTCCCTTAGTATGACACTTCATTGCTTCCCTTAGTATGACACTTCATTGCTTCCCTTAGTATGACACTTCATTGCTTCCCTTAGTATGACACTTCATTGCTTCCCTTAGTATGACACTTCATTGCTTCCCTTAGTATGACACTTCATTGCTTCCCTTAGTGTGACACGTCTTATGATGTGGATGATTACACGGCCGGCACCGCAGGTGCCGTAGTTCCCGGGCCTGGTTAATGCCGGGATATTTATGACAGGAAGCGTGGAATGTGGCCCTGTCCCGCAGTCCCAAACCACATGGACCTCCATAGCACCCTCTTACTATCATCCTCATCTCCACCATCATGCATAATAAAAATTGTCCCAGCTTCCGAGTCCTCCGTGGGTTCCACCCATGACCTGGGAGGAACACCACTGGAGCTGGCAAAGAGTTGGGGCAGCAAAAAAAAAAAAAAAAAAAAAATCATCACAAACTGCATGAAATAAAGCTATCATACACTTACGGCATTTATAGGGAATAGAAAAACGCGTTAAGTCATGAGAACTTGGTTAATGACTGAATAGCTTTGTTCTACATAACTCTATAACATCCTTAAAAAAAATTAGCCAAAATAAGTGCGACTTTCCTGCCAGGTAAGCGTAGGAGATTACAAACATTAAACATTGATTTAACCCTGCGGAATTTCAAAGGTATGTATCTTTCACAGGTTTCTAAGTGTGGAGGACATTCAATAACTCAATGGTACTCGTCTCCTACGACACTCATGCTACAATCAATGTAAAGTCACTCATCTCTTAGTGTCACCATTTTTCATCCTTGTTCTATTGGGAGTTTGTCATTACTGCAGCGAGATTTCATGTCAAATCAGACTGGGTCTGGTCGAACGTCCTTCCTGGTCTTTCTGGGTTCTTCGTGCATCTTCTTCATAAGAGGATCTATTTTTTTTCTTCCAGTTAACAGTTATAAAGAAAAGAGCAAAGCCCTCAGGCAAAAGGTTTCAGAAACCGGAACAAAACACTCCTACATCCTGGCAGTTTGCTTTTGCGTTAGCCTTTTATTTTGCTGAAACTGCCTGAACATCGTGACTTCAAACATTTGAACAGAAAACCACACAACCATCATGAAAGGCTAAAAAGTGAAAAATAAAAATGCAACACAACACCGTCAGGGTATCATGGAAGACTTCAAACATCGCAAGAGAACGCCATAAGAGCATCGCGAAAGACTTCAGACGTTGAAACACAACTCCTACCACATCCGGGCAGTTTTGTTCTCCTTCCGATACACATTCACCGTATAGGCACGAAGAAAGAAATCACGTCAAAGACCGGCGAACATCGCAACAAAACACCACCACACCTACGTCTTCCCCCCTACCATTTAAACCCCCGGCAAGTGTTTGGTTAGATCGGCCGCCATCGGCAATCATGGTGCGGATCCCTAATTTGCTCGTGTCGCGATGGGGTCGAATGGCGGTCTTTGAGACTTGATCGCTGCGTCCCCTGGCGGTGAAGAATGCCAGGGCCGGCAATTTGCAGGGGCGAGCAGATTGTGGGAGCGTGGTCTGGGAGCATGAAGCTCTGGAAGCATGAAGCTAGATCGATAAAGACTCGATGTATCTACAGCCTGGAGGGTGGAGTACTGGCTGCTGGCCCGGATGGGCTACGTCATTAACAGAGAGGTTTTCTATTGGCTACCGTTTAGGTGGAGACGATTTGGTTGGCTGGCTGAGGTGATTCATGTCATAATTATTCCAGGCGCAAACTGTGTTTGTTGAAACTTCAGTATTTCGGGGTTTTTTTCCCTGACATACACAACACATATAACACTACTGAATAACATTTGTCGATACAACAACAACAACAACAACAAATAAGGATAATAATAATAATAATTTTCCGTTCATAGTGCTTGCAGCTGACCACTATTTACTATTTTACTGACACTATCTCCAGTAAAGGATATCACCCGTATGTGGTGGAAAAGGACGTTGAACCCCAAACACCCACCCACAGTCCAGAAAAGGAAAATATTTTCATGAGCACTGGTTTCAAACCATAATTGTTACTGCTCCACACCGTTACATGAGACTACAACACGAGAATAAGACCCGTGTTGCATTGCGAAATAAGTTCACTTTTGAAAGCTAATCCGAAGACCTAATCATTCGAGCGACCTCATGTCGGCTTACCGATGCGGAATCGTTGCGTACACCCGCAGTGACCTGCCCTGAAGAATGCAGTCTCCACAACTTGAACCCTGAACATTTATACTCAGTTGAAGAGCAAGCATATCTAATTACAATCATCAGCCGATCTTTTCTAGACTAAGTGCAGACGAACAATTAGCCACGCTCGGTCGGAACCGGGCCACACAGAATAGCAAACCGCATCAATCCTCCCTTTTTACGACAACCACGGCAGTTCAGCGTTTTTACGACATTCGGAATCCGTTCGATGCCTCAATCCTCCCCTGAAATTGCATCACTGCTTTTCCATTCTGTCAGCAAATTCCCTCCCCTTTCCCAGTCTGTCGACGCAGGAGATAGAGTGTCGAGATTCTGATAGAGTGTGAGCTGAAGACGGTCCGGGAGGAGGGAGGCGGCCACGGACCGTAAACTTTCTGACAGTCCTCCTTCTCCAGTTTGGATGGGCAAGGGTTCAAGGGGAGCAACCGGACGCACAACCAGTTGTCTTTTTGCTAGGTTTACCACAAAAGATATCTAGTGTATTTTGCAGGCAACAATCGTTTCACAAAATTTATTGTTGTAAGTCAATTGAAAATTATTTGTTTTGTTTTGACTAATTGTTTCTTTTGTGTTGTTCATTTATTAGCCTTACTCTCGTTACAGAATTGTGTTAGAGTTGTCCCCCGTTTTTGTCTGTTTTCATGTGTATCCCTTATGAAGACTTATGCAGAAAATGCCCCGTTTTCTTTTGCGTTCATCTAACTCAAGTGGGCTCTGAGCTCTCTTTTGCCGCTTTTCTTTGGGCCAGCTGCTGAGGGATAGCAGGCGTGCACGTGTCCTCTTTGCAAATAGTACACACTGTTCGTAAAAATATAAAGTTTGTATTTAATGTTTAATACTATTCGTGGCGAGAAAGCCTTGTTTTTGGACTCGCTTACAACATACTCCTGTCACTAGCAGACCTTGCAAGGTCAGACCTTCGCACTGCGGCTTAATCACACGGACTTTAAGTTTGTCCCAAATCCCAGGAATTGGAAACATAAAAACTATCGTTTTCTGATGCCACGCACATCACTGGGTCCCTACGTCCTCCTGATAGCGTCAACATGTCTACTCACTCTACCAGAAAAACGGCGATCGATCAAACGATTACATAATCATTCAAGCAGATAACGGTTTCAGTGTGTCTTCTTCTGCTCATTAGATGAGGTTTTCACTCCAGCTGTATTTCGGCGGATGGGCTCTCTCTTTGCTGATGTTTTGTGCCCTATCTTTTAACCTGATGGCCTGTGGCAAGCAATTTCCTGCTTTCGTAAATGAACGACGGTCAATGTGGTTTTTCCACCGAAACAAACGAATCTCGTGCACCGACCTTCATCATGTGAGTGCTAAAAGTACGCTTATTGGCTGACCTCTGTTTCCATACCTCTAACATCTTGTGACGTCGAAGGCTGTGGAATACTAGCGTCTTTCCACAGTCATTGTCATCATCGCGACTGATGACAGCAAGATTATTAAATCTCTCAGTAACGTGACTGTTGTTGTTTAAAGGTTTGATACGTTTACCAGTTCAGCCATTTCGAAAAAAGTGCTTCCAGATTCCACCACTCAACGTTCTAGGCTAATGTCTTGTCATTTTTACTCAGACTGACGGTTTTCTTTGAGTATTTTAGTGCAGCTAAACAGCATGCTTCAAGAATTATACAGTAATTCTTTGCCAGGGAGTGGGGATGAACCATCCGACTTCAGAGTCGGATATAAAGGGGAGTGAACTGGTAGGATTTAAAGCATGACCGAAGCATGACCGTCAAACCATCAGCAAACTACCGCAGACTCTGTGGACTGTCGGTTCCTCAAGTGCGCAGCTGATCGGCCAGGGATCATGACTACTTAAGTCGAAATACTTACGCGAGTGTAAGTCTGTACGAATCTCATCCATAGTATATGTTCAGTCGCCTCCGATATCGGGCTATGAACTACTTCGTCCAAGGGGCGGGTAGGTGGGTGTTTGGCAGTTTAGCGTCCTTTTCCACTACGTAAGGGTGATATCAAAGACGGGGCAACGAGGAAAAGAGCAGCACAAAGACGGGATTCGAACTCACGACCCGAGCATTGAGAGTCCAAAGCTCTACCATTCGGCTATCCTAGCTCCCAACTTCGTCCAAGAGGACAGATAGCAAAAAGCTTATGAATCCGTATTTCAGTTTTGCTGTGCTGGGCAGTTTTATTTTTGCCAGAATGACTGAACCGATCTGAGTATTGTTTGCGTGAGTTAATGCCCATGTTCATCAGCTAAAACGGCCCAGCGATGCTGCGCAGAGGAACAATACAAGCAAACAACAGAGCAACCGAGCAAGCTAGACATCTCTACATTATATGCTTACATACATGGTCGAGCGAGCGCAAGACAGACAAGCAAGCAAGTTAGCAAGTCAGACGGGATCCTATCGAGAAACAGACCGGGAGTTCTCTAAGTTTCGTCTCAGTTTGATCCGTGCTATCGATTTCCATGCGGGAAGTGTCATGGCTGTAGGCAAGAGGCAATGATTCGGCAACAAAGCTGCAATCTCGCCCCGTATTATTAGCTAGGGAAGCGGACGCGGGCTCTATTTTAGGGGCATTTATTCTGTCTCTTGCAGACAACGGATAGTTATTGAGAGCAAACGTAATTTCTCGCTGTGATGAATGGTGATAAATGGTCGCTTGGTGAACGCGTTGGAGGGGAGATTAACTCGCTCACGATACAAGGAGCGAGTGATCCCCCCTTTTGTCTCAGAAGGTCTTTAGCGGAGATTCTGCTGCACGGAGTTCTCTGCAGGAGAGGCAGGGTCTGAGTGGGATTCGCAGCTCTGTTGGCAGAACTCAAGAATGACAAACCCTCGTTGGTCCGAGGAGAGTCCGAGAAGATTCCGGAGCTTTGGTGTGACTTACGTCCATCTGACCTGTCTGATGGAAGTCATCGAACAAGTTTGCCTGTGCTGATGGTTCCTAGACTTGTAGACGTGAGTCAGTGGGTCATACATACTAAAGCTGAAAGTTTTCTCAGCAGGGGACGTCGCGTCGCGAGCGATTCGGTATGTCAAAACGTCGTGACCGTACTAACCATTGGTACCGTCTTTTATCACCCCTGAATAATGGCTGGTCACTTCAGGAGTTTTAGTGACAGTGACTATTTCATCGCCATGATATCACACTGGCCTGTCAGTATGTGATTGTTGTGAGAGACGCTGTTCAGTTTCGCCTTCACTTTCTGAGGAAGCCGTGCCGTTGTCAAACTGCAAACGCAGAACAGCCTTGACAGCATCAGTGAAGATTTGTCTAATCACCTCCCTGGGGGAGGCAAGGGGACGGAGGAGGCTTTCGGAAATGGAAATGGTCAGTGATGTTCCAGGGGTGAACAATGCAGTACGGAGAACTAGAACGTTTATTTTGTTGCTTTCTGCGGACAAGCTCGTATCGCTTATTGTAATCTATGTGGTTCTACCGTACTGCGATGAATCTCTTTTGGATATCGCCTCTCGGGCTAGCTCGGTTTATACCCAACACACAAAAGAGTTTGCTTTGAAGAAAATAGTCTGAAATTGTAGAATCCTGCTGGCTGCCCGTCGGCAAAATGACCTTGGTTCAGCCACCGTCCCTCCGTGAGTACAACGCAAACATAGTGATAGAAACATGCAAATGACCGGACAAACTTCTGCACCCCCCCCCCTCCTCCTCCTCCCCCAAGGCCCCATCCGTACCGATACAGGCTTCCTGTCTCATCCCCTCCTACTTCGTGTTTGATTGTGCGCTTATATCCTCGTCTCTCCCTCTCTTTACGCTCGGCCAAATCGCCCGCCTCTGTCAACTTCACTTAGCAACATCATTTGGCGAGCAAACGCGCTCGTTTGAGACGAGAAATTGGAGGCCTTAAGAAGGAAATTAAAACTCTTCTCGTGTTGACGTTTCGTGAAGTCACCTCACGCGCCACGAGCACGCATGCGCAGAGAAGGGGGGACGACTCTGGCGTCAGTCCCAGTATTATGGAGCACATTGTAGGACGCTACGGCTCGGGAGAAATTCGACCTTCTGTCGTGACGAACGGGGGGAGAACTCTGGCGTCAGAGCTCTTGTGAAGGGCCACTTAGGTTGGAACTTTAAATCTGATGCGAACTTGGCTCGGTGACGAATCTTTTTTTTTTTTTTTTTTTTCGTTTTGTCGAGAATGAGGAGGTGGGGGTGCGGGTGGGGGGGGGGGGGGGGGGGGGGGGGGGGGGGGAGGTAGGGGGGGGGGAGGGGATTCAACATATCAGCCGAATATCCATACATTAACAGTGAAGCCAGCGACACGATGCAGTTCAATGCATTACGCGTAGAATTTGCACTGAACAGACAGCCATATCAGGTTACTCCGTCTCTGCAGCTCACCGGAAAACAAATCTAGACATCCTCCTCTCAACAGACCATTATACACGAAATAAGATTTACATCCATATTTGCTTTGGACGATTGCACTCTTTCAGCCTGCATGTTGACCAAAGGACAAATCCATCCTTTCCGGATAAATTCTCCCGCAAATATCGCCAGGGACAAGACACCGCAGACTCTTCAGGCCGACATGCACTACGCATTCCCTCTGCATCTGCCTGTTTCAAAAAAAAGAAAAAAGAAAAAAAAAAAAGAAGGGATGAAATCAATGGAACCAAACGGTCAGAGAGAAAATAAAGCTAAGAAAATCAAACTGTTTTACTGGTGCGCAGAGTACTAGAGTTTCCTGCGGACCCATTCTGGCTGGTTGTAAGAGGGACGCCGCCATTGTTTAGCCAATCAATAGTCGACAAAGCGGCGTCTGTCCATGGATCTCCAATTTCGGGGCCCGAATGGGCACGGGGTGCACTCAGGGTGATCCGGTTCTCCTGTTAAACGACCTGGAACATCCCGACCCGCGCAATCCCACATAATTCACCAAGAAGAAGGGGGAAAAAAAAACCCTCGTATTTCTTCTCAGGCAAGAGGATTGTGTTGGTACAGTGGGTTGTGGCCATACCTCTTCCCTGCCACCAGGATGATGGTAATGATGATGATAATGATGATAATAATGATGATGATGAGGATGAGGATGACTGGCCATTTGTAGGGCGCTACAAAAGCTTCCGGTGCAGTAAGCAGGGATGTCGGGTGGCCCAGCAGTTGAGCATCGGAGTCCAGATTGGAAGGTCAAGGGTTCGAATCTCGACAGAGCCAAAATTTGTACAGACTTTCCAGTGCCCCCGGAAGGGAAGGAAATTTAAAAAAACCAAAACAAAACAAAAAAACAACGTGCGAAGAGATGTGTGTTGAGGTTGAGGTTCTGCCTGAAGGACTTGGCTGTCGCAGAACTTGACGACGTGACCTGGCAGATTGTTCCAAGGGAATGAGCTGCACTCTTTAAAGCCCACACCGCCCCCCCCCTTCCCCGATAGTTATGGAAATTACTTAGTTATGATACATTCTGCTATTTTGGTGTGTGTGTGTGTGTGTGTGTGTGTGTGTGTGTGTGTGTGTGTGTGTGTGATTTTTTCACTGTAGTTCGTTTGATAATTTGGTTATCGATCGTGATGCTAATAATGCGATGAACAGCAACAATTTATCCTTTTTGTTTTGATTGACTTGATTGTTTTGAATGTTTAGAAAAAAATCACCATATTTGTGATTTTGTTGTTGTGACGTATGCCAAATGAAATCTATGCATTTACAGTATATACTCTACCGAGAGTATTAATTTGTTTGTGGTACAACTCTGTCTACAATAGAAAGCAATGATTTTAGAGAGGAAAAGCAACAAAACAAAAGTCGGCTGAATAAAAGCATTGCCAAAGTCGCGCATTTAAAAACAAAAACACTTGGAAAACGGAGAGAGCCTAAACAATGGAAATTGCAGAACAACGTTTTTTTTTTCTTCTAACATACCGAACATGATGGAAGTTTTCTAGTCAAACGCTCGCTTGCGAAATAAAGGATTAACGCCGAATGCTCGGTCTGTAAAAGACACAATTATCCACACAGCGCCAGCAGGCCCTGCCCCAGGCACAAAGCAGGTTTTGCGTGAAGTCGAATTGAAAATGATTTCCACATTTCCAATGGCTGTTTCGACTTCAAGTTTTTTTGTTTTTTTTTTTTTAAAGGAACAGAGGCATTATCCCTCGAACGCTTTTGCAACAGTGCTTCGATCGTTTCTTTCAGTCATCGCTAACAGCTTGCTTTATAAGCGGGCTCGGGAAAAAGCGGAAATGCTCCCGTCCGCCACAGTTCCGCAGCAAAGCAGAAGGAGTCGCCTGCGTGGAAGAAATTTATGGGACTGTCCAATCACGGTCGAGCAACCACAATGGCCGCCCTGAGGGTGTCCGCTGGCTCTTGCCCTCTGCCAGTGTTTGTATCTCAATCAGATATACACCCTCTTCACTAGTTGGACGGGGGATGGTGTAGTCGTCTCTCGCTCTTTATATCCCATGCCCCCTTGAGTGAGCAGTGGAAATGGACCCCGATCAATGCCAATGTCTAACTTGAGGCTTGGGCTTTTTTTTTCTCTTTCATCCATAACTTTACGAGTGAGACTTTCATCTCTGGCAACTTGGCAAAGATGTCACACCATGAAGTATGATGAATTTTATGGGCGGATGATGGGCGGTTCTTTTCATTCATGATTTTTTTTTTTGGGGGGGGGGGGGGGGCGGAAGGGTAAGCCCTCTGGCCGTGTTTGGCTTTGAAGTTTGTAATACTAAAGACAGCCACACTGTAACCATACTGCCATCATCATCATCATCATCGTCATCGTCGTCGTCGTCGTCACCACCACCACCACCACCACCACCATCATCACCACCATCATCATCATCGTCGTCGTCGTCGTAGTCGCCAATGTAGTTGTCGTCTATGGTGTTGTCTTTCTTGTTCAGTGTCTTCGTGATCCGCTCTGTTACAATGAGCGTGAAAACAATAATCAGAAGCAGTTATTGACCACTCTCAGACCACTACTAAAGCACCATGCGAGATAAATAACAGGAGCGTGCATTGGCTCACATCGACAGCCAAACACAGGGAAGGTCAAAATACTGGAACATCGTCAGTGCATGACCTGTCCAGAAATCAACAAGTCAGCCTGACATAACAAAAGAAAAAAGTACAGGAACATATTAAGCAATAACCGTCCATGTCATAACACCCCAGTTGACACCACAAAATGAATGGCTCCCAGGGCAGCCCCATTCTGTTCCCGCCAACAGCGTACCACACTGCTGCTGCAAGACATGCACAAGCTTCATAAGTTCCTCTCTGGAAGAAGTTCCCACTGGGGAACCGTTCCTCATGCTGCTGGAGCACCCTGGGCGTGAAATTAGCCAACATGCTTGGACACAGAGCGATTGCGTTTTCGGCAGAGAACAGATCGAACTTTGGGACGATTGGAGGGGGGTTTGTTTTTTCAATGGGCCGCATGCTATCTGTCTCCAGGAGCAAGAATCACGAGCCGCGTTACCCCGATCTCGCGTCTCTCAGGCAGTGGAGATGGACTCTAGACCGATCTCGTGTTATCATTTCTGGCTGGAGTGTCATCGGCTGCGCTTGGGGTTTGCGTCATCCCCGGATCTCCTCGCCTTGAGTTTACGTTTGTGGAGTGGTTACATCCCGAGTAATTACTCGAGTTCGAATCCCGACCGGGGACAAATATTTGTGCTGGCTTTTTTTTTCTCGTTGCCAAGTCTTTCATATCACCCCTACGTGGTGGAAAAGGACGTTAAACTCCCAAACACCCACCCACCCCCACTCACCCAAGTAATTACGGACAGAGTGAAAAACTGGGCGACTAATTACAGAATGTGTGTTCTTGAAGGCTTTCTTTTTCTCCTTTTTTTTCCTTCTGCTTTGTGTTTCGTTTGTTTAGGGTGCGTCCCTACGTCTCTCAGACATAATATTATCGTTTGAGCGTAGAAAGAAAGTTTCAGTTTAGGATCCTTAATCTCTGCCACTGAGCAGTAATGTTGATAAGTGGAAGTCTTTTTTCTTGCTTTGATGAATTATTTTGTTGAGATGTTTACACAGCCACGACAAACAAATAAGCCAAATAACACACACACACACACACACACACACACACACACACACACACACACACACACACACACACACACACACACACACACACACACACACACACACACACACACCAAGAAACAACATTAACACGAAAAACAAAGCAAAACAAGAAAAAAAATCTTCAAAAACAAACCAAAATAAAAACAAGAAACAACCAACCAACCAGCCGGCAAATATCTAGTACCATCAAGCAGTACAAAGAATCAACATGCATTTTCTTGTTCCGCCTGATCAGCCGTGATCACACTTTCATCATCTGGTCCGAATATCAGCTATGTTAATCTAGTGCAAAAAACAAAAACACGGAGCTCGTATTAAAACCTGGCCATCTTATTGAAATGCGTCCTATCGATTTGTCATGCAGTTGTCAAGTACAGCTTTATTTTATTTATTTATTTTTTTTATATTTATTTTGGATCACAATCATTTCAACATCACATGCATGATCAGACACGATTCTGACGACATGTTTTCGTGCCAGTCACTCTCTCTCTCCCCCCCCCCCACTCTCTCCCTCTTTCTCTCACATAACACTTCGAACGCGGAGCCGAGTGGTTCCACTTGTGCATCGTTGGACGCAAGATCGCAAGGTTTGCAGTTTGTTTTCCCGGTGGCACAGTCCTGGGCATCAGCCGCATGGTAGACAAAAGCCGGAAAGCCTTGATACGTATCCTCTCTATCACTTGGTGATAAAGCCGGCTCTTCACTGGGCGCCACAGTGGCTGTACACATATGCGATAGATGCGATTCGGGGTTTTCCACGGCTGTGACGTCATCGCAGCTGTGGCTGTTCAAAATCTCACCAACTGTGACTGTGAGACATTTTCCAAGTCACTCGCAAAGCCAAGCAGTCGATGACACACGCCACGAAAAAAACAAAAAAACACAAAAACTGTCCTTTAAGGGCTGACAAGCCATAGGACGTAAAGCTCAAACCGACGACTGTGAGTTTCACAGTATAGATTCTGACCATTCTGATTGGTTCCCTTTTTGAGTGCGGATATTCTACGTACGTCACGCGGCGCGCAAAGATGGCGGCCGTAACTTGTGTAACGACATCGGGCCGATTCAAAGATTTAATGGTAGATATTACCGTAAATACTGCGTTACGTTGCGCCTTTGAGTCACGCTGATCAGTTAGGGTAGTGTACATCTTACTTTTATTACCAAAGAGTCCCAGTAAACACATCTTCCATACAGAGCTCATCATTGACCTGAAAGTACCTGACCATCAACTGAGATCAGTTTTATAGATTACTTCGTGAAAACTGTGCAGTCTGCTGTTAGTTCAATCACACTCATACAGACACAGACATACTGACATAAAAATGCGAGTGATAGTGGTCTTTGTTTTCTTTTCAGGACAATCTCCGTATATCCTCATATCTTTTACACATCTGCACAGTTGCACAATTGTTTATTACTTTATTTATCGCCAACTTGGTTTCTGTGCCGCTGTCTTTGCTTCAGTGAGGGAAACAAAATCTTCTTTGTGGTATGCGGTGCTTAATCTAGTCTAATCGGTTGCAGTGCTCTCTCCGTTGAGGCTGGGGAGCCGGGGTGGCCGAATGGTAGAGCGTTGGACTTTCAAAGCTCGCGTCGTGAGTTCGCCGGAATTCTGACTGGGGCCTAATATTTGTGCTGGCTTAATCATCGTTTGCCCCCCGTCTTTGATATCACCCGTATGTGGTGGAAAAGGACGTTAAACTCCCAAACACCCACCCCCCACCCTCCGTTGATCATTGAGGCTGCTCCTAAAAACTCGGTTGGGGGAAAAACCGCCACGCTCTGAACAGCGAGGGAATATACTGCTACTAGTGTACCAGCTGAACGCGGCCCAAATGTTCCTACACTAACACCCTTCCCCTTCCCTTCCCACCGTCACTTTTAGGCCGGTCAAACTTGTGAATCAGACACGGAGAAAATTTCCACGTCTCTTTCTCTTCGTGTGTTTGTCGTCGTTCAAACCATTTCCGGTTACCGGGGAGTGGTTGCTGACCGGAAGTCGTGGCCGGCACGTGCCGTTTGTTGATTGGCTGTCAAGTTTGACGTGTCAGACCAGGCCCGGGAGTGAATCAATGAGTTCTGGGTTTTTCTAGCCGTGATTGTTCCCGTAGACATGCTCTTTGTTTTGTGTTTGTGAAACCGTTTAGTGGTAGGCCGGCGCAGTTAAAAATGTGCAAACTACTCCGATGTAACGTGGCAATGATTTATGCCGGAGTCAGCCGAACATGTAAGTTCAAGAATTTCTCGGAGTGTTTGTCTACCTCGTAACTGTCGAACGTAAATCAAACAGGCACCAGGAAAACATCGACGGAACGCGCATAGCTTATATAATTTACGTGGGCTAGCGTGTGGTTTTGAATACTGTTTCGGATATTTATTTTTTGATTCCCGACAAGCAGCTGCTGCACTACCACCTCTCTCTCTCTCTCTCTCTCTCTCTCTCTCTCTCTCTCTCACACACACACACACACACACACACACACACACACACACACACACACACACACACACACACACACAAACACACAGAGTTGAGGCAATTCAACATTAACAGTTTTCATACCTGCCGTTGCTTATGGTACTAAATTCTAACTACAAATTACAAAGAAATGATACTGTAAAAATATCACACACACACACACACACACACACACACACACACACACACACACACACACACACACACACACACACACACACACACACACAGAGAGAGAGAGAGAGAGAGAGAGAGAGAGAGAGAGAGAGAGAGAGCGCCCTATGCAAAGAAAACCTATACCCCCCATCCCCCTTTTCAAAACCCTCACCCCACCCCCAAACAACAACAACAACAGCAATACATAAAAACAAAAACAAACCAAACAAAAACAGCACAACAACAACAACAACAACAACAACAAAAGCCAAAAACCCAGCAAAACAACAACAAACAAACAACAACCACCAAGCTTACAACGCAATGCTTTGCCAACACTTACAAAGGCTATACAGGCTAAAACACCAGCAACACACCAACAAAAAAGTAGTGGTAGCTCTTGTCATTTTTGCGGACGAGTTAGCGCGACAAGATAGTGTCATATGCCCACGCAATTATGCAAACGTCGCTAGCAGAGTATTCATATCAGCTCCCGCACCCCGGACCTTCCCTAATGCCCGCCATATTGAACGGCGATCCGAGGGTGGAATAAAATGTACTCCATGTCGTCCCGGCAAATTGGGGATTCTCTTGCCCCCAAAATGTGTCACTTGGTGGCCGTTCGGCCTGATTTGCATACTCTTGTCGTAAGAAATTTATACCCTCCTGTCTAAACACGAGCGGCAGAATGCATGTAATTGAGGGATGCTGTGGAGAAACGGAAAATAAGAGGAAAAAAGAAAAGAAAAGAAGAGAGACGTGAAGAGAAATGCGTTTGAAACCTGTACAACAAATCTCATGGGTTTTTTCCGTGGGGATCCTCCGATATGTTTTTGCGTATGATTTTTTTTTTTTTAGTTATCGAGACAAACCTTTTTAGAGCGTCGAAAGGGCTTACGTTTGCAGAAAAGTACCATCGCAGCTTTTGTTCACTGTAAACATGCTCTTTTACCATGTGAGAGAGGCTTTTATTACGCTTGCGACCACATTTAATTTGGGAAATAATGGCAAAAATGCAATAATTACGAACAACCCCCCCCCCCAAAAAAAAAAAAACAAAAAAAAAAACCAAAAAAACAAAACAAAACAAAAAACAAAAAAACAACAACAAAAAACCCCCATCAAAAACGAAAACACTGAAACAAAGCTAAAGGAAAAGTGGATAAAAAGGAAACAGTTGAAGTAAAGGCTTTGGGGACAGGACGGTACTGTTTTTCATAATTGCAGAGAGAGAGAGAGAGAGAGAGAGAGAGAGAGAGAGGAGAGAGAGAGAGAGAGAGAGAGAGAGAGAGAGAGAGAGAGAGAGAGAGTCAAGAATCAAGAAAAACTTATTTTTCAACGGTAGAGGTAATTAACGTAAAACAGCCAATTTTCATACCTGCCGTTGCTAATTCTAGTAGTATCTATCACACACACACACACACACACACGCACACACACACACACACACACACACACACACACACACACACACACACACACACACACACACACACACACACACACACACACACACAGAGTCCCATGTACAGCAACAGGAACAAAACAGAAATAGCAAGAGAGAGAGAGAGAGAGAGAGAGAGAGAGAGAGAGAGAGAGAGAGAGAGAGAGAGAGAGAGAGAGAGCCGCTAGCCGAGTAAACTCACGGAGGATTGAGGATGCATTAATTTCTTCTAAAAAATAAAACAAATATTGTAATAACAACAACCACTTGCTACAAACCCTCCAATACCTCCTCCGCCCTTGCCCTACCCCCCCCCCCCCCTGCTGTTTCCTTCTTGTGTCCACTTCCCAAACTCTCACCCCGGTTCCTGTCGGCGCCTTTTGGCTACGTACCAAAGACGCAAATTTGGAGGAAAACGCAATTTATTCCTCTTACACATAACGTTGCAGATGACACCATAAAATGCTTTAAAATCCCCCCCCCCCAAAAAAAAAAAAAAAAAAAAAATCAGAAGAATCAGGCAGCCATAGACTCGTGTGTAGAGTAAATTTCAACAAATTCCAATATTCCGTTTTTTTGGCAATGTTGGCAGCGACCACATACCCCCTCATTCCACGGTCATCTGCTGGCTCTTGTGCCAGCCGCGCATGAATACAAATAGTCCACAAGCCAGCCTCATTTTCCCCTAATTTTACTATTACCTGGCATGAAACTTGTTTACAAAGCCAACAAAAACCACCAGATTGCCATTTTTTTTTTTACTCTGCACACAAATTTTAAAAGGGGCAAAGATTTTCTACTATATTTAACGGAATTTTTACTACATGACCCGGAAGGTAATACCGGTCTGTAACCTGTTTCTGCTCTTCTGTTGACCTCCCTCTGCACCCATGTTATGATCGGCTTCCTGTTGCAACGGTGTCATCGTTGCAGTTTGTTGCTGCCCTTGTGTGAGTCATAAACCACAGCGGGCGATAGGTTTTCACACGAGCAAGCGCTGAAACACCCAGCATTATTTATCATATCGCGAAGGCCATCGGGTTATTTCCCACTAGTCTTTTCCGCGATCGCTCAGCGGGCTATGTTATAGTATTTGCCCCACCTTGAATTTGGTGGGATTTTTCCTACCAGATCGGGTCAAATTCACGTGCAGACTCGTCTACGGTGCCTGTCCCGCTTTCGTGCACACACACACACACACACACACACACACACACACACACACACACACACACACACACACACACACACACACACACACACACAATATCAAGTGTGCATGTTGAAAATTCCATTCCAAACGGGAGGGGGGGGGGGAGCCGGGGTGGCCGAATGGTAGAGCGTTGGACTTCTGATGTTCGAGTCGTGAATTCGTATCCCGGCTGGGGCCAAATAAAAAAAAAAAAAAATGATATCACCCATATGTGGTGGAAAAGGACGTTAAACCCCCAAACACCCACCCCCCCACCCCCAAACGGGAGGGGGCCGCGGAACGGAAAACAAGTACACATCACGTATGCAGGAAAAAGAAGAAGAAAAAAGGGTGGCGCTATACTGAAGCGACGCGCTGCCCCAGGGGGAAGCAGCCCGAATTTCCCTTAGTCTGCAAGTTGTACCAATTAGCAACCAGTCACCAGTTATAAGGAGTACGTCACGTATCGATCATGTCGCGACAGACACAGTACCCGAACTTTAAAACCTGGACAAACAAGTTTCCTGACTAAAGTCTTTGTGTTTGCATTTTTTTTTTGTCCTCAGTCACTTTTTGGGTTGGACTTTAAACACCTAATCCGCTCCATTCCATTCTAGTCAAGTCCTGACGGTTTGCGTGTGTTACAGCCCACCAAACAGCACACTCTCTTCGTTCTTCTCCTGAAAAACTATTGAAAGGTCCTCGTCGAAACACCTCAAACAGTTGGCGAGCGCGCGTTTAGCTTTGCTGCCCCGTCACTCTGGAACGCACTACCTGCCGGCCTGAGAGACCAGTCGGACATAGATCGTTTTTTAAGTCTGACTTGAAAACGCATCTGTTCCGGCTGGCTTTCGACTGGGCCTACTTACCTCCTGATTCAGCTCCTCTGTGTGTGTGTTGTTACTAGATCATTTAAGCTTCACAAATTGTTAATATGTATTTACATCATGTTTTAAGCTAGCTCTTTTATGTTTTAATGGACCTGTCAGGATAGGACTGTGTTAGCCGCGAAATAGTCTTTGTTGCTTGCGCGGCGTTAAGCCCTGAATAACTAACTAACTGGTGTGCGTGCGTGCGTGCGTGTGTGTGTGTGTGTGTGTGTGTGTGTGTGTGTGTGTGTGTGTGTTTGCATATTTGTTGGTATGAGTGCAGGAGTACGCGCATTGAGTCACTTTGTGAGAATTTTGCGCTGTGTAAGTACAATTCATTATTATTATTATTATTATTTGTGTGTTACAGCTGTAGCAGGCCTGAAGCGGGAACGAGACGATGGGAAGGCCATGGACGACAGTACCATCCACATCCAAGTTGTCCAAGGACAGACCGCCATCTTGCCCTGCACTGTAGACCCAAAGTATACGGAACAACACAAAGACCGGTACCAGGTGAGTGGTGGTCTCATACACGGTTGGTAGCGCGTCGGACTTAGACCGGTACCAGGTGAGTGGTGGTCTCATACACGGTTGGTAGCGCGTCGGACTTAGACCGGTACCAGGTGAGTGGTGGTCTCATACACGGTTGGTAGCGCGTCGGACTTAGACCGGTACCAGGTGAGTGGTGGTCTCATACACGGTTGGTAGCGCGTCGGACTTAGACCGGTACCAGGTGAGTGGTGGTCTCATACACGGTTGGTAGCGCGTCGGACTTAGACCGGTACCAGGTGAGTGGTGGTCTCATACACGGTTGGTAGCGCGTCGGACTTAGACCGGTACCAGGTGAGTGGTGGTCTCATACACGGTTGGTAGCGCGTCGGACTTAGACCGGTACCAGGTGAGTGGTGGTCTCATACACGGTTGGTAGCGCGTCGGACTTAGACCGGTACCAGGTGAGTGGTGGTCTCATACACGGTTGGTAGCGCGTCGGACTTAGCCGCTGCTGAACGGCCGTCACCAATGTCACGGCGATGTAGAGTGGGTTCGAGCCCAGACTGATCAAGCTTGTCGTATGTGATACCGGTTTCTCCTG
This sequence comes from Batillaria attramentaria, assembly GCA_018292915.2. Lineage (NCBI taxonomy): Eukaryota > Metazoa > Mollusca > Gastropoda > Batillariidae > Batillaria > Batillaria attramentaria. The sequence continues at coordinate 2,621,232 of JACVVK020000019.1, forward strand.
GCTACCGGGCTGCTCATCGCGGGTTTCTCTCCGGGTTATCCGGCTTTCCTTTCCAGCAAAAATTGAAAAAAGGATAGGTTCTGGGTGACGCTGCACGGGGCGACGCGCTTTCCCCGGCGGAAGAGGGCCCAAATTTCCCGAAAGGGATAATAAAGTACTTTAAAAAAAAAGTCAGTAGCTGGACAAAGACACTGTTCCTACTACCACTACTACATGTTCGGAAATGCTTTGGATATTTTAACCCACAAAACGTCAAGATTAAATGTAATTCTAAATTCCGAAACTTAATTAGCCGAGCTTACTCTTCGCACCAGGTGATTGTGTATGTTAGAGCTACAGAGAATGTGTGTAAATGACGTGTGCTTGCGTCAATTTGAGAAAAATGTGTAAAGTACCTGGATTATGCCCGTTATTATTATTATTAAGAAATGCCCTGGACCTTTGCCCTAGTCTGAACCAGCTTCTAGTATAATTCTCCCACGGAGCAAACAATTGGCAGAGCACTTCTTCCCTTCACATTGAATTTAAATGCAATCGTTATGTGCTCTTCATCGGTGGTGGTCACTGGCAGTTTAAGCCAGACAGCTTCACAGTCGTGTGCAAACAAAACAAAATATATTTTATATATATCTGGGAAGTAAGTAAAGCTGAGAGCGCTCCCTAGATCTAGGAGATGTGTGCTTTGTATGCCATTGGACAAGTCCGCCTTGCCCTATACTGGACTTGTCCAATGGCATACAAAGCACACATCTCCTAGATCTAGGGAGCGCTCTCAGCTTGACTTACTTTCCCTACTTTCAAATTGAGCTGATTGAGTGCATGTTTTCGGCTTTAGCGACGCCTTTGTTCCTTTTCTATATATATATAAAATAGGAACAAAGGCGTCGCTAAAGCCGAAAACATGCGCTCAATCAGCTCAATTTGAAAGTAGGTCAAGCTGAGAGCGCTCCCTAGATCTAGGAGATGTGTGTTTTGTATGCCAGTGGACAAGTCCGCCTTGCCCTATATTGGCTACAAGCCACAGTGGGGGGGGGGGGGGGGGGGGGAGAATCTACCATCCTACCGCTGAAACGTCTAACAGATCTAAGGGTATCTCACCATTCATAGGGCCCCCATTCCCCTCCCACCGGGAGGAAAATGGTCGGTACAACCAAGGCCATATGAATTGGTGATTTTAGCCGCTCACGACCATGGTTTCGGGTCAATGGGACCCTCATCAGGTGAGCATGCGGCGATACCCACGAGGGCTGCAGCGTCCAACCAGCACTAAAAGGCTGCCCCAGAATAATCTGGTGCGTCTCCAGTACTAGCAGACGTCGCTACCCTAAAGCTCTGCAAGAGGTTTCAGCGGAAAAAGACTATATAATTTAGAAGGAGCAACTGCCTAGGTGTAATGTCATGTAATTACATTTAATATAGAATAGGAACAAAGGCGTCGCTATATATATGCAACAAAACAGAATGCGGCAGACTTTCCAGAAATGGATTTATCTATGCTTTTGTTTTGGAAAAAGGGAAAACATAATTATTCACATGTCTATACTTTTTCGTACTTTTTTCTTATGCATGATATACTTATGGTTGGTGACCGTTAATTAACATTTCTGCTCAATTTATTATCTTAATGGACTTTCAAGACACGACAAAAAAAAAAATCCCACCCCCACAAGGAATATAGTTATATATCAAATTTGTTGGGATCAGAAGTGGCGGTCCGAAACGCAGCTCCTCGTCTTGCAGCCACAGATCGAATCATCAAGATTCCTTTCAAATCTAGCAAAACAAATGACCCCCATCCATTTCACTAAGAGACACCGCATTGACACCGAACGCGTGAATGATTTCTTCTGTCATCTGAGCTGCAGCACACAGGAAGCTGAGTGAGAGATACGCGGGCTGGTGCGGTGTGTGCTATTTGCCCATAAAGCTCAACGAGATGACTGGTCGTTACGCCCCCTGCTCCGCCTCCTGCCCCATTTTTCTCCCGGTAACTCTCGTTATGACCTTCGTCACGACACAGGGAGGACACCCATGTCGGTTTAAGCTGACTGAGAGCCCGTCATACAACCATAATTATTTGTCTTCAAGACTGCGCGTAAAATACTATCAGTACATCGTGTTGTAGCAGAGCCGTAGCACAGCTCCTAAAAGTGCTCCGGCCATAAAAAAAGAAATAAAAAGGTACGGTCCCTGGCCATTATGTTCTCCTCAACTTCAACGGAAAACAAAAGAATTACTTGTTACTTGTTTGAACGGGGAAGGGTGGGTGGGTGTTTGGGAGTTTAACGTCCTTTTCCATTGAACGGGGAAGGGTGGGTGGGTGTTTGGGAGTTTAACGTCCTTTTCCATTGAACGGGGAAGGGTGGGTGGGTGTTTGGGAGTTTAACGTCCTTTTCCATTGAACGGGGAAGGGTGGGTGGGTGTTTGGGAGTTTAACGTCCTTTTCCATTGAACGGGGAAGGGTGGGTGGGTGTTTGGGAGTTTAACGTCCTTTTCCATTGAACGGGGAAGGGTGGGTGGGTGTTTGGGAGTTTAACGTCCTTTTCCATTGAACGGGGAAGGGTGGGTGGGTGTTTGGGAGTTTAACGTCCTTTTCCATTGAACGGGGAAGGGTGGGTGGGTGTTTGGGAGTTTAACGTCCTTTTCCATTGAACGGGGAAACGCAAGTTAAAAAATATTTTGATGAAGAGGCTTTGTTTTGGAAGAACTTTTGCTTTAGAAACCCTCCTTACTGTATTGACAAATGTATCCACAAGCAAAACTACAAACTCACAAAAAACAGTGCAAGTCAATGAGCACATAACCGCATACTCACCAAAGAGTACGTTTTACTGTTTATGACATCTCCTTTTTCTTGTCTTTTTTTTTCTTTTGCCAAAAAGTGGTCCGGCCATGGCCGGAGTGGCCGGTAGGGCTGCTACGGCCCTGTGCAGGTAACAAGAGAACGACTACTATCGTCTAGGTAAAAGGCCCGTGGAGGCGCTGTGGAATCTACAGCCGCTGGGGCCTTTTTTTGTCCAGATGACGTTAGCAGAGAGTGGTTTAATTTCAAACTTCTTTATCCTGATCGTCGGACTTTGAACTAAAGTAACTTTACCTACAACAATGGGTGCTGGAAAGAAGTGTCCTAAAGAAAGCTCATTTCTTGCTCTGTTCAGTGCAGTGACCAGCACCTAGAACCACGCTTTAATTGTCGCCTTTTTTGAGAGCTCGTCACATGTGCTAATTACTCCTCTCAGAATACAGGGGAGCCGGGGTAGCCGAATGGTGTAGCGTTAGACTCTCAATGCTCATGGCATGTGCTAATTACTCCTCTCAGAACACGGGGAGCCGGGGTAGCCGAATGGTATAGCGTTAGACTCTCAATGCTCATCAAATGTGCTAATTACTCCTCTCAGAACACGGGGAGCCGGGGTAGCCGAATGGTATAGCGTTGGACTCTCAATGCTCGAATGAGTTCGAATCACCCATACGTGGTGGAAAAGGATGTTAAAACTCCCAAACACCCACCCACCCTCTCAGAAATGTCAAATAATTATGGTAAATTGGTTTAAGTACTTATCAAACCAATCTTGCTAGGTCCTATTGAATCTGTTACGTTTTGTGACTCTTTTCCACAGGTGGTGTGGGTAAGTCCGAGGGGCACGGCCATCAGCATAGAGGACAGGCGCATGATCAATGACATGCGCATCAGCGTGGAACGGCCGTATATGCGGAGCTGGAATCTCCATATAAGGAATGTTTCCGTCACCGACGCAGGGACATACCTGTGTCAGCTAAATACAGAACCAATTATAACCAAGAGAATACATTTAGTGGTGCAAGGTAAGAATACCTGTCACGTTTCTCAAGATTTCGACAAGTGGGTTGTCTCTCATTTGGATACGATGTTCTCTGCATATAAGTCTTCCTTATTATTGCTGTTGTATTAGTTCATGCAATAATTTTCAGTTTTATTTTTTTCGCTTTTTTATTTGTGAGTTAATGACTGAGCCATGCATTATTTTGGTATTTTCTCCAGCATCCCTCCTCACCATGCCCCTTCCCCTACCTCCACTGTCGTCTAATTCCCCCCACCCACCCCCCGTCCTTTACACCTGGTCCTTCCACACACACACACACACACACACACACACACACACACACACACACACACACACACACACACACACACACACACACAGAAAAATGCTAAATGATCTTGACGTATCACGCGTACTTTAGTGTCAATGGTTACCTTGAGCTGTAATTCCAAATCCCTCTCAGCTGAATCCAAACAGAGTTTCCTTAGACACGCTTGATAAAGATCTAATACCTGCAATTCAGTTCAATTCACGTTATTGTCCTCCTTATAGAGGCAGTTCTACAAAAAGTAAGTGAAGGAAAGTGAATTCCCTGTTGGCACAAAACGTTCCGAATTTGACGCAGTCAGGTTTTAGATTGTCCCTGGCTTGTTAAGGCGTTTTGTTGGGAAGGATAAAAGTGCTGTCGTTACAGCCCCAGATGGTGTTGCCGGGATAAAGGAGTCCCGTAGAATCCTTGTTCTGATGTCGGGGGTGGTCAACGATAAGACGGAGTTATTGCCCCTTGCTTGCTGAGCTAAAATTGAATTTTGCTGAGTGATGGGCCCTTGAGGAAAGAACTTATGTTGCATGCAACCTCATATGTCCAGCGGGAGTGTCTGCCTTCTCTTCTGGTTTTTAACTCTCTCTCTCTCTCTCTCTCTCTCTCTCTCAGCTTCATGTAATTGTGTTTTCTGCTAGCAATTCATTCTCATTGTTGTATTGATATTCCGTCACTAGGGTGTTGACGAACGCGTAAGGTTTAGAAAAAAAATAGAAGAGACCACTCAGTGCACATTGCTCATTCCTTTTTCTTGGTCATCTCCTAGCTAGGTTTCTCGATCTCATATTTCTACAGTTCTACCTTCAGCTCCTGTACACAAATTAAAAAAAAAAGTTTACGGGTACAAACACATCATATGAGATTCGGCGTTCCCTGACAATGTCACTGTACTTATCTTAACCATACAATTCGCCGTGGTTCATTCTTACCTTGAGGTTTAAAAAGAAAAAAATCGCTTAGTCACTTGCTCTTATGGCCCCCCTCCTCCCCCTCTCCTCCCCTTTCCCCGCCACACGACAAGGGGATTTGGTATCATGGTTAAGGTATCAGGCTTCGGATCCTGAGACGCCCGGTTCAAATCCCTAGTGGTGGGCAGGACTTTAGATGAATTTTCCTTTCTAAATCGAGTCAAAATCACGTGCAGACTTGTTTACGGTGCCTGTCCCACCATCGTGCATGCACGCACAAACATTAAGTGTGCACGTCAAACATCCCACGTCCATCTTTCGAAGAAGAGTAGGCTGTGGCTGGTGGCGTGGAAAACAGAACTACTGCTGCAGGCACCAGAGTGAATAGCAGGACAAAGTACATTGTAGCGCTTAGCGGCATCAGGCTTTCACTGCTGCGTCTTCCAACCCTGCTGTTCCACGAGCATATGAGAAGAGATGCGTATGTCCTCGTAGGAGAAGTCTACCGTACCATACATTCTCCCCCACTCTTTCGCTCAATTAAAGGGCCACATTCGTACCTGTGTCAAAAGAGGTTGGCCTGTTCGCTTTTTGTCTGCACTGTGTGCCTGCTGTGTGTGCGCTGTGTGCTGTGTGCCTGCACACAAATATATCATACTTAGAGATTACCTAGGTGTTCCATACGTAGTAGAATGCTGTTTTGTGCAGTGACTCCGGCACAAAGGCCAACCAAAATTTCGACCCAACAAAGTCCATAAGCACGTATTTCAGGGGAAAATATTGAGCTTGACCTAGTTTTGATTAAAAAAAAAGAGCCGAATTTCAGTCGTGGGAGAGGCGGATGTCCATGTCCAGTGTGTGAGAGAATGCGTGTGATTCACGTGAGCGTGCGTGTTGAGTTCAGTTCGCGGCGCTTTGAGCCGATTCATGAAATTGGGTAAAGCGCCTATACAATACTAATTATTATTATTAGTCACTCTAACCGCCACTTTCCTTCGACTGGCTCACGTTGTCAATGAGCGACCCATGGGTAAATCGGGCCTAAGTATATGGCCCTTTAACCAGTCAGTTCATGAATCAACCTGTTGATACTATTTTGCTGTTCTTCCAGTACCACCGATGTTATGGGATTACACACAGCCTGTGGAGATACAGCGGATGGAGGGGGAGCAGGTGGAACTCTTTTGTAATGCTACCGGCATACCGGCACCGGTAGTCACGTGGTGGCGCGCCAACCGATGGGATAGTTCTGAAAAAGAAAGTAAGTACTTCTGACAGTACTATGCCGTGCATTGGTGTGTGTGTGTGTGTGTGTGCGTGTGCGTGTGCGTGTGCGTGTGTGTGTGTGTGTGTGTGTGCGTGCGTGCGTGCGTGTGTGTGTGTGTGTGTGTGTGTGTGTGTGTGTGTGTGTGTGTGTGTGTGTGAGAGAGAGAGAGAGAGAGAGAGAGAGAGAGAGAGAGAGAGAGAGAGAGAGAGAGAGAGAACGATGCAATTTTCAAAGAACGTTTGAGGAAGAAGTTGGTTGGGCAGTTAGTTCAGACCTTGACGCGATGAGCAGGGTTTTTTTTTTTTTTTTGTTTTGTTTTGTTCATGTCACATCCATAACCACCACATGAAGATGATACCAAAGACAGGGCAACAAACAAAATGAAAATTTTGCTCGCGAGGGCGATTCGAACTCACAACTCAAGAATTGACAGACTTACGTTTTACCACATCGACTGAACCAGATGTCTCGATAAGCACGGTTCCAGTCGCACTTCGTACTGTTTAGTGAACTCAGTGTTCGGATCTACCGCTAGAGTCTCCTACACACACACACACACACAAACACACACACACACACACACATAAGCACGCACGCACGCACGCACCAGAACCAAAAACAAAGACAAATTCAAAACAACAGCATCAACAAAACAAACCCAAAAAACTACACAACAAAAACAAACAAAAACAAAACAAAGCAAACACAAAAATTAAATTCAAACAACAAAGAAACAACCAAAAAACCCCCAAAAAACAATAACAACATACTGAATGACAAAACCAATATCCCCCCCCCCCCCCAACAAAACAAAAGAAAAGAGAAACAAAAGAGAACAAAGCAAGAATACAAAACAAAAGCACACAGACAACAACAACAACAACAACAACAACAACCCAACAAAAAACAGATCCTCATGGTTCCAGTTTTGTGAAGAGCCAGTGGTCTTACATTTCCCACCTGTGTCATCAAACAAATCGAACATCAGAAGGTTAAGTGGCAGAATGAGATATATTCCGCCCACCTAAACTCCGACTCGAAACATTCCAGGTCTGTTTCATTTCGCGTTTTCCTGCACGTCTTCTGCGCGTTCCGACAAAGCGCTTGACCTTTGTCAACGGGACATTGGAATCCACGGAGCTCCCATTCAAACAAACCCTCCGTCTATCCGAGCATGAGAAAACAACATCTTGCTAACACACCTGACCACTTGAAGCGTAGCCAGGTGTTTACCTGAAGCATGGAAGGGCTCTGACCGCTGGAATAGTCTACGGGGTGCAGCCAAAAATGGCAGGAAGTGTGTCTGGCGCTACTCTGCTTCTGAAGTTTCAACGATGATTGCTGTCGAACGAAGCCGTATGTTTGAAATATGAGCACGCATACGTTTTTGTAAGGTTGTAACGCGTGAGTGAAAATCGTGGTTTGGTTGATAGGTATCACCATTAGCTTGCTTTATGTCCTATGGCTTTTGGCCCTTAAGGACCAAGTTGTTCCTGGCATGTGTCTTTGGCTGCTTGGCTGGGCGAGTCTCTTTGGGGTGGATGAGGGCTGTTTTGCTTTGCTTTGGGCAACGTCAGAGGATCTCTGCTTGGCTCTCAGATGCCTGACCTGGGTTGTTTTTCAGTGCCTCGGTCTGTTCTGTCATCCGTGCTTTTGCCTTTGGATCATCACTGGGGTGTCCCTTCGCCGGCTTCGGTCTTTGGTATTAGTACCATTTTGTCAGATCTGATCTGGCGATCGCGTCGGCCAGGGTTCTCAGGGTTGATAGGTAGTCTTGGTGACCCTCTCTTAACGAAGTGGAGTCCACAAAGACGCATGGGTAGCCCAGACTAAGTGGATAAGCAACCCTTTACTCAGTTTCACTCCGACAAACATCAGTGCTTTTGAAACACTCGGTGTGACTGAAATTTGAAACTGGAAACAGTCGGCGCTGCTGGTTGGAAACACGGTGTCTTGGCTGGAAACACTGTTTCGGCGGTGCCACAAATTGGAGCGGGGCATCACCGGAAACACTTGCGTCTACATGTATTTTGACTACACCCTGAGAGAGAGAGAGAGAGAGAGAGAGAGAGAGAGAGAGAGAGAGAGATGATGATGATGATGAAACTTTATTACACAAGGATTGAGATATAGGTTCACGAGAACCTGTCTGACAATCTGTCCTTGCTAAACTACAACAACTTCAGATTATAAAAAGATAAAGGGGAAAGAGGAGAGAGAGAGAGAGAGAGAGAGAGAGAGAGAGAGAGAGAGAGAGAGATTGTTTGTTTGTTTGTTTTTAGAATTCGAGATTAAACATCTCATGCAAGGCTTGTTTGTCTAGTGTCATGTATACTGGAAACAGCTGAAACAGCTTCAGTTGTCGTAGTGAGTTGTAGGGCGACCTTGTCCGATAGTGTTGAAATCAGAACTGTCGGCCTTGAAAATAGGCGTGCCGAGATGGGGGAAATTACATCAAAGTGCACCAGAATATCTGAGGAAACACACACACACACACACACACACACACACACACACACACACACACACACACACACACACACACACACATCCCGGAAAACGTTTGAAGTGAAAACTTTTTTTCTTTTTTTTTTAATCGTCCGGTTTTTGAGAGCTGTCAGCTGGAGTGAGCTCTTTGGAGGGTGAATATATTATGATGTTCCATCACGCACACTGAGTGGCGTGGTTCGCGTGATATCACGTGTTAGTGATGGAAAGTGTCGACCAGGAGACATGATATATGGGCCTGTAGACAGGTTTCCTAGATAAGCGGACCTAAATCTGTCCCAGTGTCGAAAACCTGAAATCTCTCCCACGGCTCGGACGAAAATACCGGAAAGGGCAGACTATTTTTTCGCATCACGGAGTGTAAGGTGATCGTGTGAAAAACAAGGACATTATATTTTTTTTTCCCAATTTGGTCATTGATATCTAGTATAATGCATTTGGTAATCCAGTCGGCAAATGTTTTCGGGAATATTTTGTTTTGTAAAACTGTGATTTTTTGCATAATTATGTATTGAAAATACATGTTTGAAAACTTGGTGGTCGGTTTCCCACGGATAGTGAAGGGGTGGGGGTTGTCGGGTGGGGACTGAGGGGTCGGGTGGCTCAACTGGCTTGAGTGTCGGACTTGAATTCGGAAGGCCGAAGGTTCGAGTCCCGGCAGGGTCAAAATGTGTAGTATTTGTCTTTGAAAATACTCAGGACGTCAAACCTAAAGACTGACACCGACGACACCCACGGCAAATTAACGTGAGATTTAGCTAGTGCGGTAATCGACTCTCCAGTTTATTTAACAGCATACAAGCTTTTCTTAGTCATAGGAGTTATCCACAAATCTCTTGTACCATAATGATTTATAGTGATTCATTATAGTAGACTTCTTACCGCTAACGAGTATCCCACGTTTTTGACTCTTTTTCGGTTTTTGCCCTGTATGCGAAAACCAGGCAAGATTAACGTTTCCTTGGCGGCTTTTATTTTTATTAATTAATTTTTTTTTTACTACTTCTTCCTTTCGGGAAATTCGGACTGCTTCCCCCAGAGGAAGCGCGTCGCCGCGGCGCAGCGCCACCCAATACCTATCCTATGTTTTTTTTTTTTTTTTTTTTTACAATTTTGCCGGGGGAGGAAAGCCGGATAACCCGGAGAGAAACCCCCGATGAGCAGCCCGGCAGCCCGGCAAAACCGGTATCACATATCACAAGCTCGACCTGGGATCGAACCCACGCTTCATCGCCATGACATTGGTGATGGCCGTTCAGTAGCGCAGCGGCTAAATCCGACGCGCTACCTATTAGACCACAGCTCACCCCTTTTATTGCAGCAAACACGAGTATAATCAAAGTGCAACACTCCCACCAAGCCGAATTTGGATCCATAATAAATTAATTATGATGTTATTACAGAGGCCAGTGGTACACAACCCCAGAACGTACTTGATAGGAATTGAGTTAAAACGGTGTAACTGGGGCGTTTGTGGCTGACATTTGTTGTGTTTGACTGATTGATCGATTTTATCAGTTTGTACGTATTTATATTTCCATTTATTTCAGTTTGAAAATGGTGATTTGAACCTTTGAAGTTAATGTACTCTAAAATGTATTTTTTGTATTGCAAACCCTGAAGGACAACGAATTTTCTTCAGTTTTCAACGTTGCCGAGCAGTTAAAGATTCATAAAGTAGGGTTCCGTATGAAATAAAAATCTGTGAGAAGATAAGTAATAAAAATCGACAAATCGGTTCTTCATGAAGTATATCCAAAGACTGCAGAAACCTATACATGAAGCCTCAAGGTACTTAACCGATACACACAGAGTGACCTGTTTATCAGTCGTCAGCAATTTTGCCAGATGGCGATAAGCTTTGATATCACACACACCCCTGCCTTTACAATTTCCCACTCATAAATTTTTTTATTCCAGAACCAACGACCCAATTTAGCAGGCAGTTTGATTCAAAGAGATGGCCTGCAGCACATGTTTGTCTTATCTGAACCAGCTAATTCTGGTGTGCCGTGGCCTTTCATTTCCATCGCAGTGCACAAATATTACATCTGCGAGCGATTTATGAAGACATTTGAGAATGGGAAACTTGAAATGCTTATCGGTTACGCTAGCGAGTATAGGCGGAGAGACACAGTTCCGTAAACATTTCAAAGAGTTTATATCAAGCTCCAGTTTGAAGCAGAGCATCCTCTGTGTGTGTGTGTGTGTGTGTGTGTGTGTGTGTGTGTGTGTGTGTGTGTGTGTGTGTGTGTGTGTGTGTGTGTGTGTGTGTGTAAGATGATTTATTTGGGTTGGGTTCCCCACATCCTGTGTTTGGGCAGGATGCTGGGGTCCCCGCTCTCTTACTGCCATGGTCTCTGTTGCCTGCAGGGAGACAATGCGGGGCTTTTTATTTTATTTTATCAGTCTTTATTTTCGCGGGTTGTTGCTGTCCCCCCCCCCTCCCGTTATATTGTAAAGCGCCTAGAGCCAGCCCCTGGGTTAGGCGCGTTAAAAATCTCCACTATTATTATTATTATTATTATTATTATTAAGTCCAGAAGATAAAACTAAATACATGATACACAACTACAAAGTAAATACTAAAATATATATATATATTTTTTTGCCAATTGATACGTCAAATAGGTCAATCAGTGTGTGGACTTTGAGGAAGATTTTTACGGCCTGTAAATGTTTCCCAGGCTTCTGTCCGCGCGAACAAAACACAGTAAATGATAACCAAGCTGCGGGAGATAAATGAATGAAAAGGACAGAAACCCTTATTTTAACCAGGAAGAACTTGCATGAAAAAAAAAGAAGCAAAATTGAACAAGATATTGTTATCTTCACCACCATTTTTGTATTGGCAACTGTTCATTTCGCTGGCTACCTTTACGCGTTTTGCACGTGTCTTGCTGCCTGACTGTCTCTGTGCCATTTATAGATGAAACCGTTTATCTGCAAGGAAGGTGGAGCAAGTATTGGCTGCGGTTGTTTAAAAGAACACAGACAGTTAACTCTTTGACGACGGAGCGCAATTTCTGACACACGTCTCCTATAGGAAATCGTGTGTCAGAAATTGCGCTCCGTCGTCAAAGAGTTAATTAATAGACGAATCCACTCCTGTCAATCACAGGGAGCGAGCCCCCAGAATTCTGCCAGTCGCGTGCCGTGGCATAATGAGCACGACAAACAATCTTGCTAGACACTACTAAGAGAAAAAGCACGTGTAGTTCGATACAACTGAAACGTGGGAAGAAAGCTGTAAGTCCATTGACGTCATTTTAGGAAAAAGACCATTACCCCTTTTCATATAAAATGACGTCATGGACGAACTGTGTTTTGCCAATACACGGCAGAGGAAAGGGGCGGGGCGGCTTGTCGAGTAGAGTCGTCTATTTTAGAGACGTGTGAAGTTCAGAATTTTGGTCAGTGGTACACGCACAGTTTTGGTCATCCGTATGTGAACACGTAACTGACGACGACCGACTGACTCTGTGTGTGTGTGTGTGTGTGTGTGTGTGTGTGTGCGTGCGTGCGTGCGTGCGTGCGTGCGTGCGTGTGTGTGTGTGTGTGTGTGTGTGTGTGTGTGTGTGTGTGTGTGTGTGTGTGTGTGTGTGTGTGTGTGTGTGTATTACGTACTCTATATTCTGTGTGCACGTTTAATTCTCTGTGTGTGTACAGAAGTTGGTCAGCAGGGGGAGCGCCTTGTCATTCACAACGTGACCCGGATGTGTGCTGATGCCTACATCTGTATTGCCGACAACGACGTCCAGCCCGCCACTAAACAGGAGTTTGTTGTGGAAGTCAACTGTGAGTCTAAAAGTCTTTTCTGGAAATACCTTGTGTGGTTTTACTGCACCCTCCATATTTAATGATCATATGACGGGTCTTACAGAGTAACGGCAAGTAAGGCGAACACATTATAAGCTCATGTTGGTTGTTGGGGGGGGGGGGGGGCGTGGTGGTGGAGGAGGAGGGTGGAAGTAAAATCAAGAATACAGTTCAGTCCTTCCCTCAATCTGCCGACGAAAAACACTTTCACTATAAATGCGACGCACCTAGGAGAGAGAGAGAGAGAGAGAGAGAGAGAGAGAGAGAGAGAGGACTCTTTGCATTCACGCGAAAATGAATGAATGAATACCCCCCCCCCCCTTTTTTGTGTGTGGAGGGGGGGGGGGGAGGGGGGCTTTCTAGACCGATGACATTTTCGTTCGATTCTCCTTACACGCAAAACGTGTGTTTTTCTTTCCTCCACCTCGCGTTACATCCAAATAATCGTTCTTACTTTACGTTCTCTGGTATCGCTCCCAGCCCCCCCCCCCCCCCCCCCCCCCCCCGCATTTTTCGGTCACCCCGCTCTGCATGCGCATTTTTGTCCTTTTCATATCTCTCTCGATCGCTTCCTCCTTCAGCCTTCTGACCTCTTCACCTCTTTTCTCTCGGAATCCGCGGGGCGCGTTCCAGCAGCGGAACAGCACCCACAATGCTGTGCCTCTCGAAGCCTCGTTCCAACTGCTCTTCTGCCAGTCGCGCACCCTCCCTTTTCTCCTCCACTGCTGGTCGTACCAAAACGTCCTTCTGCGAACTGAATAATCAACAACGATTATTCAAGAACACCCCGGGAACACGCTAAGAAAATTTAATCAACGTCCGAGCTGAGAAAGAATACAATAGATCGAGGTTGTTTTGCAGGGTATTTTTGGAAAGGGATGCTCAGGGAAAGGAATCAGCTGGCATGGTCTCATTTTGTACTCAATTCGCTGTCCGGCAGCCTGACCAAATGCTGTAATGCTATTTATGATAGAATAGGTTTTGATGTTTTCCTTTCCTCTTCAGTGTTTTTTTCCCCCGTCTAAAATTTGCCATGCATGGTGTGCAATATGTTCGCTTATGATCTTGCTGAGGCACAGTATGTTTCTTCGTACAAAATTTGGACACATTTTTCAAAATCCACCTGTGACAGAACAGTGTCACCTATATCAACGCTGCCCATACTGTGGGTGTTTTCCTGTTTCAAAGCACGTGAAAACCCGAAAACACCCACCCACCCTCCTGTCAGAACCGTAGAAGACAAAATATGGCCTGGAAAGTAATTAGAAAATATGACGTATTTTATTTCTATTCCTGCTTTAAAGTCGAGATATAACCAGCACACCCCACCCTCTCGTTCCTATTTTTGTTTAGTTTTTGAACTGGGATCTGTAGATCTAAGATCTGAGACAGTTCCCATACAAGCACAGTTCGCTGTCCTGTATCTCCCAGAGTCTGTTCTTGCGGCTTTTTATGACTATCAAACAATGCCACCACAGGCCGTCTGTGTTTGAAGAGCCAGTGGTCATTGTATCAAGGTGCTTTTTTCAGTATCACAATCTGAAACGGTTCGTACTCTGGCTTAAACTGTCTAGACGCACCTGAGGTTCTGCTGCATAACCAGCGGATCGGGCAGGAAGTTGGGAAGGAGACAATCTTGGAATGCATCATATCCAGTCACCCTCTACACGTCACCAGGTGGACGCATAGCGACGGAACTCCTGTCAACAATAACCATAACGTAAGTACTAGGTAGCCCTGCGCAGAAATTTAGCTCCTAGTCGAGAATGGAACTCCTCACAGATGGCGATCCCAAAGCTGCCATAATTAGCTGATATATCCATGTCATATCAGAAGGTTCGTATTAGGTTTCTCAACTCATAAGTTTTGCTCTCAGCTGGGAACGAACTCACGACCCTACAGATTGCCAGCCCAAAGCTGCCATAATTAGCTGTAATTGTATTCGGCATCCCAACTCAAAATTTTTACTGTCAGTTGGGAATGGAACTCACGACCCGACAAATTGCCAGTCCAACTCTGTCCTAGATCAGCTGCCCTGGTACCTTCTAAAACAACAAAGCTCATGGACATTGACCTTTATTTGCTGTCTTTGTTGTGAAAACCCACTCGCATTTAGCGATTGTTTAACAACAACGACGTCACAACCACCACCACCACCACCACCACCAACAACAACAACAACTAGTTCTCATAGTTCTGGTATTATTGCGCTCTCTCTCTCTCTCTCTCTCTCTCTCTCAGTCTGTGCGTGTGTGTGTGTGTGTGTGTGTGTGTGTGTGTGTGTGTGTGTGTGTGTGTGTGTGTGTGTCTCTCTCTCTCTCTCTCTCTCTCTCTGCCTCAGTCTCTCTGTCTGTCTGTCTCTTTCTTTCTCTCTCTTTCTCTGTCTCTGTCTCTCTCACCCGCTTAACCATTGTATGGCTAAATCTTTCCCGCTGAAAAGTAAAGTTCATTCGTTTCCTCTCTCTCTCTCTCTGCCCCCCCCTCTCTCTCTCTCGCACACACACACACACACACACACACACACACACACACACACACACACACACACACACACACACACACACACAAGCACACACACACACACACAACACACACACACACACACACACACACACACACACACACACACACACACACACACACACACACACACACACACACACGCCCCGATTCGTCCAGTCTCATTCAGAAAAGCATCGTTTGCCATGATTGTGCAGTATGAAGTGAACGTCTACGAATACAGCAGCGAGCCCAACACCATCATCCTAAGCCTCCGCATCGTGCGCGTGGAACTGAGCGACTACGGGGACTACATCTGTGAGGCCTCCAACAACTACGGCAGGGCCAGTAAGACCATGACACTCTACCGTGAGTCACTTCTTGATTTATACCAGAACCTTTTCTCGTCCTTACCATGGCGTGTGGGTGGATGTTTGGGAGTTTAACGTCCTTTTCCACCACCTATTGGTGATAAAAACAAACAAATAAAAACAAAAAAAAAACACCAAACAAACAAAAAACAACAACAACAACAACAACAAACAAACAAAAAAACCCAAACAACGGTGCAACGAGAAAAGGAATGAAATAGAACGGACCCATTTTTTTTTTGCTATGTCGCTTCAAATCATTTCACCCTCCATCAGCGGGTTCCTATGCCATAGCACCGCGTTTTTCCAAATTCAGAACGAACGCTATAGCACCAGACAAAACGCTTTGGAGTTTCACTTGCCGGTGAGAATGATTTAAATGGTCCAGTTTATGAACCAGAAATCGATATGTACTAATACATTACTACAATCTAAAAGTGTGCATATGCTCATGTTTTAAAATAACGGCTTAAAATGTGAGCAATCGTCGGTTAGTTAGTTAGTTAGTTATTTAAGGCTTTACGCCGCGCAAGCAACAAAGACTAATTCGCGGCTAATGGGAGTCCCTTTCTGCCAGGCCCTTTAAAACATAAAAATTTCCACGCTAAAACAAGATGTAAATATATTTTAAAAGTCTATTGGGTTTAAATGAGAAATATCCTTCAAGACTTTGGAAACTGAACATCAGAGGTCAAAGAGAGTCTATATATATATCTATCACAGCACTATATTTCGTAAAACAAATTGACCTTTTTCAGGAAACTGAAGATGCTGTCGGGGGGGGGGGGGGGACATCCCTGAACAGCGTCTTCAGAGAATCCACACAGTAATGTTTGGCACGAATAAGATGGCTTAACAAAGATGTAATTAACACGTTTAATTTAAGCGGGGCGTGAGCGGTGGCCTAATAGGCAGCGCGTCGGATTTAGCCGCTGCGCTACTGAACGGCCGTCACCAATGGCCCAGGTCGAGCTTGTGATATGTGATACCGCTTTTTCCTGGCTACCGGGCTGTTCATCGGGGGTTTCTCTCCGGGTTATCCGGCTTTCCTCCCCAAACAAAATTGTAAAAAAATATAGGATCTGTTATTTCTGTTATTATTCTTTTTATAACAATGTACGTGTATATATATGTAAATACTGCAAAATCAACACTTCAGTGGTTGGCATCATTGTTCCACTAAATCCCAGATGATCTGTACAGCTTATACTTAGGCTTAAATGTTATAGATCTTCATAGACATGATGTCGTATCCATTCTGTATAGGTGTGACCTGCACTAATACGTCTCTTAACGTTTTTCTTGTTACCATCAATTTGATGTTATTCCGCTTGAACTTGATTTTTTTTTTGGGGGGGGGGGGAGAGAGAGTAGTAGAATGTAGCAAGGACAAGATAGAAGAAAGGACGCTGTACCTAATCTTACATCCTTGAAAAATAAAGTGTCATTGTCAGTGTCATTGTCCTTCATCACAATCTCTTTCATCGCAAACAGAAAGATCGAATAGGGGCTGCCTGTTTATACCACTGCGGTGTGTAGTTACAGACCTACACTCTGGAATCACTTTCTGATTCATTTTGTTTTGTTTTGTTCGCTCTTTTCGTCGACTACAGGGGTTTATCCGAGAACGCCACCCACAACACCGACAACGACCACAACAACCACAACAACCACAACGACCACGGCCGCCACGCCTCGCTGGGACCGGCGAACTATCAACCCATCCGAGTATTACAATCCGATCTACCCTTACGTGAGCACGACGGGAGCTTTCGGTCAGTATGACCCCGGGCGTTACAAAGGTAGAAGCTTTACGATTGGCTGGGGCAGATTTCGTGGTATTTGTGTGTGTGTGTGTGTGTGTGTGTGTGTGTGTGTGTGTGTGTGTGTGTGTGTGTGTGTGTGTGCTCCTTGGCTGAGGACGCGCTGTTAGTATGATAATGAAAGGGTAAGGGACGCGCCCTGTAGCAGAGCAGTTACCGCAAACCACATAGCAAAGATTCTGAGCGAGGAGCACTCACTTGGCGTGGCCAGTAGTGTGTGTGTGTGTGTGTGTGTGTGTGTGTGTGTGTGTGTGTGTGTGTGTGTGTGTGTGTGTGTGTGTGTTAAACCGTGTGTGCGCGCATGCTCTGTCTTGCGTCATTTTCTCTCGCCCGAAACCTGATGAACTGATGCAAAAAATCCAGTAACTATTCTCAGTTTTCATAGAAATCCAATACCTATGCTCAGCATAAATCGTATCAGTAAGGACGCTATGGATGGAATGTGAACAGCAGTTCACATTCCATCTATAGTGTCCTTACTGATACGATTTACGCTCGCAGAGAAGCTAGACAAGGCCAGGTGAAGGGTTCCAATCTGGTGCGTGCAAAAGCAACGTAATATTTCCACTGTGGCCCCCCTGAGCGAAAATTGGCTCCACGACACAGTGCAGCACTCGTATGGGGCTTTGCTTATATAGGGGCAACTTCTGTTGGCAAGGCCAGAGAAAGCTTGACCCTAGGAAATCGGGAGCGGCTATTCAAGCGCGCGAAAAGTAAACTCCTCACGGCAAAGGAAGATTTATCTTAGCCTGAGCACCTCCCTATTTCTATCTCTTCATCCCGGGGCCCGGAGAAAAACAGGCGTGAAATTAGGCAGCCACAGGGATCATTCTCTCGTCGCTCTTTGAAAACTCATTTTGCCACGTTCCCTCAATGGTTTGTCAACAACGCCTGTCACCCTCATAAAGCGTGCAGCCAGTTTATTTGCATGTGGGAAGGACGGAGAGGGTCTAGTGTGAGAGATCGATCCCTTGGCCACTTCATCTTACTGCCACAGAACCCCCCCTCCCCCACCCCTCTATCCTTCTCAAGTCTCTCCAAGCCCTTAGTTTCTGTATATCCCATACACCCGGGCCGACGTCTCCGTTTCTTTTTCCGGTGAATCATTTTGAAGGTGCGGTTCATTTTACAATGTGCGCACACGAGGTCTCTGTCCGGTATAATTTCCGGTTAAGTTTTTTCTTCTAATTGCCCACGCAGGCTCGTCTTGCAATTACTAGCCCAGCCATGCTCTGATTTCCTGGGAGAAGACTTTTTTTATTTATTGGTTACGGATTTGCTGGTATTGCTTTTATTTTTACAGCTATTGTTTCAAACTCGATTTCAGATCTAGGTTTATAATACGCTATCAGCCACGCTCTAAGTTTAGGCTGGATAGAATAGAAGGAAAGTCGTTACGGGGAACTGAAGACGAAACGGTTCTGGACTAATTAAATTACACGCGTACGTCGATTCTCGGCTCAATTTTCTCGTAGCAAGATACCTACACTTCCGTCTCCTGTTTTGGGGCACAGAAAACAACAACAACATGAAACCATATATTTCCTTATTGAAAGATCTATTCGTCTGGATTAAACATTGCAGGTATCTGATGCTAGATGCTGACGTATTTTTTACCAGATCATGAAGGAAGTGGTTTTGCTTCTTCGCGATCGCTTCTCTTCATCGAGACTTGAACGTGGGCCTCCAACGTCAATGCCAGGTTCAGGCAACCAAGCCACGTTGACACCGCCTTCTCCAGAAAGCATAGAAAACGTTTCGTTTCGGATTGAAGAGCTTTATGTTTGAGCACTTTGAACTCACACATTAAGAGGTTCCTCCCACTCGAAACGCAGGCGCAAACGTGAGCTACATGGTAACATCTTTCAGCAGATATAAAGGGGATCAGAGAAAAGCCCTACACCGCCTGGGGAAACATTGCTTAGGCCCCCTGGCGGATATTGGTGACAGTTTCTGCTCTTTCATGCGCGAGAGCCAACCACGCATGCGCATATCCCGCCAATTTCTTTTTGAGATGAGTTTCCGTAGTGGCGAGGATTGTGAGATATGGGAGCAATATTATGAATAGATTCATCGCCTCCTATTCTTTCCGGGTGTGGAAAGCGAGAGAAAACCTGTTGCTCAAACAGAGCACCTCGGCTTAAAAAACGCTGAAAAGGCCTCAAATTAAAATGAAAGGCAAAAACAGGCGAGACTTCCTTGTATCCACGCTGCATATTCAACAGAACGGTTTTTGCTTTGAATTGACAGTTGCCCGTGGTTTTTGTTGCAGGAATTATACGGCCAAGCAACTCTGCTGGAAGAAATGACAGTCTACAAATTCCGTTGGCAGTAACCCTGTGTTTGGCGTTTTGGATACTGTGGCGTCTCGCGAGATTTTGAGGAAAACTGCTCTCAGCTGAGCACTGCAGAAACAACCAAGCAAACATCTTTCTCACTGTTCCACTGTCTTGGCGTGGGATCGGACAGTTGGACGAGTATTGTTGTCTCTTTCTGGAGACTTGTTGGGACTGGAAAGATGCTGAAGTCGCCCTTGGAATCGACAGTGTTAAAATGAACATTGAAACAAACATTATACTAAAACCTGGAACTATGTGGGAAGCTGTTTGTAGGAAAATCTACTGACCATAAAGGAGAAAGGAATACTTTTACAGTTTGGACAAATTCCACGGATTCAGAAGTACGATAGAACGAAATACTCAGAAAACTGACGGAACTTACACTTCTCCATAACAGTATTTTTACAAAATATTTATTTTGAGAACATGGTAAATGTCTCATTCACCGTAGTGATGAAATCTCCCCGGAGAGAAGTCCCATTGGATGTTCAGTATTTCATCAACGCAGAGACGATGATAAAATGTGTGAGAATCACCTGTTGAAACTCATTATTTGTGTCATCATGGTGTGCTCGTTGTGTCCATGCTGTCGGGTATTTGAGGTGAGGTGTGTCATCAACATGGATACAACTATAGCGACGCGTGTGAAAATCAGAGTCGGCTATAAAAAAGCCAGTTTATTTTTTATTTAATTTTGCTTTGCTCACTCACCACCATCAGCATTATGCCTCAGCATTTCTTTCTCGGACCGGTACATCTGAAACATTCTTGTTTGTGTTGGTTGCTGTCTGGGCTTAACACCGCGGCAAACTCGACCTGGAGAATAAAAAGTGAAAGAAAACGCCGATGAAACTGACGACAAGATTTGTAGACGATATCTCGTTATGTCTTCTGTTTACTTATTTTTCTTCGTGTATATTATTTGTCAGTTTTGTTTGTGCTGGTTGTTGTCTGGGCGTAACACCGCGGCAAACTCGACCTGGAGAATAAAAAGTGAAAGAAAACGCCGGTGAAACCGACGACAAGATTTGTAGATGATATCTCGTTATGTCTTCTTTTCACTTATTTTTCTTCGTGTACGTTATTTACCAGTTTTGTGACGTTCAATACGTGAATTAGTGATCTGTCAATCTGAGAAGGCGAAACTGTAACGGCGTATACTATGACGTGGACGAATCTGGGCTTGTGCAAGTAATCGCGATAGTTACCATTCGCTTTTTTTGTGTGCACTGGACAGTAAGTATACATATACAGGACGTGTAGTCTACCAGTGAAGGAACTGACTCCAGAGACAAACCAAAGAATCGGCCGTTGTCTTCATGCTGATCAAAGGACTTTTTAACTTGAGCCTATGTGTCACGTGAAACGCTGCATTATGCATCAATCATATCATCAACAACTAACTTACCAACAGAGTGGTCCGAGGCGCGTTCAGTTAGTGTAGCCCTTACGTGAAAAAGCTAACCCCATGCCCAGAAAACGTAGGATTTACGCAGGGTGCTAACTGTTCAAAGCTCGGGGCTACCTAACTCGTGAACCAAGCTAATGATAACTCGACCTTCAGCCACGTGACTAGAGTTCGGAGCTACCTCCGTGAGTTCGTATCGCGGCTGGGGCCAAATGTTTGTGCTGGCCTTTTTCATCGTTGCCCCGTCTTTGATATCACCCGTATGTGGTGGAAAAGGACGTTAAATCCACCAAACACCCTCCCACCCTCGGACCTACCTCTCTGTATGCATTTTTGAACGCTACGTAGGGGCTATGCTTACTGAAAACACTTCTGATGTTTTGTATGACCTGTACACGCGCAGATATTTGATTCGCTGGTCCTGGGCAGTCAGTCTGCACCGAGCAATGTGTTTGAGGAAGATGCTGGTGATAAGTGACTGTCATTTGGCTGGACGTATGACCTTGGACAGGCTGGTCTGGACTCCTCGTGACGTTGGTTGAACTGGTTCTTGTAGAACTGCCAGTGTTGCTTCACTTGAACTGCGGTCGTTTGAAGGGAACGATGAGCCCAGCGTATACTGAGCGGGTTGTATTTGGTGTGTGTTATTAGTGTGACAATAGATGTTGAAACTCGCGCGGGATTCGCTGAAAGTGTCTCTTTCGAAACTGGTATAGGATTCCCAGGAACCGAGATTTTTGAACTGACTCATATGGAACTCGTATGGTCCAGGGTTCAAGTACCAGGCTGAAAGAGTGTGATTTACGTGTAAGATGTGTGTTACAAACAAGTGTAATCGAGAATTAATATCGATTCTTAGGCATTACTTATGTAAAGTACACATGATTCACGTATAAAACTGTTCCCTGCGCTTGCCTGTTGATAAAAAGATGACACTAACCCAAAATGAATGTGTGAAGCAGTTTAGACTACTGTTGGTGTCGGCTTACATTTCGATGCTATTGTAATTAATTTTCAGTTTTGATCTATTCCACTTATCGATTGTATACGTTATCAGTATTGTTGAAATCAGTCACTGTTTGATGATAGTCATGTCTTGTGAAATGCACGTATAAATTGAAAATTGAAGTTGCGAGCGCACATCACGCATCATATTGATTATCAGTGTGTGTGTGTGTGTGTGTGTGTGTGTGTGTGTGTGTGTGTGTGTGTGTGTGTGTGTGTGTGCGTGCGCGAGAGCGTGCGTGCATGCGATCCGAGTAATTGTAAAAATACATCAAATGGATTTAAATGTTCACCTGTAGTTTGTGGCTTGTGTCATTTTCATTAATGTTTGTTTTGCAGTACTGATGGATGCCACAGAAACATACTGTCAGCTGAGTTTCTTCTCTAAATTGTTGTTACGCGATTCATTTCATTTCTGTTTCCTTGACCACAATAAATTGTTTTGTGTTGGTGGACGTATTTGCTGTCAACATTTTCCCAACCACATCACCACACCTCCTTCTCGATGAATTTGTGGGGGAAAAAACTAAAAAACAAAACAAAGCACCCCCCCCCAACAAAAAGAACAAGACACACACACACACACACACACACACACACACACACACACACACACAGACACACACACACACACACACACACACACACACACACACACACACACACACACAAAGTCGCACCCGGGAAGCGGATGAGTCTCGGCTGTGTGGCAACAGCCTCCACTACACTGCGGGGGCCGGTAGAAATTTCTCTTCAGAATAAATGTCCATAATTGTTTTGGTTCCACGATAGCATTTTTTTTGGGTGCAAGTTTGCAGTTTTCATGATCCAAGCAAACGTTATCCGAGCTGCTAGTTCCTAGCAAAGACAACTGTATGTTCTCAGAAACACGGGAAGCCGGGACAGTCGAACGGTATAGCGTGTGACTGTCAATGCTTGAGTCGTGAGTTCGAATCCCGGCTGGGGCCGAATATTTGTGCTGGCCTTTTCCTCGTTGCCCCGTCTTTAATACGTGGTGGAAAAGGACATTAAATCCTCAAACACCCACCCACCTTCTCAGAAACACGAAATTGTTACCCCAACTTGAAACCTTAGCAATGAATCACGTCTGTCATGTTCCCCTTAGGAGCAAATTCCACCAGTACATAATATACAACTGATTTTGTCAAACCATATATCCAGTTACAAACAAATGGACACACACTCTCTCTCTAACGAATGACAAACGGTCATTTTAGGACGAATTCTTTGTGGACGTGCCCTCGCTTCAGTTCCCCAGATCCCACGACCAAAACAACCCCCAAACTCTGATATACGTTGATGTCTGTAGTTTGGTGTGTTTTTTCCCGCCTTTTTCTTGGCCGGAAGCCGCCTGGAAGTGACATAAATCAGTGCCACACGTCCATCGCCGGGCGAATCTCACTAGGGTCAAGCAGGATCTTGCAGGATTCGTCCAGGACTCTGGGGGACAACAACACCTAATTGGCCTTTCCGGTTGTCTGCGGGGGGAAGGCAAGAATCCCGCTATAGGGGAATGAATCATGTCGGGGTATGGGACCCACGAGTGCGATGGGCGACGCTGCCCAGCCCGGTCCGACTGCTGGCCGGTTTCTTCTTGCGGTTAGGGTCTGGCCCGTGGGGGGACTCGATGCATGGGCGGGTACTGGGGAGCTAGTAGTTGGACTGGACGTGAAAGCCATCCTTCGCCTTTTAAGGTTTCTATGTTCTGAGGGGGTGGGGTGGGGTGGGTGTTTGGGTTTTTAACGTCCTTTTCCACCACATACGGGTGATATCAAAGACGGGGCAACGATGAAAAAGCCAGCACAAACATTTGCCCCCAGCCGGGATACGAACTCACGACCCGAGCATTGGAAGTCCAACGCTCTACCATTCAGCCACCCCGGCTCCCCCTATGTTCTGATGTTCAGTTTTAGCCGTTAACAGAGCTCCAAGGCTGTTTGCTAAATGAGTAAATGTTCCTTTTGGCCATTGCGACCGTCATCGTGACTTTGCGGCTCCTAATACTAGAGAGCATCCAGTTGTCTCGCTGGTTGTGCTGTACTGTGTTGTTGCTGTTTTTGTTGTTTTAGAAATCTGTACTGTCCTCTTGTGTGTAAGCCGGGAAATGGTCTTTGTTGCTTGCGCGGCGTTAGGCCCTAAGTGGCTAACTAACTAACTAACCTCTTACGTGTCTTACTTTTGCTGCAGAATTTTACATGTGTGTGAGGTGTGAGTTTGTGTCAGGGTGTGTGTGCGTGTGTGCTTACTTAAATGTCAGTGGTAGAGCGCTGGACTCTCAATGCTCGGGTCGTGAGTTCGAATCCCGCCGGCTGGGGCCAGATATTTGTGCTGGTCTTTTTTCTCGTTGCCCCGTCTTTGATATCATCCTTATGTGGTGGAAAAGGACGTTAAACTCCCAAACACCCACTTGAATGTCAGTTTGTTTTACCTCCTGTAATGGCGCCTGTAGCTTCTAATGAGAGAGAGGTATCACATTTACATGAATTTTATTATTATTATTATTATTAAAATATGATTTTCTTTGGCCTAACACTTCCGTACCTGTACTACACGTTGATCGACCAAGTCGCTACAAAATAGCCACCAGTCAGCGCTGTCTAGTTGGTGTTCAGTCCCTACTAACCAAATAACGTTGTCTGCTCAGTACACGTACGCTTCTACGTAGGAAGAACAACATAATTGTACGCCAGCCTGAGTCACGACAACTGCCTCAAATGCTATACTGTGTCTCAGGTGACCGATTCTGATGCACGGATCATGCGCATTCGATGAAAAGTTTTCCACAGCAATTTTTTTTTTTTGCTGCCCCAACTCTTTGCCAGCTCCTGTGGTGTTCTTCCCAGGTAAAGGGTAGAATCTACGGAGGGCTCGGAAGCTGGGACAATTTTTATTATGCATGATGATGGAGATGAGGATGATGGTAAGATGATGCTATGGAGGTCCGTGTGGTTTGGGACTGCGGGACAGGGCCGAATTCCTCGCTTCCTGTCATAAAATTAATACCCCGGCATTAACCAGGCCCGGGAACTACGGCACCTGCGGCGCCGGCCGTGTAATCATCCACATCATAAGACGTGTCATACCAAGGGAAGCACCCCCCAAAGTCGCACCCGTGAAGTGAGTGAAACTCGTCTGTGTGGCAACAGCCTCCCCATTGGGTCCACAGCACACTGGCATCCGTTCTGGGTAGGAGCCGACCTAGGTTGGAAAAATCCCGCTTGCCTGGGCTGGGACTCGAACCCGGGTCTCCCGGTCCATAGTCCGAAGTGCTGACCACTACACATCAATTTTGTTAGCCTGACAAATGAATTAAGACTTTAAACCGTTTCAGTGCTTGTACCGGTTCAGTTCACTACACTCCGGAATGGCGGCTTTACGCTCGGTGAAAATAATACAATTAATGATAAATACGCGCTCTACCTCATGTAGTGGTGGACGCCGTATGAGGCACTGCTTATGCTTGCATACTACTGTACATACAAATTGTGGGGTGAGCGGTGGTCTAATAGGTAGCGCGTCGGATTTAGCCGCTGCGCTCCTGAACAGCCGTCACCGATGTCATGGCGATGAAGCGTGACTTCGAGCCCAGGTTGAGCACCGGTTTTTCCTGGCTATCGGGCTGCTCATCGGGGGTTTCTCTCCGGGTTATCCGGCTTTTCTCCCCCAGCAAAAATTGTAAAAAATATAGGTTTTGCATGGCGCTGCACCGCGGCGACGCGCTTCCTCCGGGGGAAGCAGCCCGAATTTCCATAAAGTCATAATAAAGTAGTAAAAAAAAAAAAAAGCGTAAGAAAACCTACCCTCGATAGACTTCCGAGAGGTGGGATGAAGCGCATAATTCTGGATCTTTCCGAACGCAGAGATGCCATGAACGAGATGAAGTGTAGAGAACAGAACTGATCTGAAAGCCGCAGTTCTGGATCCGCCTCTGCAAGCTGGAGGGATCGATGGGACAGAGTGAGGATCTTCACCACCACCTCCTGTTTGTGAGTCCCGGGAGGGGGCGCTGTCCGGTTTCTTGTCCCCAGTAATTGGGAGATACTGCCTCGGTGTAAGCTGTTTGAATTTCACTTTTTTGCCCCCGCGTTTGTTTGTTTTGATCCTAGTTTCTCTTCAGAGAACACTTCAGTTGACTGCGCGTTTCACGGTTGTTAATTTCCTTGAATGTTTGAATATTTATTGTTGTTTGCGAAATTACGTGCAGCAACGAGAAGGACGTAAAAAGAAGAATAGGAAGACGAAGAGGAAGAAGAAGAAGAAAAAAGAAACAGGTACTTGTATTCGCAGAACACATTTTTAAAAGGATAAAACTTCAAATATGTCGCCTTGACTTTCTGCTTTATAATAAGGGCGTTCAAGCATTTTAAGCCGTTCCTCAGAACCGAGAATAAACACACTTTATGAAGCATTTCGAAGAGAGAGAGAGAGAGAGAGAGAGAGGAGAGAGAGAGAGAGATGAAATGAAACTTTGTTTGTCAACGGTAAAAGACATTGGTTAGTAGTCCAGTTTTCAGTCTGGCCGTTGTTAATGCCACACACACACACACACACACACACACACACACACACACACACACACACACACACACACACACACACACAAGTTGTCTACCTACGTACGGACGCACGCACGACAAAGGTACATGAGTACAAACACATGAGAATAAAAAGGTACAGTTCAATGGTATCAGTGCAAAACACATACGAATTAAAAGGTACAATACATAGGCGATACATACATACAGAGAGAGAGAGAGAGAGTCTCTGCCAGCCTTGCACCCTCCCCCTCTCCCCTCCAGACTGACAAGATTTGATAACTCCGATGCAAGAAGCTCACTTTCCGGGCTCCATCAAACCACACCACACCGAGCTTGTGGTGGGAGAGTTATGAATGGTATTTTTGCCCTCCTCTCTTGCTATGTTAGCCTTCCACTCAGCCAAATGATCCACAAGAGACTTGGAGAGCAAAGAGCGAAATTGAGAGGCCGCGAAAACTGAGGGGGGAGGACGACGTGGGGGAAAAGTGCCGGAAGGATACGAGAAGAGTTATCATCGCTGAGACGAGCAGTGACAGTACCATAGTATGGCAGGTTTCTGGGCTGTATATGGAGCTGTTTGCGTGTAGTTTCGTTTTGTGGAGGAGTTGGTGTAAAGGGTGTACAGGTCAGATGAACTTTACGCACTTGTTTGCCAACACTATTTACGCACGCTCACGTGAATCACACGCATTCTCTCACACACAGGACATAAACACATTACAATCACGTGGTGCGAAGGGTCAGCTCAGCTATTTAAATTTCGGAATTTAGAATTGCATTTATGTTTCCAATTTGGTGGGCTGAACATTTCCAAAGCAGAGGGAGAGAAAGCCGGAGTACCCGGAGAGAACCCCCGACGATCGGTCCGAATGAACTTTGCCACATACAAGAAGGAAAAATTCTTTGCCCTGATTGGGACTCGAACCCCTGATCCCTCGCATTGGTGACAAGTCTCTTAACCACTAGGCCACCGACCGACTAGAAGTTGGTGTAAAAGGTGTACAGGTCAGATGAACTTTCCACCACATAGGGGGGTCGGGGTGAGGGTGGGGCGTCTTAAATGTAATCATTTGCAGAAAGAGGCCAGAACAGCCCTCGTCATTGTTCATGGTGGATCTGTAGATGTGTTAATGCTATTTAAGGGTGAAATATACATCCACCCCACTTGCCGCTAGCTCATGTCGGAAGGAAAACACGTTTTAAAGGAAAGATTGTGCAAGAAATAATGACTAAGAAGAAGGATTAGCAACAGTGAATATATCCCGTCTCTGCTACGATCTAGTTAAGGGGACGTGGACTCTTGGCGTAAAGTCCGATCATTCCGACATCTTGTATACGGTTAACACCCTACAAAACCTCCGCCATCTTGCAGCTACTCACACCAGCACCGGCACCGGCACCTAACCATCTCTCCCTCTCATTCGGTTATGGAGATGGTTTCATGAAAGGGGGGACATCATTCATTGCATATTGAAGGACGCCACAGAGTGGCGCTGCTGGCTCGTCTTGCTTCCGATGGCACGAGGAGCCATATTTCACGGACTTTCCACGACTAGCAGCACCAGATATCGGGACATCGGAAGGACGTCAGATGGTGGCTGGCTGGCCGGCTGCACTGGTGTCCGTGTAGATACGTCATCTATCATGGCGACGGCTTTTAAGCTGCTGCTGCAGGTTCTGGCTTCTTTGCTTCTCGGACTGGGGCTAGGTGATGAAGGGACGTTCAAGGGGCTAGACACTTCATGTAGTTTTACGAGCATATTTGTGTGTTACAGTTGGAGAAAATACGACGAAAGTTGTCCGCGAACGTTAGGACCAACTTTTTTTTCAGACGCGTGTCTGTTTGATTTTCCTGTGCCTCGCATTCAAGTTGCATGTCTATCCAAATGGAAGTACCCTCAAAGTTTGGCGAGACCACGCCATTGAAAACAACTCCTCCCCCCTTCCCTACCCCCACCCGTCGCTTTCTGTCCTTTACCACCGTTTCCCAACTTTGCAACTGTAAGTGCCCAAACAGCAACTCGGCCGAAAGTCGTTAAAATCGATTAAAAGTTCATATTACCAGTCTCGTCCTGGAGATAAAAAAAAAAAAAAAATCCCACCAACCCCTCAGCGTCAGATTCTCATGGCGATAAGTTCGCGAGCCAATCTGCAATGTGTGTGCCTAACACCGACAGGTCTTGAACTTCTTCTCCCGTGTCCAAAAGCTGTTGAACTTCAGTGCGCAACAAGCAGATGCCTAATGGCCTCGATGGAGTGGTGGGGATGCCCGGTGCTTGCCTTTGGTCTTCCTTCCTTCTGGCCCCATAGAACGTCCTGTCGGTGTTGGGGGAGCCCAGATTTCGCACTTCCCCTCCGTGTTTACTGTTACGCATTCGGTGTTATGTTCTCTACCGACATTTGATAAAAGAGCCTAGCTTCCACGGATTGAAGTGCTTCTAGACGCCATTTTTCCATCTCTTTCGTTTTTTGCTACTAGGAGCAGGTAGGAGAATGGTAAACTAAAGAGGAACGATGATGACGATGACAGTGATGACTAGTCATTTTAGCCACTTTCATGCAGTAAACATGCTTAAGTGGCGAGCCGAACTTAAAAAAAAAATATTTCGCTGATTTTTGCACACACAAGCAAATCAGGTGGAGGCAAAATGCCTAAGGCCTGTGTAAAGCCTCCACCTGTTTACATTCACAGACTATCAGTGTAGGCGAGTACAGAACTCAATACAACAGTGTTTCGTATATAACACATTGAAAGAGCAATAATAATAATAAAATGGGTACTTAAAGGACGCCCTCCCTCTCGCGGGAGCTCAGGGCGCCTTACAAAGAACACACACTCACTCACCCAACATGTCTCCACACATACATTTAACTAAAAACACATGAAGTGCAGCATCATACACGGGGTGCCCCTGGCTCACACACACACACACACACACACACACACACACGACCAGCAAGATGATGATGTGGCGACAGTTATTGGTTGAAGGCTGTGAAGAGGTGGGTTTTCAAATTTGTTTTGAAAGATAGTTTTGTGTCTGCATATCTGATCGAAACTGAGAGATTCCAACAAGTCGGACCCTGGTATGAATAACTACGCTGACCAAAGGTCTTTGTCTTGACATGAGGGACACGGAATTTCCGAGTGTCAGCAGCAGAACGAAGTTGTCTAGATGGAGTGTAAACCTGAAGCAAAGAAGACAGATATGGAGGACAGGAGCGCGAAGGGTTGGTGGCTCTCGACCCCTGCAGGTAGTCTGTGGTAAATATGTGGATTTCGCAACAACAGGGAGGTCTATTACACAAATTCATGAAACTGGCAGAATTTCAGTACTGACTGCGTCTTCCCTCGGAAAATAGCTGCTATGGTCGACAGCCAGCAAGTTCAGCGTTGCACCGCCATCTTGATAATCGTAGACTCTGTCATCCGAGTGACTGGATCTCGAGCAAGTGATAACGGTTCTGTTATCAACACGTTCAAGTAGTTTACACTACTCGCCAGTGCACATTTTCAGTGAGTTAGCTACGAGTGCTTTACGTCCGAAAATAGCAAGGAAACAAAGAGCGAAAGTGTGAGTTATGACTTTCCATAAACCACTCAGTGATTTACGAGTTCACAAAAACACACTCCAAAAACACTGACTCCAATTACGTCATCAGTCAAAGATGCGCAGAAAGTGCGTCATTTCAAGCACTTGGAACTCCTACGTCACGGCCGGTGTGCAGCTATTTTGTTCACTTTTGGGGGTGAAATTTCATTTTGCTTGGGTCACGTAAAAGTGATCGCCGGAGGCTTGGTAGCTATGCAAAAACTTGAACCACCTCGGCGTTAACCTCGGCGTTAGTCTTTCGCCGTAAACCACTCGAACTTATGATATAAGCTCTATTTACTTGCCTAGAACAGCACTCGGCGACAAAAGTTTTGCTGACTCAGCAGAGCGAAACATGTGTTAACTTCAACTACGCTGTAGCGACAACACTAAATTCGTTTCTTATCAGGAGAGTTGTAAATACAGTAAACATCTCGTGCGTATCGTCACTCCGTTTTATATACGAACGCAGAAAACGAATGAGAAACGCTATGTAAGTGCTTCTTCTGTCCTTTGTTTGGTAGATGGGTTGCTGAGATAGCCGAATTAACATAGTTTTGGGTTTCTTCCAGGAAGATTGTAAGGATTTGTGTAAGTTGTTGACAAGGCTCATGTCAATCAGCGAAAGTGACTGTCACGCAAAACAAGACTTTTCTTAGATATTGATTCAACGCTCGTATTCCATTATCAATAGGGTGTGTGCACCTATAACTTAAAGCCCGGCTGAGGCCAAATATTTGTGCTGGCCATTTTTCTCGTTGCCCCGTTTTTGCGTGGTAAAAAAGGACGCTAAACCCCGAAACACCTCCCCCACCCACCCCCTATAACTTAAAGGCCCAATTTTTTTTTTTTTTGCTGCCCCAGCTCTTTGCCAGCTCCAGCGGTGTTCCTCCCAAGTCATGGGTGGAACCCACGGAGGGCTCGGAACCTGGCAATTTTTATTATGCATGATGATGGAGATGAGGATGATGGTAAGAAGATCCGTGTGGTTTGGGACTGCGCGACAGTGCCGCATTCCACGGTTCCTGTCATACATATCCCGGCATTAACCAGGCCCGGGAGCTACGGCACCTGCGGTGCCGACCGTGTAATCATCCACATCATAAGACGTGTCATACCAAGGGAAGCACCCGTGAAGTGGGTGAATCTCCGCTGTGTGGGAACAGCCTCCCCATTGGGCCCATAGCACACCCGCTCTTGGTAGGAGCCGACCTAGATAGGAAAAATCCCGCTTGCCTCGGCTGGGACTCGAACCCGGGTCTCCCGGTCCATGGTCCGAAGTACTGACCACTACACTACGGGGGCCGGTAAAGGCCCTATTTTTAGGCTTACAGATCGTTCTGAACTGTTGTGTTTTAAACTGTTTTATTTTGTTTGTTTCCATATACAAGAACCATACATACTCTACTATCGTGGGACACAAGCTATATGCTTATGTCAAGTGTCCACGAGAAAAAGACGAGTTATGGCGGAGACAATATTTCAAACACACCACATACAACGAGTAGGATTACATAGAACAAATAATATAAGAGGTGTTTTTGGTGGTGCGTAACATCACGCCACTAAAACACATACACAAATACATACACAGACAAGCATGCGTTCAGCTGATTGAAACAAAAAAAAAAAAAAACCAAAAAAAACAACAACAAAAAAACGCAGTAGACAATCGATAAACATGGCGCCCACGCTGCGATGGAAACTGCTGCTGATTGTTATTTTTGTTTTCTGTAGGGACGGGAGGGGGGTGGGGATGTCAGTTTTGCTTAGGTGCTTGTTGCCAAAGTGCAAATTTCCAAAAGTGTTTTCTCTGACAATTTAGAACTAAAAGAAAATGAAACACAGCTGTTGAACCCTTGTATTGAAAGACGCGTCATGCCTTGGGTGTTGTTTCTGACACTACGGAGTCAAAAAGAGAGTGTAGGATACGAAATTTCCGGAAATCGGAATGATTCATTGAAGGTATACTCGGCAGACAAAAATTACAAACCGCATAATTCATAACAATCATAATAATTAAGACCACATTCGGATTGTTTGCTGAAACAGCAAAATGCAAAAGTGGTAGCACACTCGATCTCCGTCGGCCATTGATGAAAATTATCGAAATACAAGTGGAGTCCAATAATTATAGAGCGGTTCTAATAACATCTAAAAAAAAAAAAAAAAAAAAACTGGGGGTACAAGGGTGGGTGGGTGGATGTTTGGGAGGTTATCGTCCTTTTCCACCACGTATGTGTGATACATCAAAGACGGGGCAACAAAACAAAGGCCAGCACAAATACTTTGCCCCCAGCCGGGATTCGAACTCACGACCTGAGCATCGAAAGTTCAAAACTCTACGATTCAGCTATCACGGCTCTCCGACTGGGGGTACAAGTATTACAGGTGTCCAATAAGTTTATGACAACGGTACATCCACATACTGAGTGAGTCAGTGGAGGTGGGGGTGGTGGTGGGGACGGGCGGGGGAAGAGAGTCTGGGTGGATGGGTGTGTGTATGGGAGTTTGACGTCCTTTTCCACCACGTATGGGTGATATCAATGACGGGGCAAAGTTACATTGTGATGAAGTAGTCATTTCGCAAGGTCTAGTGCAATCAACCTCAACCCCCCTCTCTCTCTCCATGTGTGTGTGTGTGTGTGTGTGTGTGTGTGTGTGTGTGTGTGTGTGTGTGTGTGTGTGTGTGTGTGTGTGTGTGTGTGTGTGTGAACCGTTTGGGTTTTTAAAAAAAGAAATTCTACATAGCACGCGTCATTTAAACATCTACAAGTATACCGCGCTCCGTCACACACACACACACACACACACACACACACACACACACACACACACACACACACACACACACACACACACACACGCACGCACACAAGCTGTATCACAAACCACAACTCCTCAAAACCTGCGGCGAAAGAGAGCGGAGGAGGGGGTGGGGTGGGGAGGGGGGGGGAGCGGGTTGATAGTTTTGCACCTCTCTCTATTTCCATTCCCTACAGTTCATCCCCCACCACCACCATCACCACCGTCCTGGTACAAAATTTGCGCAACCTTCTCCCAGGAAACCCTACTTCAAAGTTCTTCCCGCCACACATTCCCCTCTTTATCAATCGACCAGTTGCATTGAGGCAAGGCTCCGCTCACAATTCTCCCGCAACACCATGTATGCCAAGCGTCAGACTGCAGCCACTAAAGAGGGTAATTTCACCGCGCATTGCCCCGCGTAAATGCCTAGTCTACGACAGATGTACGTCCCGCTTTTATTTTGAATGTGGAACTGGAAGAGAACTCAGTGTCTCGTTGGGGAAAAAGGGCAGGCAGAGATAAAACTTTGATTGTTTCCCCGGTAGACCTCAAACTCGTTAACGGCTTGCTTTTTAAAATCGACGTAAGTAGGGCGCCCAAGACTCGCTTCGGGGAGTCGTTAAATTCGCGAAACACCTTCTGCCGAGAAATTTTCCCGTAAATCGGTTTACTCCGAGGGACTGAAACCACTGGTATGGTCATTTGACAACACAAAGACTGCGCTGGAGCTTAGAGAATGGCTGCGGTATAATAAGAATTTATCTCTCATGATGGCTATTATTGTAATATTTAGAAAAATCATCTATTGTCCGATGTTTTTAATGTCAGCAACAAGAAACAATAGTAAAAACTTACAACATTTAAGAAGAGCAACAAAAAAAAATATCTAAGAATAGCAGCAAAGAACAACAACAAAGAACAACGACTAAGAAGAACAACAAAGAACAGCAACAATGAAGAACAACAAAGAACAACATAACAACAAAGAACAACCAAGAAGAACATCCACGAACAACAACCAAGAACAACAACAACCAACAGCAAATAACAAGAGCAACAACAGTAACAAATAGAATGACAATCACGAGAACAACAACAAACAACAAGAGCAGCATCAACAGCAACAACCACCACCACCAAGACAACAGTGATCTTCGGTGCAATACGTCTGTTTGTATCGAACCCCTGTCCTCCTCTTTCCTCCACCCCAAAATCCACTACCCCCCGTTTCCTCCTTAACAGTCCACCCCTCCCTATCTTTCACCTACCTTCCCCCCCCCCCCACCCATTCCTCTCCCCAAACACACACACCCCATCCTACGAAAAAAAAAAATTGCTCCTCTCCTTCAGGGCCCCTCTCTTGTTGAGCGCTGCGCCCAAAAGACATCGCGGTTCGTCGAGCGACTTGTTCTGGTCAAAAGACAGTAATTTGAGCGCTATTTGCGCTGGCGACGGTTTGTCAAGCAGCTCCTGAATGCAGCAGCAATTACTCTGCCAAGGAAGAGATTTGGGTAGGCTGGAAAATTACACGCGGTTTGCGGCCAGTTTTCGCGGCCTGTGAAAGGGATGATTCTGAAGCTAGAGCGTAGCCGGATATTCATGTGAAAACAGGTTGCGTGCTGCTGTTGTTGTGGCCAGATATTTAGTTTATGGCCGCTGATGGCAGCGGGACCGTCGTAGCAACAGAAATCATCTGCTTCTTTTTTTTGTGTGTGTGTGTGTCTTCTTCCTATTTCTTCCAATTTACTTCTCGTTTCTGGTCGTCATAACTTGCCTGGCATTTCTCACGGATGGAACGAGACTTAGTTATAGCGAGGAATCAGAACTTGACGGTTGGACATGATTTTTGAACCAAGGGACAAAACCGCGAAAGAAAGTTGTGCCCCTTGCACTGACGGCACGGCCACTCCGAGTGGGTTGCGCTGCCCTGGATATCGAGCAGAGAGAGAGAGAGAGAGAGAGTATGTGTATATGCACAAGGATAACACCATCGTGTAGACATTACTTAGCGGTTTGTATGAAACCCAACAAGATGATTGTTTCCTGTAAATGCTAGTTCAGGGGACGGTGCGGTTTGATCTGCCGTCAAGACTTTGGGCACACACTCACACACTAGACACTAGCCGCCTTCACGGCTTCAGTCCGGCGAGAGAATTCGGCAGCCATGAGAGGATGGGGAAGTTTATTCTCATCCAATACTCTCTAGTCTCGAAACGACGAGCGTTTTCATTCTGACAAAATCTCTACAAAATGACAGGGGAAGCGCATGCAATGACGTATACACAAACCCATTCCTGCCTTGCAAGCTAAGTTCTCAGCCGCTTGTTAACACAGACCTCAAAGTTAGTCCCGCACACACACACACACACACACACACACACACACACACACACACACACACACACACACACCCTTTGTCTGAGGGAGTTTCATTTTTCCCCGGGCCGGTCCACTCTTTTGCAGATTTCTTTTTCTGATATTCTGAATCGGAATTGACCAGTTCCTTTTTTCCATTACAAAAAAATTGTACTGCTCCATGAAGTGAGATTGATATCTAGGTGTGCACATTTGTATAGTTACACGAACATCTCCATGTGTCTCATTCTTCAAACAAATCATTGCTCATTTCAATGGATATAATAACATGCTTCAAAGTGTGGCTGCAACAAAAAGAACATTTATAACTGTGGAATGTAAAGTCAGCAACATGAGATAAATCCCTGTCTGTTACATGATGCTGAAAATTGTATAAAAAGCAACAACAACACGAACAACAAAGAAAACAAACAGGAATTGACCAGTTCCTGACATCCGATTACTATTGCTGAAATAGACTACTCCACTCCTGTCGGTCAGGATGGACAGAAACGTCTGCCTCATGATTTGGGTCCCTACCATTTCCAAAGTCAGTTCAGACCTCTACCAACCAACTACCCCTCCCCCCTCCCCACCCCTTTCCCTCCCCCGAGAATAGAAAAAGCAGCCCGATCACGAAATAGTAACAAAAATGTGTACGAAGGACAGAAAAGACTGCCCGCGCCACTAGCATGTCCTGAACAAACGATTTCCTCAGCAAAATCACGTAACCTGCACACCCAGGCGTGACCAAGTCCACCTTACCAGCACAACCCCCCGACGACACCGGCAACCGATGATTGAAAACGACATCCACGGGCAGAAAACTCTGGAATCTGTTATCCTTCCATCCAACCCACACCCTCAGTCAGGAATGCATTG
>JACVVK020000019.1:2662500-2785000 GCA_018292915.2 Batillaria attramentaria
CCAAAATCACAACTGTGTCACAACTGTGGACAGCACTGTGGCACTCCGCAGTGCCCAGTTGAGAGCCAGCTTTACGTTTAGGACTTGCGGAGTGACTGACCACAGGTGATGACGTATGCTGCAAGGGCGCATCGCCAGGTAGTTCAGTAGGCCACTGCCACAACAAGGCCAAAGATTTGAATTCAAAATGGCAGCTAATGGCTTTGGGCACACCGGCGATTACAAGCAAACTGGGGGAAAAAAAACAACAAACAATATAAAACTCTCTTCTTGTATGGATGGTTCAAACGCTGCGGTGAGTGAGCTTAATCACCGTTCACGTAGTGAAAAGCAAAGAAAGCCCTGAACTGTTTGAACAGTGCAGCAAATCACAAATAGCATTGTTTAAATGTGATCTGCCGGGAGGCTATCAGGCACGAGTGCCCAAAGAGTACGAGGACAGAATGGATTATAGTCGCCTGTTATCCGAGCGCTTCCTCGTCCAGGCTCACAGTCAGGATTAAAACTCACAATCCGAGCATTCAGTCCAACGGTCCACCTGCTCGGCTATCCTGGCTTCCTGAATTCCAGTTCATTCTTCATCCCGAAAAATCTACATCAGACCTGAGGTACCGTGCATGCTGTCCCTAACGCGTGCTGTGCACCGGCCAGCCAGAGAGCACGTGAATTTTCGGGCTGAACTGTACACTGTATTAGCGACTCGCACGATCGGTTTCTTTGCTGATCAGTGTCTAATAGCTTATGGGGGCCTTCTGACTGCAGGCGTAAGGACACAAATTGACCGTGGGGTCGTGTGCAGTGTTTATTTGAGGAACCCTTTCTGGCGAGAGTGCTGGTTTGTAGTGATTTTGGTCGTCATGAAAAAGCGTGATTTTTGTGTTATGTAGGTCAAGTTGCATGCCAGGCGGCCGCAACAAGAGGCAAGATACCAGTAAAGCTGGGACCTTTTGCACAGGGATCGGGCACAAGTGAGGCAAGCGGATTTCTGTGAACTGGCACTCTGGCCCAAACAGAAAGAAGACATGCACTACTCCAGTGAGGCTGAGCGGAAAGGAGACACTCAGATTTTTTTAAACACCTGTCAGGTGCGTGCCCTCTGTTCATGGTAGCAATTGTTTCTAGAATGAAGCATTTTTAGGGGGTGACTCTGATGTCAGAGGTTAATAGGGAATACATAGGCATTTTGAGGCCCTGTGGGCTCGGAAATACACTTCACTTAACTTGGCATAAAAACGTGCCTTTTCGGGCTATATTCCGTGCACTGTGGCTACCCGGGTGGATGGCAGTGTGCAAATTCATGCATGCAACTACCTGTTCAAACAATCAGGACAGAGCTGGTCCTCGGGGACCAGCCGAGCTCTGCAATAACTGTCACTGTAATGGGCGGGCCAGTGTTTCAGGTGCTCATTGCCTGAAAAGACCACGGAGACAGAACTGCCATCACAGCCCACAGCAATTGTAAAGTTCTTTAAGCCTGCTCTTAACTGGGCACAGCGCGCGAAACACACATGTGCACATCACAGTCGTTGCGGTCGGTGTGTCTACTAACTACAAAACTGAACACAGCTGTGCTCGGTGACAAACCGATTGAAGGTGCACTGTCCGCCATGTTGCGCGCCGAGTGACGTAGTACAGCCAGTCAGAATCTGTTGTGGAAACCACAGTCACAGTTGTGGCTATTTGAAATCCAGGTTGCTGTGATTACGCCACAGCGGCGAAAACCGCCAAAATCACAACTGTGTCATAACAGTGGACAGCACTGTGGCGCTCCGCAGTGCCCAGTTAATTAAGAACCGGCTTTATCCTCTTTGCTAGAGTACTCTGCTTCAAATTGCACGATCATCGGCTGGGTTTTAGCGGTCTTCACGCAAATACGCTTTGAAATGTCAATTGTGCGTATTCAGTCAACAGTGAAACATTTTAATTCAAACGGTTTTCTTCTTTCTGAGATGGCACGCGAAGTACGAATCGTGCTGGAGAGTTTGAAAACCTCAGACAAGATTATACTGGCTTTCCTACACGGATAGAGGGGAGCCGGGGTGGTCGAATGGTAGAGCGTTGGACTTCTAATGCTCGTGTCGTGAGTTCGATCCCGGCTGGGGCCAAATATTTGTGCTGGCTTTTTCGTCGTTGCCCCGTCTTTGATATCACCATATGTGGTGGAAAAGGACGTTAAACCCCCAAACACCCACCCACCCACCCTACACGGATAGATGGCGGCTTAATCGTGTGTATTATGATGCCGTCATGTAGCGTCAATCATTTAATACCATGAGCTGGATTTCCCAACGGTCAAGTTTCCAAGTGCAGTAGTCTGAACTGCTTTCTCGCGAGGTTTTTCTTCGGGTGAAAACAAACAAGCAAATTAAAACAACGCAAACGTGTCATTGCCGCAGTGTCTGGCTGTTTCGGGTAGACACGATGACGCCTTTCGAAGCGTTGTCTGCGGTGTGTGTTGCTATCGTCGTATGTGTCGTGAATGCCGGTACTGACAACGAGACGGCGGCCGTTTCCTCGCAGTACTTTCTCCTGCGACAGGATCTTCTTTCCCGGGAAACTGTCGTTGGGAAAGTTCCGCCTGGAGGTGGGACTAAAAATGTGACGGTTTCTGTCAGTATGACACCTATCGACGTGTTGGATGTCGACGACGTGCGGCAGGTGAGAGCGTGCGCGCGCACACACACACACACACACACACACACGCACGCACGCCTCGAAGTTATGACCATTCTCCGTACAGATGCATTTTGATCCATTTTCGCTCTGCAAACAACGCCTTGATTGTCGTATTATGGTTAGCCTTCTGTTGACTTCGTGCCAGCCGCTAAACGGCTGTAACTGCGTGGGTGGCTGCACTGTACTTAGACACCACACAAAAAAGCTCAGAAAATGTTGTGTGATCATACATATGTCAGACGTTCCTTTCAGTTTCTGCAACGGCCATCGTCGTTTGTCCTGTGCAGGTGGTGACGTCTTCAGTGATACTCACCGTCAGCTGGACCGACCCGACCCTGTCCTGGAACGACACATCAGGCCAGTACTCCAACCTGTCGTCCATAGAGCTGGCTGGGGAGGAGGTGTGGAAACCCCACGTGCTCTTCGTCAACGGGGCGTCAGACACGCGCATGCTGGACACCTACATGGGCGGGACGGTCAGAGTGCAAGCCACCGGGAAAGTCTCTCTAATGTCCTCCCCTGTTCTTGCCTTCACGTGCAAGATGGACCTGAGGGTGTACCCGTTCGACACGCAGCAGTGCAGGATGTTGATGTACATAAACGGCATCGTCGGGATCGAAGCTGTCCCTACAGAGATGAGAAGCTTGAGTCTGAGGGTCGTGGAGGACGAGCTGGCCGTCAGCGCCGAGTGGTCGTTGGAGATGCTTCAGGTGGAGAGGAGAACACTGCCTGGTACGGACGACGTGTTTCTGGAGTACACGTGGACCCTGAAGCGCAAGACGACCTACTTCGTCATCAGTTTCATCGTGCCGATTGTGATGACGTCCTACATGAACGTTCTGGTGTTCATCATCCCTGCAGAGAACGGGGAGAAGATCTCCTACCTTGTCTCCATCTTTGTGTCCAACGCTGTTTTCCTCGGCTTCTGCACTAACGAAATGCCGCAAGGTAAGTTGGCGTTTAAATAATTACTTACTTATTTACTTCCGAACTGTTTGAGATAGCCGCAGATTCTCTGCATTAACCATCCGGGTCTCTTCGCTCTAGCTCCGAATGGGTTCTTGTCGTACCTAAGACTTAGACTTACACCAAGGCCTTTGGACAAAGATAATTGCAATGCCAAGTAATTTGGAATTCTCTTCCTCAGTGCATTCGTAATGCATCTGAATTGCTTGATTTCAAAGCCGAACTGAAGGCCTCCTTGTTCAGACTGTCCTACGACTAGTTTCATCACAGAGTTTGACCCATTCTGAGCCCTGTTGCTGGTGGAGTGGCAGGTTGTGTGTGTGTGTGTGTGTGTGTGTGTGTGTGTGTTTGTGTGTGTGTGTGTGTGTGTGTGTGTGTGTGTGTGTGTGTGTGTGTGTGTGTGTGTGTGTGTGTGTTGCATACTTCTTTCTGTCTTTCAGGCCTGGGCTCCACCCCGCTAGTGATGTACCTGGTGCTGGGAATCATGGCGGAGAGCGGCATCCTGCTTATTATCAGCAGCCTCATTCTACGCCGTTTCCATAGAAACCAGCAGCCCAACAACCGCGACCTTGACCCGGATTATGCGACCTTGAGCGCCGGATCGAAGCTCGCCCTACCGTCCAACGCCGTGCAACCACTTGAGAACAGCGCCAACGGTGACGAGTACGGAGACCAACCAAGGAGGCGACCGGCTTGTCCTGACTGTAGAGTTGGAAATCTGGACACAGTACTGTTTGGGGTAGCGTTCACGATCAACACGATGTTTGTCGTCTTGCTGCTTGTGCACATGATGTGATTTTATTCAATTTATAGGTCTACAAATTTGACTTCATATGTTAACACTACTGATCACTTTAATCCTACTTTACTTTTTTATGTGGTGACACGACAAGTTCAGATCTTAATTTGTAAACAGTAGCGGCAACCCTGAAACATCTGTCTCTGTGTTTTTTGTTTTGTTTTTTGTTGAAGATTTTTTTTGTTGTATTCAAGAAAATGAGTGCAGATATTTGCATCCACAGAAATGGGTGCATTGGTTGTCGTAAAATAATTGAAAGAGTATATAGTTGATTTATGCAAATTTTGAACGTAAGCAGTCCAGTGTATTCGATCTGTTTTCAAGTGGAGAGGGCACCTAGTGATGTTTGAATCTGCAGATAATCTGACGCTGGAAACTGAATCCGACTTTAATTTTCCGTTATTTTAGTTTGGATATCTCGTATTGAATGTTTGCAAGACCACAGGGCATTTTGTTGAATTGTTTCGCTGTTCGTTGTGGAGAGAAATGTTGCTCAGTAAAAGCCTGCAATTGAATACAGCACCGCAGCATCATTTTATTCAGGTAGTCGTGCTGCTATGCCCCGGCCAGGACTGTGAGACTTAGGATATCATTATTTCTTATGTGTGGACATTTCCACGTCAGTAGATAATGCAAGACAAAATTCACAACCAGCCCGTCTGGAAAAAAAAGCAAGCAACAACCGGGTAATCAAGCAGCCAAACCAACAGTCATTCTGCATTTGTAAGTACTCCTCATTACAGTTTATTCTTTTGAAAGATTTGCTATGAGGACATAATCACGAGTATACGCCGAACCCAAGTGCAGACGAAGAGAACCAATGTACAGTGGTGCTCTCGTTGAAGCTAATAAATCATGTACATGCAACTTGTGTCCATAAAGCCAAAGCTATCACCAAACCTAACGGTGGAAGTGTATATGACTGTACCAATCTGTGTGTGTGTGTGTGTGTGTGTGTGTGTGTGTGTGTGTGTGTGTGTGTGTGTGTGTGTGTGTGTCCTGTGTCCACAAGACAGAACTTTGTAACACACAGCACAAACAATAAAAATTCGAGTGAGCACAAGAATAATTTAAAGAGGCCTGATCTAATCAGCTCATGTTGGAGAAATAACGTATTTAGAATTTCGGTTTGGTTTTAACCGCAAGAAGACCTCTGAGCTCCTAAACCCAATCTTGTATCCTGAAAACGTACACAGCCACTCGTAAATATACAAACAACAGCAGGAAACCGGCACAAAACGAGATAATTAAAGAAAACAGAAAAATAGCGCACACACCTTCCAACATCGGTTGTCCAAGTTGTTTTAGCAACGCCGAATGTGACAAAGAGAAAGAAGCGTCAGTGTGAACAGGGCAACCCGAAGGACGGCCTGCTTAGTGTGTAATGCTTCCGCCCCGGCAATGGCTGTATCTTCTGTTGGTTTTTGATACGGTCTCT
Source organism: Batillaria attramentaria (assembly GCA_018292915.2). Lineage (NCBI taxonomy): Eukaryota > Metazoa > Mollusca > Gastropoda > Batillariidae > Batillaria > Batillaria attramentaria. The sequence goes on from JACVVK020000019.1 coordinate 2,668,380, forward strand.
TGGTTCTGTCTATCCCACACTGTCCAGCAGGAACAGTCACGACTATACCACTATACCTTCAAAATGTTGGAACTATATCTCCATTGTTTAACAACACAAACATTTTCTGCATACTAAAAGCGTCAGGCAATAGTCTCGGTTCATATCGATTTATTTTCTCTGGGTCAGGTGAGACCATACTGACTTTGGCAAAAGCACACTCCAGGGCAAAAGCCAGTGTGCTGCTTGAAGCAAGACAAAGGGGTGATACCAAAGACGGGGAAATGAGAAAAAAGCCACCATGATCGCTTGGCTCCGGCCGGGATTCAGACTCACGACCCGAGCATTGGAAGTCCTTAATCAGACATACTCTCTTCTCCACTGAAACCACCCAATACCAGGCAACAAAAATGACTGAAAGCTTTGCTCGCATATTCTGCAGCTTATCTCAATAAAAAGTCGAGAAAGTAGTTATAAACAGTAAGTTGGTTGGTTGTTTGCGGGTTTAGCGCCTTTTGTCACATCACGATAGTGATAGCAAAAACAGGGCAACGACGGAAAAGCAAGCACAAGTTTTTTGTTCGTTTTTTTTTGTTTTGTTTTTTTTGTCCCAGCTCCCATGATATAACCGTAATGAGCCTAAGGTTTACAAATAATTGTGCACATCTCGGCTGTTCCACGGGGACATGTAAAGGGGACATCGACCCATCACAAGGCAGGGACTTGTTTTAAATCTGAAACCATGGATGCAACTAGGAACAAGAATTTTGTTTTCAAACAGGAGAAGTAGCATTGTTCTAACACCTTCTTATGGGTACCGCTTTCCTACACGTAGATTCTATAAGTAGTATCATTACAAAAAACAACAACAACAACAAAAAAAACAAGCAGTGACTGATCAGCGAAAAGTACTACTCAAACAGAGTTAACAGATTGGACGCTGCAAGGGAGAGAACTGTGCGTGTATAGGAAGAGTAATTACTAGACCTAGCAGTTCCCAGCACAGAAATAATGATAGGAAAGTGTGTGTGTGTTTGGGGTGAGGGGGGGGGGTTAAGGAACCTGAGAGGAGGCAAGACTGGTCCCCTAAAAAGGGGTCCTTGTTGTGTAGTGGCCACTATGGACAGCCGTTTCGGTCTCGGTAACTTCTTCAGCAAACCATCGGCCATATCTGAAGATGGCACAGGTGTGGACACCCAAACAATACGAAAGCATCACACTATGCAATATGTAATACGAGTAAATCCGTTAGTGCAGAGAGCTGTCTCCCAAAGCCTGTGTTTCATTACTCTTACACCAAGCTACAGCTCCGATTTCAAAATTCATCTTGCTGGTTGATTCTGTGGCTTTAGACTGAAAATTTAAAAAACCAAACAAGTCGCCTCCTTGTTTCGACTTTGCTCCCCCTGCAAACTGACATCTCACTGACAGATAGTCAGCAGTAGGGAAATGACAAAGGCGGTGTTGAGAGTGAAGGTAAAGACGAAGAAACCCTTATCCATGGCTGTCATCTTGTCTGCTGTCTTAACGCTACGCTCAGGAGCGCGCAACTCCTTCGCTTCGCCTCCCAAGTCGTCGCCCTTGATGTTCTCGTCATAGGGATGCACGGTACTGGCCGAAAGACGGCGCTTCGATGGTGTGCAGGGTGTGCAGGTCAAGGTTGTTGAGACTGTGCCAGGTTCGGCGTTGCTGGGCTGCTGGTTTCTATGAAAATGGCGGAGGAGGATGCTGTTGATGACGATGAGGATGCCGCTCTCCGCCATGATTCCCAGCACCAGGTACATCACTAGCGGGGTGGAGTCCATACCTGGGAAAAATTAAGTAAACGATTTATAACTCTAGTGTATATAACGACACAGGACAGTTGTATGGGTTGCGCTTTCGTTGACTATCCCGCCTCGATTTCCTGAAGGAGGGGAAGTTTGCATATGTTTTTAAATTATCACCGGCTAACGCTCGTTCACTGTGCCCGTCTCACCTTCGTGTGCAACCGCAAGCATAGAATCTGGCAAAGAATTACACAGTTAAAATCACTATTATTAAGTTCAAGTTCAAATTACTTTCTTAATCCCAGCCGAGAAACTATAGGCAAGCGCAAGAAATAATAATAATAATAATAATAATAATAATAAATAAATAAATAAATAAAACCTGCACTAACAGAAGAATTAGTCATGCACACAAATCTTATTTATTTTACAGACACATCCGTATAAGTCCAAAGCACTCACGCTCTTAAAATATAACACCACTCACAAACATAATCATGTGTGAAACACGAGCACACTCATAAATAAAACTTACTCTCACACACACACACACACATATGAAACTCTTGTGTACTCACACACCTATGAAAAACTTAAACATACTCGCACACACACACAAATGAAAGTCTTGTGAACTCACACACCTACAACAACAACAACAACAACAACAACAACAACAACAACAACAACAACAACAACAACAACAACAACCCTCACATACCAGTGCATACGTGTTAAACACACTCACACACTAGGGAGCGGTGCACAAAAACAGCATTAAAATGCATTAAGTTATTAATGCATGCCACGTTTTAGACTCACTGCTTCGACTTTAAATTACTGCAGAGGACGGAAGTTGATTCAGAACTGACATCCTAACATTCCAAAAAGACTCAGTAAATGACGGGTACATTTACTGCGAAATACTAAATGTGTTGCGGGTGGGGTGGGTGGGTGTTTAGGGGTTTAACGTTATTTTCCACCACATAGGGTGATATCAAAGACGGGGCAACGATGAAAAAGCCAGCACAAATATTTGGCCCCAGCCGGGATACGAACTCACGACCCGAGCATTGAGAGTCCAACGCTCTACCATTCGGTCACCCCGGCTCCCCTAAAAGTGTTGCGAATGCTAACAGTAGCCTACTCGTTCAACAATAGTGTAGCTAGTTTTTATTTTATTTTATTAGTTCTGATGCTTACCTTGCGGCATTTCATCCGTGCAGAAGCTGACGAAGACGGCGTTGGACACAAAGATGGAGACAAGGTAGGAAATCTTCTCCCCACACTCCGCCGGGATGATGAACACCAGGACGTTCATGTAGGACGTCATCACAATGGGCACGATGAAACTGATGACGAAAAAGGTCGTCTTTCTCTTGATGATCCACGTGTACTCCAAGTAGGTATCTCCGAGAGTGTTCATCATTTTCTGCTCCACTGTGATGTTGACCAGCGTCCACTCAGCCCTGACAGCGAAGGCCTCCTGGACTAGCGCCGCCCCGATCACGTCGCTTTCAACGTGTGTGGCGTGAACGCCGACGTGTGAGTATACATAAAGCACCATACGGCAATGCTGTGTGTCAAAGGGGTACACCCTCAGGTCCATCTTGCACGTGAGGGTCCATCTTGACTGTCCCGGGAGGGTAAACAATGGCCTGGTCACCCCAGAAGGTGTTCAACATGCGTTTGTCGGATGCCCCGTTGATAAACAAGACGTGTGGTTTCCATAAATCTGCTAACGGTAATTCCACGCTTGGCAGGCCAGTGTAAGACCCTGCTGTGTCGTTCCAAGACAAGGCTGGGTCAGTCCAGCTGACGGCAATCACAACTGAAGATGTGACTACCTGCAAAACGGAAGTAGAACGTACAGGTAGGGTGGGTGGGTGTTTGGGAGTTTAACGTCCTTTTCCACCACGTAAGGGTGATATCAAAGACGGGGCAACGATGAAAAAGCCAGCACAAATATTTGGCCCCAGCCGGGGTTCGAACTCACAAGCACTGGAAGTCCAACGCTCTGTAGTCTGTCATTCGGCCACCCCGGCGCCCACGTACAGGTAAACATATATCGTTCTATATAAGCGTAAATGTAAACGTATATATTTATCAGTCAGAGATGCCGCGTGAAGCATTTTGATTGCCGATGTCAGCTTTTAAATCAAAGAAATGCAGGTAGGGACGTGGTATAAATAATTTTCCCAATTCGGTGCCCCCGATTACGTAAAATACACCATACTCGTTTGTTGATTTCGACCGTAAAACTGCTCGTTAATACTCGCAGTTTTACGGTCGAAATCAACAAACTCGGTGTGGTGTATTTTCCGTAATCGGGGACACCTCATTGTGAAAACCATATATATGGTGTGTGTGTGTGTGTGTGTGTGTGTGTGTGTGTGTGTGTGTGTGTGTGTGTGTGTGTGTGTGTGTGTGTGTGTAAAGGAAGCTTTGAAAGTCTTTCCATTTTCCTTATGACAAAAGTAGCCACAACGCGTCATATATTAGGTTTCCAGTGCTATATGTTCAAATATACCTACAAAGAAAACCAATTCGGTGGGAACGGTATCTATGTACAGTACATGCACAAGTTTATAAGAAGAACATAGAGTATTCTTCTTTGTCTGAAACAAAACTGGTGTTAAAAACAGTCCCGGCTTCTAAACAGTCTGATGATGGACGTTTTTATTCATTAATAACCCTCGACCCTCCAGCAATCCCAAAACCTCATGAGAATATCAAGTGAGACTTTGGGAGTGAATTAGTTTTGCCTGTTGCCCGGTAAGCGTCTTGGCCTTTTGATTTTTTTCTAACACGCTGGTAGTTATAATTTTCGGCTAAGTTAGTTCCCGCGGGTCTCCTGAGAACAGTCACATGACCGAAACTGGGAGACACGTACTTGGGCCTAAGGACATAGTTCACAATATTTTTGGAGAAAGTGGCTCAGCGTTGACCCTATGGGATTTCAAGGGAAATAACGATGAAAATTCTCGGCTTCTGAGAGTTTACATTGTTGTCGTTCCTGCGTCTACGATATTACGGCATGTGACGTCTTTTTTTACGTCATCTATTATTGTTCATCTCCTCCCCAAATCTGCTACAGTCCATTGATAATTTATTCAATCAAGGACGAGTAACCCAGGCTAACACGCAACCCTTCTCGTTCAACAAATCGTCACGTGTGTGTGTGTGTGTGTGTGTGTGTGTGTGTGTGTGTGTGTGTGTGTGTGTGTGTGTGTGTGTGTGCGCGCGCGCTCATACCTGTCGCACGTCATCAACATCCAAAATTTCAAAAGGTGTGAAGACGACGTCAACCGGCACCCTTTTGCGTCCAGCCCCAGGTGGTACCTTGTCTGTCACAGCTTCACGTGAGAGCAAATCCCGGCATAACAGAGAGTAAGCCGACAGTGGTGCAGTCTCGTTACCATCGGCTGTGGCCATTCTGCACGACCAGCTCCCAAGAACGGCGAAAGTACATACAAACAGGAGTGTTAAATCCTTCATTTTGTCCTGAATTTTGGCCTGTGGAACTGGAAACTATTCTTCGCTCGGACGCGGAAAATTGCATCAGAGTTCAGGAAACGTTTGGTTTTTTTAATACTATGAAACTAGCACTAACAATGTCGACTCCATATGCACTGCAGACTATGCACCCAGCGAGATCCAGCTGCCTTCAACTGATACTGAAGAACTACCAACGCTGTCCAGCATGCGGCATATAGTCCCGTCCACAAAACTCTGTGGCCAGCAAATGAGGGAATGGAATGATGTGTAAGGTGTTCTATCGTCAAATCGTGGGTTGGGGAAAGAAATTCAAGCAGACAGCAGTAAACTAATGTACTTGGAGTGCTAAACAGCTGAAAAGCAAAATCACGATTTCGATTTTTGACTGCCTTTTACGTTAACTGCTTTTCCGGGTAAACAGGCAGCGCGTGGTTGCCCCACACATTAGCGTTATCGCTGACTTGTGATGGAGTTGCTTCAAACTTTGGTGCGGACTCTTGGATGGTCTGAGGGTGTTGGGGGAGGGGGGGGGGGGGGCGCGGCGGTCAGGGTGATATGTCTGTTGGTTGGTGGATTGACTGCAGGTTTATTGTGTCCGTAATCAAGGGTTATCGTACACATCACAAAAAGAAATGATTATCTAGCGGATACATGATGATGATGATGATGATGATGACGGCGACTATGACGATGGCGTTTATATGAGCTTGAAGATTAAAAAAAGATTTTCGAAACATTTCTGAGATTTTTTTTTCTTTAGAAGGGGCGGGGAGGGGGGGGGGTGTCAGTGGGGATTAGTGGAGGCCGGGGATCATGATTTCTGAGACAGCTTGCCCAAAGACACTACAAGACCAATGACATACATCGTCCGATTTTGTGCCAGTGCAGTTACGAGCGAAGTTGGACTCAGCGATAAGGAAATTCAAACCTGCTTGCACTGGTGACACAGGCGACGTCTGCTGTACCACTACGCCACACTTTGCCATACCCCACGTGGATTTTGCGAGCACGGCCACGTGCTTGCGTTTCCCGGCCAGGTATGGAATGTTTCTGCAAACACGTCCATCATTTTGCTGGGGCGGTCGCGCGGAGCTTGCGGCCTTGGACCAAAACCATGACCTGACATGATTCCATGCTGTTCTTGCCAAGTCGCTGTTTTGTTGGTAGTTCGGAAGTGTGGGTGTGTGCGTGCGTGTGGGTGCATGTGTGGGTGCGTGTGTGTGCGTGTGCGTGTGTGTGTGGGCGTGCGTGTGTGTGTGTGTGTGTGTGTGTGTGTGTGTGTGTGTGTGTGTGTGTGTGTGCGTGTTATTGTTGTGAGATTACATATTTAACTATTGGAACTATTGTATTGTGTATGTGGTGGTCGTCTGTTTTTACGCCGCAACCGAATTGCCTCCTCTTGAGGACAATAAAGAATTATTGAATTGAATTGAATTGTTGTTGTTGTTGTTGTTTGTTTTTGTTTTTACAATAATCAGTTCTTGCGTAAAGATGGCAATACATGCCTATCGAAGTCAAGAACCCCCCCCCCAAAAAAAAAAAACAAACAAAACAAAACAAACAAAAACAAACAAACAAAAAAAAACAAAAACAAAAAAACAACAACAAAAAAAACATACAAACAAACAAAAAAAACCCAAAAAAAAACAAAAAAAACAAAAAAAAACAAACAAACAACCCCCCCCCCCCCCCCCCAAAAAAAAAAGGGGGGGCTGATGGTTCTGTTGGCTAAGTGGGTGGGAGGTTGGGGTTTTTTTCAAGAAAGACTAAGAAATCGCGTCCCGTCGCCCCCCCCCCCCCCCCCCCCCCATCCTGCAACACGCAATCACACATAAGCACGAACATTATGCTCTTGCCTGCAGCATACCTTTTGCCCCCCAACTCACCGCTCCCCCCTCCCCCCTTCTCCACACCCCACCCCCTTTTGCCCCTTCCGTCAACCATGTCAGATTCAAAAGATCTGGGATCCGCACACAGAACATTCAGTCGGGAAAGAAAAGGGAAAAAGAAAATCGTGTGCTAATAATTATGATAACAAACATTGTTTATCGAACCTTTTAAATTTCCCATCAACATTGTCGCATGATCCGTTCAGAGAGGAACTAGACACATTACCGTCCATTACAGCCCATCAAAGTGATCAATAGCAAACAAATAAAAAGAGGAAAAAAAAATCCGACAACAACCACTCAAATACAGAAGGACAAAAGAGGGGAATACAAAAGGGGGACAAAAAGAAGAAAAAACAAAACTTGCCCAACATGGCCAGCCGTCTGCGAAACCGAAAGCAGTATATTGTATCGGCGTGTTCCAGTCTTGAATATACACTGTGCTTACATGCTCCCACGACTATCATATATACATCACCAACTTGTTGGAATCCACGACTATATACGCGTTTAGCCACTCTCTCCCCCCACCCCTTCTCCCCGGTCTCTCTCTTTCTCTTGCAACTTTTTACGTTAGCACCAGTGAATAAGACCAACCAGCGACAGGTTACTATTTATACGTGTGGCAATGTGCTGCAGTTACTATGATAGATCCGATGCTGCTAATTACGTTTTCGAATGCAATGTAAACTACACTATAGTGGCTGCACTGGGTTCACGCATGGTTCTCAAACACTGATAGTTCTCTCCCTTGCAGCGTCCACATTTGGAAGAGAAAACAAAACTGAAAACACTTTAATTAAAACACTCGAGCTGCACCGAGAAGAAAGCTCTAAGCAAATTCAGGAGATGCCGGCGCAAACAACACTGGTGTAATGCCTATGTGAGTACGTATGTGCGAGTGTGTGAATATGTTTTTTTTTTCCTTGATTTTGTTTCGTTTTGTTGTTTTTTGTGTATTTTCTTGTTGTTGTTATTTTGTTTGGGTTTTATTCTGTTTTATTTTTGTTTTGGTTTTGTTTTCCTATGCCTCCAGAGGGTTGGAAAACATAAACTTAACTTGATCGAATTGGCCTACTGCTGCCTAACAATAATATTGTGCTCGGAGCTGGGTCCAGCCTAGTGCGGGTAACCCATGAGTGAACGGGGAAGTCACATCCTCGGTTAGGGATCCAAGCGAACAAACTTTTTGGTGGTTACATCTTTTGCGTGGTGGCTAAGCACAGGAAAACGTCAGGTTAATGTAAGAAAAATGGCAGCGTACCTAAGCTGTACAATGATGTTTACTAGCTGAGCTTGACTGAAGTTAGAATGGAAAGGGCAGTTTTTAGTCACATGCTTCAACACAGTGCGCCCCTATGGCGCACGGCGAACCTCATTTGGCAGTGTTAGCGGTGGACATTTTCCACTGAGACACGCACGCACTGTAGCTTGTAGGGGTAATGTGTATATTTTCATGGAGCGTTATTCAGCGTCATTTGTGTCCTATCATTATATCAATATTGGTCCAGCCACCACAGGAATATTAATGTGTTGATTTTTTTTTTCATTATGGTTGGATCCATGACCCTCGATTACAGGAGAGGGACATCACGACTAGGTCCAACCCATTAGCGATGCGATTTGTCCGCTGTGTTAACAATTCATAGGTGAGTAATACTGCCGTGCTTTTACGATTCGAGTCCAATGTTGATCGTGATTCCCAAGAGCTTTGCGTCTAATCATATGACAGCTAAAACGGTGTGGAAAAAAGCTCCCGTTGTCAGTCTGCTCTAGCCGCTTTCAACCGGCGAGCACTACACGTTAAACAGGTGAAAACGTTTCTGGATGCACTGCTTCGTTTAATGTTAGCAACGATCGGAGTTATTCTGACCAAGCGACTGGTGGTACCAAACTACATCGGATAGGGTGTATACAGTGGTAAATTTGCTTTTTTATTCTCTCCCAGTATTGACGTATGTAGTGATGCACCCGTGACACTAATGGTGCAATAGTCCTCTTTGATTTCGTCAGCGTGTTTGTTGAAAGGACGCCAAAGCCAAACACAAGCAACAGGTTAGTTAAGCAGCAGCTTAGAACGTGAGGGGACATGGGCAGTCGAGCTGTGCATACTTGTAAAACAGCTGCCTAGCAACTTAGAACCTGAGAAGACAAGGCCTGTCTATTTATGGCTTCTTGTAAAACAGGAAGTTGGTTGCCTAGCAACATAGAACGTGAGAAGCAACATAGAACGTGAGAAGACAAGAACGGCCTATCTGTGGCTTCTCGTAAAAGAGTAAGCTAGTTACCTAGCAACTTATGAGGAGAGAAGACAAGGACAGTCTAGTTGTGGATTCTTGTAAAACAGGAAGTTAACTGCCCAGCAACTTAAAAGGTGAGAAGACAAGAACAGTCTGTCTGTGGCTTCTTGTGAAACAAGAAGCTAGTTGCCTAGCAACCTGGACCATGAGAGGACAAGGACAGTCCAGCTGTCGCTTCTTATAAAACAGGAAGTTAGTTGCCTAGCAACTTAGGCCACGAGAGGACAAGGACAATCTAACTGTTGTTTCTTGTGAAACAGGAAGCTAGTTGCCAAGCAAGTTAGAACGCGAAAGGACAAGGACAGTTCAGCTGTCTATTCTCGTGAAACAGGAGCCTATCGCAAAAACACGACCACAGTCATGTACAATAGCTTGACGCGTTCTGTGGTGATGGTCGTCGCAATTGTGCTGTGGGATTTCACGTCCGTTTTTACGCTAGTCGTCGCCACCACCACCACCACCACCACAACAGACTCGAGCGGCAAAACCACCACCCCTTACACGGCGCTGAGACGTGAGCTGCGTTCACGGGACGATGTGAGAGAAAAGGTGCCGCCAGGGGGCGGGGGAGTCCCGGTGTCTGTCGGGGTCCTCTTTAAGCCGGCAGACATTCTCGACGTTGACGACGTGAGACAGGTTAGTACAAAGCAAGCGCGCATGTGTGTGTGTGTGTGTGTGTGTGTGTGTGTGTGTGTGTGTGTGTGTGTGTGTGTGTGTGTGAGGTTGGAAGTTGGGGGGGGGACTGTGGGGGGTGGAGGTTGGAGGGTGGGGCGGGCGGGGGAGCAGCCCGAATTTCCCAGCAATGGGATGATAAAGAGTATACACTTAAGAAAATAAATAAATAAATAAATATATTATATTAAATAAATAAATAAATAAATAAATAAAATGAAGCCCCTAAAACAATGAATCAGCATCTTCTATCGTTAGGTCGTTACCTCGACTGGCGGCATTCACTTCAACTGGACGAACCCGGCCCTGGCGTGGGACAACTCCGCATCAGGACCGTACTCCAACCTGACCCAGGTACAGATTCCACTTGACGAGATCTGGACCCCACTGGCCTTCATTGGCAATGGTGCCTCGAACGATCGTGAGCTGGATCTGGGGAAATCTGCGTTTGTCTCTCCGGACGGCAGTGTGTTCGTTATGAAAAGCCTTATTCTGGAGACCACCTGTAACATGGACCTGCACAAATATCCTTTTGACCAACAGGAGTGCCGGGTGGCTGTGGCTATGTACTCCAGCGTGCCGATAGACTGTAGGTCAGCGGAAAGCGAGATATTTTCCGATGAAGTCGGCAAGCAGCTTTTCGGAGTCAGCGCGGAGTGGACTTTGACCAGCATGCGCTTGGAGAGGGTGGAGGTGACCACCATGCCAGGCGCTTTCTTCCTCAACTACTTCCTGGTGATAAAGCGAAAGACGACCTTCTTCGTCGTCAGTTTCATTATTCCAGTCGTCATGACGTCCTACATGAACACGCTTGTGTTCCTCATTCCTGCCGACTCTGGTGAGAAGATCTCCTACGTCGTGTCCATCTTCGTCTCCAATGCTGTGTTTCTGAGCTTCTGCACAAATGTCATGCCAGAAGGTGAATATATTACACCAATTATTTTTGTTCTTTGTCCTTGGAGGGTTGGATATTTACTGATGTAGCCTGGTAGATGCAGACCATTATAATACGAACGTACTAAATGACTTTTTGCAATGTAGTCATTTTGTACTTGTGATGCCGATGGATCTGCAACAGTACGTTTTTTTTAAATCTTGTTTTCCCATTCTGTGGCTTGTGGCTACCTCCTATCTGTAATTTTACACACAAAGCCAACTGATCACAAGGTTTCATATTCCTACCTGTTGTTACTACATTACAGGAGCCGGAGGGGCGATATAATTGTAGAAATGCAGCTGGTCAGAACTAAGCTCCTGCAGTATTTTGTAGTGAAACCGGATAAATTACAAAGACCAGACAAGATCACTTTAGATCACTTTTCAGAAAAAAAGTCTTCAGACTCGGTATGAGCCACACAACATGCACGAGTAAGTCAGTGAGTATTTGGGAGTTTAACGTCCTTTTCCACCAGTTATGGATGATATCAAAGACGGGGCAACGAGAAAAAGGCCAGCACAAATATTTGGCCCCAGCCGGGATTCTAACTCACGACCCGAGCATTGAAAGTCCAACGCTCTACCATTCGGCTATCCCGGCTCCCCACAACAAGCACGAACACCTGAAAACAAACACCAACAAAATTACCCCCAACGTTTATTAATTTTTCACCAGGCCTGGACTCCACTCCACTAGTGATGTACCTGGTGCTGGGAATCATGTCGCAGAGCGGCATCCTCATCATGGTAAACAGCCTCATCCTTCGCAAGGGTGGTCTTGCTGAAAAGCTCAGAGAGCGGGATCTGCCCAGCAACGTGGTGGAACCGCAAGGGAACGAAGCTGAGAAGTCTCCTGCGCAGCTGCAGAACACGCCAAGAAGGGGGTTCCAAACCAAGATGAGGGATGTGTACCTCTTTCTTGCTGCTGCAGCCATCAACACACTTTTTGTTGGGTCTTTGATAATGACAATGAAGTATTAGAGAGTGACTTTGCCCTCGTCTTTGATGGCGAGGTATGGAAGAGCCAAACGTGTCATCCTACTGCACTCTCAGTTGTCTGCTTTGGAAATGTTCAAAATTTGAAAATTAACGCAGTTCTAAATTCCGGAACTTAAATAGCTGAACTCACCCTTCGCAACCGCGTGACTGTAATGTGTTCACGTCCAGTGTGTGAGAGAATGCGTGTGATTCACGTGAGCGTGCGTGTTGGGTTCAGTTCGCGGCGCTTCAAATGAGCCAGTTAAAGAAATTGGGTAAAGCGCCCACACAGTACACAATTATTATTATTATTATTATTATTATCGTAAAGAGAGTTGACGATATATAGATTTATCAATGACTCCAGACGATTTAAATCTGCACGCGCGTGGCGGCTTGTTCAAATATTAGTCGTCTCGATATGTTGATGTATCCAGACATCATCAACTCCTTTTTGCGATAACGTTTGCAGCTGAAAAAGCGTTTTCCAAACTGAAAATTGGTCGGCGGGGAAAACAAAGCAATAATAATTATGGGTGAATCAGTACTTTTGTATTGTTTTGAAATGGTTAACTCTTTAAAGCCCAAGCAAACATGACAATTTTTACTTGAAATCTTCAGATCACTGGGAGCCACTTCAAACCACCATTATGCAATCTGCAGCGGTCTCGGACCTAGCGGAGAAAGCCCACGCCTTGCGTAATAGTGGCTTGAAGTGGCTCATACTGGTGTGCAGCGACTTGTTCTTTTTAACAAGTTTCGTCATACAGTGGGAAGGGGGTGGTCGGTCTCGGTCTCGTAAGAGTTAAACTTTCGATACAACCCGGAGAACGCTGTGCGGTTCAGCACTCACTCAGATGAAGAATCACTGACATGCTCTCCGTTCTGCGCGACACACACGGCACCTCAGTTTTGAGCCGGATTATTCGGGCTGAGTTCTGATCTGGCTAAAACTGGCGTAGAAATGGAAAAGAAGGGCTTATTTAAAGAGAGGCCTAGACACAGCGATAACTGGAGGGGCATCCGTGTACAAAATGGAGAGAGCGATGCAGCGTTGACAACCATGTAAATCACGTTAAGGCCAGGTAGTAGGGCACACACAAATCCGTTTGAAGTTAGATGAGCTAGATCGCTTTACACTGTTAAAACAACAACTTGTATAAAGAGACCTTGAGGGGGTGGGTGGGTGTTTGGGTATTTAACGTCCTTTTTCCACCACGTAAGGGTGATATCAAAGGCTGGGCAACGAGAAAAAGGCCAGCACAAACATTTGGCCCCAGTCGGGACTCGAACTCACTACCTGAGCATTGCGAGTCCAACGCAAGAGACCCGGAAGATTTCCGAGCTCTAACTAACTACGATGTACACCCAGAGTTCTTTACCTTTGTATCAGTCACAGCTTGGCCACTGGTTAGCAACGGTGACCTCAGGCTTATTCTGATAGGTCTTTTAAGGCAAGTGTCGGCCAAATGAAGTTTCACATTGCGCTCCGTTACGGGCAATAAATTTGCTAGAGTCAGGCGTACGTGCCGTTTGATTGGCTTAATCGCCCAGCCGCTGTTCCATTTATCAGGCTCAACCTGACGGTAAGTATGATTTGAAAATCTGGCTGATAGGTCCCTGGAGGCCCATTGCCTCGTGTCTCTGTGGGCAGGAACTGAGACAAAGTCAGGACACCAGACGAATGATGAAGTGAGTTTAAAACTGGGAGTTTGTTCTGGTGGCTCTTTTTGGTAAAAGATGACCGTGCGTGTTTGTAAACTAGTAATCAATTGCATGCGTAGTCGTGACAAGGCAAAATATTTCAGTTGTAAAAGAAAAACGTAATCTGAATTAAAAGGGACAAATACCAAAGGCATTTCTCAGTCCTTCTTAATTTTTTTCTATGATGTTCTATGACTGTAGTAACAATGAGCCTGCATGAAACACACTGATGGCGTTATACGACAAATATTCTTATCAGAATCAGTGTCCTGCAAACTTAACAGCTTTGAACAAGACTGACCTGTCCAACCTCTCAGTGGCACGAAGCCACGGACAAGACCTATAAATCGCTATCTATTCTGTTCTTTGTGGCTGCAGCGCGGACACCTGAACTTGCGGACATGTTGCACGTGCCCTGGCTAGGAAGCCATTATAGCTGCTAATAGTGCTAACACCATGAATGTGTTGGGCCATTTCGTGCGTGCTTATTCGCATTCCCCTTGTGTTCAACTGAGGGGTGGGGGGGGGGGGGGTAGTATTCCACCACGTAACTGAGATCCTGTGGAAGAGTAAGGAATGAAATGCATGACACAGCCAGTTTATTTTTCTCTGACATAGCCAGTTTATTTTTCCATGACATAGCCAGTTTATTTTTTTTCCATGACATAGCCAGTTTATTTTTTCCATGATATTACCAGCTTATTTTTCCATGATATAGCCAGTTTATTTTTCCATGATATAGCCACTTTATTTTTTTTTCCAAGATATAGCCACTTTCTTGTTTTCCAAGATATAGCCACTTTATTTTTTCCATGATATAGCCACTTTATTTTGTTCCATGACATAGCCAATTTATTTTTTCCATGACATAGCCAGTTTATTTTCCCCCTGACATAGCCAGTTTAATTTTTCCCCTGGCATAGCCAGTTTATTTTCCCCCTTACATAGCCAGTTTATTTTTCCCTGACATAGCCAGTTAATTTTTTTCCATGACACACCCAGTTTATTTTTCATTTTAGGTAAGTAAGAGATTCCAGATTCGAGGATCAACATAGTGTATTCATTTTTCTCCTTTCTGGCATGGAAAATACATTAAGCAACACATGTCACGAGTATGATTAAGAAAAGCCTCTAACATTAAATAGAAGATGGCTACGCAACGACTTGTAAGAAAGCGAATACATGAACAACTTTGATTGAATTTGGGAATTGCTGATAGGTGATTAGGTTTTTGAAGGTGGTCATTTTTGTTTCGTCCTATTGCGCAATGACAATAGGATGGATGGCGTATTTGTCTCTTCTGAGTAGGCGTACACCCCTGGGATTGTAAACGGCAGAGTCCGCCTGTGGCAAAGACAAGAGAAACTGCTAATTAGTACAGTACTGTTTGCCTTTTGTCTGTCAAGAGAGCAGCGTTCACCCTCAAAGGCAACTCCAAAAGGTCGCTAGCAAGCCTTCAGGGCAATCTGACCATTGACACTTTCAGCGAAACCAACTAAGTGTGTGTGAAATACGGAAGACAGCAGCAGAAGGACCCAGCCTTCCTTTTGACAACAGAGTAAATGTCTCACTTTGAGTACGCTGAATAGATGAACCATAAGTTTGTGAAATATTCTTCGCATTTTATTTGTGTGTGTGTGTGTGTGTGTGTGTGTGTGTGTGTGTGTGTGTGTGTGTGTGTGTGTGTGTGTGTGTGTGTGTGTGTGTGTGTCTCTCTCTCTCTCTCTCTCTATTATATGTGTGTGTGTGTGTGTGTGTGTGTGTGTGTGAGGGCGCGCGTGTGAGGGCGCGCCCCAGCCTATCTGTTGTTTTATCGTGCAGGGCGATCCCCCCCCCCCCCCCCCTATTAACGTAATCGGAAGCCTTTATTCAATAATTTTCTTGGGTGCAGTTACAAAATACCCATCGCTTCTTCGTCTTGTTCTCGCGTGATTCAGACAGGTGCCAAGCTTGATCAAGCAAAACACACGACACGTAACATATTGTCCCTGGTGTTTTTATCGTTAGACACACGTTCAAGTGCAGTATTTCGCCCGTTCCCGCTTTCCAGCTCATTTTGCCATGGCCGACCAGATGACCAGCAACAAACCATCCTCCGCCCTGAAAGATGCGTTTCCTCGCTCAACGTGTCCGAGGGTGACCTCCGAACGGAGCTACACTTTAAGGTCAAGACAGATAACGTTGACCTGGTTCACGACTATATGCAATTTTTTTTATTTTTTTTGCACTTGCAACGTATTGGCTGTGGTTTGATTCTGCGTCGGGACAGCGCGGAACTACATGGCGTTGCTGTCATGGCATTTTCCAGCATTCCAATACAGTTCCGTAATTATGTTCTACAAACTGGGCTGTTGACTGAATGAGAAACATCGCAAGCTGTTGAACACTGCATCGTTTACAATACAATCGACGTTCGACGTCACAGAAATTTGATCAACTCATGGTCACTTTTTTCTGCCCCTCCGCCCCCCCCCCTCCTTCCCACCTTGTTTTTTCTTCTTACCAGGATGTTCAGTGTGTGTGTGAGCACCACACTTTCAACAACTTTTTTTTTGCCGCAAACAGCATACACCCAGAATCTGGTCACAGAACCTCTGGCTCCAGGCTTCAAGACATGGCTCTTTGACCTCCAGCCTAGTTCGGGTACCCCATGATTGATTGGGGAAGTCACATCCTGGGTTAGGGATCCAAGCGAACAAACTTTTTGGTGGCTACATCTTTTGCGTGGTGGCTAAGCATAGGAAAACGTCAGGTTAATGACTTAATGTAAGAAAAATGGCAGCCTGCTGTGCGATGATGTTTCCTAGCTGAGCTTGACTGGTTAGAATGGGATCCCCTATGGCGCACGGCGAACCTCACCTCGCAGTGTTAACGTTGGACATTTTCCACTGAGACACGCACGCACTGTAGCTTGTAAAGTGCATATTTTCATGGAGCGTTATTCAGCGTCAATTGTGTCCTATTATTATAAAATTGGTCCAGCCACCACAGAGATATTAATGTGATGATTTTTTTCCTATGGTTGGATCCGGGGAGCCGGGGTGGCCGAATGGTAGAGTGTTGGACTTCTGATGCTCGGGTCGTGAGTTTGTATCCCGGCTGGGGCCAAATATTTGTGCTGGCTTTTTCATCGTTGCCCCGTCTTTGATATCACCCGTATGTGGTTGAAAAGGACGTTAACCCCCCCCCCCCCAAACACCCACCCACCCCCTATGGGTGGATCCATGACCCTCGATTACAGGAGAGGGACATCATGACTATACCTCCAGCCCAGCACAAGTGCCGTAAGTTTCTACGGCGGAGTCTAGCCAGAGGCCACGGCCACCTCTCCGATCCTGTCAATCCGCAATTAGATTTGTATTCCGTTTTACAGACACCGCTCGCCCTAATCGGACCAGTAATGGCTTCCCCGTTTGCAGCCGTGTAGGCTGAATGTTTAATTCAATAGATCGCACGTGCGCTCCTCGCCCACACTCAGAGAATCCTGAGTCTTACACTCTTGGCTCTCCATTCTCCTTCTACCTGAAGGTAGAAGGTTCATTATTGTGTAGACAAGTATTTCAGCTGTGTGTCTCCTGTCTAAGTTAAGGGGAGCCGGGGTGGTCGAATGGTAGAGCGTTGGACTTCTAATGCTCGGGTCGTGAGTTCGATCCCGGCTGGGGCCAAATATTTGTGCTGGCTTTTTCATCGTTGCCCCGTCTTCGATATCACCCTATGTGGTGGAAAAGGACGTTAAACCCCCAAACACCCACCCTGTCTAAGTTAAAAAAAACAAACAAAAAAACTTTTGGCAACCATGTGTGTGTGTGTGTGTGTGTGTGTGTGTGGTCAAGAGAAAGACAAATGTGGGTGGGTGGGTGGGGGGAATTCTGTTTCTGGAGAATTATCTGTGTTCTCATCAATCCTACGATAACTTGTAAAACCTTGTTTGTTTGGGGTTTTTTTTGTTTAAATGAGAAAGGAAGACGACTTAATCGTAGACAAATTCAAACCAGCTGTTTCAACATGCATCACAGCTCATTCCTTGAAAAAAAAAAGAAAAAGGAAATAGAAAGTTCCTAACACTTAAATAGCTCCATTTGTAACATCAATGAGATCAACTTCAGATTTAGTCAGACTATTTACATTAACTGTTAAGAGAAAATGAAGGTTCGTAACCCCCGCCCCCCGTCTCCCTAAGAAAAACAAACAAACAAACAAAACAAAACAATCATTCCAAAATTAAAGTCACCATGCTGAAATGCTGAAGTACATGCCCAAGATGGGCCAGGGGAAGCAACAACGTGACACGAGTGATGCCCCTTGAACGCAGGTGGGCATAGAAGCAAGTAACAGCTTCTCTTTTTGTCTTTTTCTGTGTTGCTGTCGTCTTCGTTGTGACATCAAACCGAACAGTCACGTTGTCTTTCCAATGCTTTTCATACGCATTCATGTCTGACTGCCCGTGTGCAGTCTCAGAGTGTTACTGACCGGTCTAGGCAGTGATTTTCCCATCCAGACACCCCCCCTCCCCCCCCCCCCCCCCCCCTCAACCAAGATCTCCATAACCCATCTCGGTGCAGTTTGGGAAACGCCTGCAGGGGTAACGGTGTCTAACGGTCAAAGTGCCAGCGTGAACCAGGGAGGAGGTTAAAGCTGTATTATTCCCTCGCGAGGGGACCGTCTTGTGAAATTTATTATCCGTGGTCGCATCAGTGTCGTAAAATAACAGTGAACCGATGATATATGAGTCCCAGCAGACGAGTGCTGTATTAAGTTGGGAGCTTATCTGGTGGCAGCCTTCATAAATCGGGCAAGAAGAATGGTTCTCAGTGTGTAAGGGAGGAACAATTACCGGCAGATTTAGTTAGGTGGAAAGGAGTGCAGGGTGACCCTTTAAAAGTTGAAAAACTGATCGATGATGACAAAGCGGCGGGTTGGATATTAAAAACAAGTGAGTCACAATTTTTTTTGTTTTGTACACGGTGTTGATAATTATGACAAATGAGTTCTGAAAACCCGCAGAAGACATGAATGGGTTTGGTTTATTTGCCGGGCGGGCATATACTTTTTGCATTCCATTCCATTCCATTTCCCCGAGGGGGGCAGTTCCTTTTGCTGTGTAAACAAATTATGTGCGTTGTATGTATCATGATGTAGAGAAGCACACCACAGACGGGTTATACAGAACAATAGTACAGCAAACAGCTTTCGGATATGGTAAGAATCAGAAAACCGCCTACCTGCATCGTTTTGTAAATTGTTGTAGATTTTGCTTTCAGTATTAAATGCACTTTTGTTCACATGAAGCCTCTCTTTCAGTCTCTGTTTTAATGGTGTGTGTGTGTGTGTGTGTGTGTGCGTGTGCGTGTGTGTGTGTGTGTGTGTGTGTGTGTGTGTGTGTGTGTAATGTCATTTCTGGGCAATTTTCGTGGGTCACCGGCCAGACCCTATCACAGCCCCTTCTCTTGGCAGAGCCCCAGTGTTCCCAGGCGATGATGTAGATTTTATTAGCGGGAATTACCAAGTCCCCCAGGTTCCTGTGTCGTCCACACCGCGGAGTTAGCCAGGGGCCTGCTGATCGCCTAACCAAGCGTGGAATTGTCGGGGAAAGATACCCCCGTCCCCCGGGCAAGAAGCACACTGTGGTTTGGGATCGGGACGCGTTGACAGAAAAGAGCCGTGTGTATGGTCCCGTTGCGCCATCGTCGATACAACTTGCAAGAGTCGTTGTCCTTGGGTCTCTGTAAGAAACTACTGGTTAGAGTGTCTACGATTCAGAACACAGTCTGTTGGTTACACGAAGTAACTTGCATTCTTAACACATTTCTCACCGCACACTGGGACTCCCCGTTTTTGTTTTTGTTTTTGTTTTTATCCACCTCGTCTTTTCATTATTTTTGTTTGTGTGGTAGTGTGCTTGCTTAACAACAACAACAGCAACAAACAGAAGATGCGCTTCTTGAGCTTCCAGTCGTATACTTTGGAAGGGGAATAGGTTTCTGCCCAACTTGCTTGGTAGGAATAGAGGTAATACGCAAAGACAAAAACCTGCACTCCTGCAACTTGGAACACATTGTGCGCATCCGCACTCGAGCGTCGCACAGTAGATCGGGAGGTCGTGGGTTCAAATCAAAACAAGGCCAAATTTAGTACTTTTTGTACTTTAGTGGCTGTTGCCGGTACACGGGTCTTGAATATATCCCTTGCTGCAGACAGAATGTTTTGAAGGTGGGGGTTGGTGCTTAGGGGTTTAACGTTCTTTTCCATCGCATACGGGTGATATCAAAGACTGGACAACGAGAAAAGGGCCAGCGCAAATATTTGACCCCAGTCACGACTCGAACTCACGACCCGAACATTGGAAGTTCAACGCTCGATCGTTCTGGTTCCCCCACAGAACGCGTTGCACCTCAAAACAGCCGACCTCTCATTTTTGGAGATTCTATCGTGACAACTGGAACAAAGTACCTTCAAATTATGCTCTAACATATGAAATTTCCAAGTAATGTTGGAGTATTTTCTCCGGCTTGTGTGTGAGGTTCCCAGTTTTCTTTTCGTGAACTGTCATTCAGTCCTACAAGCCGGCGTGTATTGAGCTGACCGGGAAGAGAAGGATCAGAAAACCATCCTTGGGCCGAATTTGTAAATGCGTAAATTGTGGAAATGAGGCGCCCGGTAGGCGGAGAGACAGTGTTGTGTAAACTCTGCGATAGTCTGGAACGTAACATATTCTAAACTGTGAATGTAAACTTTGCCACAGACAAGTTTTAACAGAAGCGAGTCCCCGGAGTGCTCCGTCAAAAACACTTGCCAGCATCCGAGACGGGTTACTTATGCACTGTCGCAATAGTCACTGAGTCACACGGAATGCCTCTTCGGGCTCTCTTTGTAACCTCTGGTGTACAGAATGAGTTTTAGGAGGGAGGACTCTGACGGACACTTTCCGTACCGACCAGTCTAAAGGCGGGATGCATTTCCACTAGCGACTCAGTCAGAACTTCGCCTTTGTTGGTGAAGGGGGTACAGGAGGAGGGTGGAAGGGGAGAGCTTGTGCTACAGACCACTAATATCTTCCGGGGGCATGTAGTAAGAACTACGCTAAATATAGTTTAAAAAATTTTGCCCCGTGAATAAAAAATGGCAATCTGGGACTTTTTGTGGGCTTTGTAAATAAGTTTCATGCCAGGTAACAGTAAAATTAGGGGAAAATGAGCCTGACTTGTGGACTATTTGTATTCATGCGCAGCTGGCACAAGAGCTACCAGAGGAATTAGGGGGTATGTGGTCGCTGCTAACATTGCAAGAAAAACGGAATATTGGAATTTGTTGAAATTTACTCTACACATGAGTCTTTGGCTGCTGGATTTTTGTGATATTTTGAGGGTGAATTTTAAAGCATTTCTAGGGTGTCATACGCGACGTCATGTTCAATAGGAATATCATTCTATGCGTTTTCTTGAAATTTGCATTAGTGGTCTGTAGCCTTAGGGGCGAGGCGGCGGAGAGGGGAGGGGGTCCATGTTGATCATTTGTTGTGGGTATTGTGTTACTGGCTGTAAGTGGCACTACCAGCTTCACCCCCTAAGTTACGTCTTGTAAACCAGAGACTAGAGCGCAATTTGACTGACCCGCCTCGACCGAATGGAAAGTATCCATCCATGCAGACACTGGCCTAAACGGAAGAAACAAAAACCGTCTGAGGTGAACCGTTATTGATATCCCCTGAAGGACCTCTAATGTAGTCCTGTGACAGCACCCAACTGTTTCGACTTGTGCGGTCTCCCGTAGAGACTTTCAAAATCAGATCGAGGCGCCGAAACTTTTGAGAGGCGCGCCTCAAGGGGAGGCTACTTTTTGTGCGTTTTCGTTGGCTTCACTTCTCTGGCTGTCCCTTGGCGACGTCCGACAATCTTGAAACTACGAGCGGAAGACAGGAAAAAAAAAAAGGTCGCTTTTAAGATCTACTCGTGTAGTGTCTTAGACTCTCATTTTTGTCAACTGATGTGTCGGAGAAACGAACTGATGGGATAGAGACCAGAAAACTGAGGACTGAATGAGTAAACGTTTGTGTGATGGTGTTTGGCACAAAGACACGTCAGAGAAATGGGACAGTTTATTGAACATCCCGACGCAAGTCTTGTATTTCTTACTCTCTGCTCGAGCACACTGACTACGTGCACATGTACTGCAATGCACTGAGCGCACACGAACACACACACACACACACACACACACACACACACACACACACACACACACACACACACACACAGAGCCGCTTCATCCAAATATGCTTGGGTCGCTTTTGCCGCTCTCCCAACAGCCGCTTCATCCAAATATGCTTGGGCCGCTTTTGCCGCTCTCCAGCGCAAAAAGTCCCAGCTTCACACACACACACACACACACACACACACACACACACACACACACACACACACACACACACACACACACACACACACACACACACACACACACACACACACACACACACACACACAGCCGCTTCATCCAAATATGCTTGCGTCGCTTTTGCCGCTCTCCCAACAGCCGCTTCATCCAAATATGCTTGGGTCGCTTTTGCCGCTCTCCAGCGCAAAAAGTCCCAGCTTCACACACACACACACACACACACACACACACACACACACACACACACACACACACACACACACACACACACACACACACACACACACACACCCCGAACGCGCATGACACCACCCTAACTTCCATCACCAGGACTTTACACAAATCATCGTCCTGCCCAACACCTTTGGAACCGTTATGCAGACGCGTTCGTGTGACTGCAGTGATAGTTCTAGAGTTGCCAAAAAAAAAGAGATGGGGAGAAAAAAGAGAAAAAAGTCCCCTGACAGCGTTGGAACTCAGCATGAGCAGTCCTCCTGTCACGCTAATTAGATCACAGCAGAAGTGGCGGGGTCCGATTCGTCATTTGCACACATAATGGGCCTCATAACTGGAAGTTAGGAGCGCAACACGTAAACGTTTTTAATGTAGGAGGTCGCAGCAAGTACGGCCAGTGTTTGGTGTAAGACTCAATGTATGGATTTGTTTTTCCCCCAAAAGGGAAGGGGGAAAAAGTTTGAATAACGTTTCCCAACCCAAGATCCCAAGATGATCAATGTTTGTATGCATTTGTAGATATATTCAGAAACGAATGTAAAGGGTTGAAAAAAAAGAATAGACATCTAAACAAAATGTTCTAACCCAGGATGTCGCGACTTCTGTCGTTCATTTATCTATTAACGACTTGCTGGCTTGTACTAAGAAAAAACCAAAGAATACCACCATGAAAGCCTGTCTGCAGTGGGGTGGGTGGGGTGGGTGGGTGGGTTGGGGTGGGGGTGGGGTGGGGTTTTAACGTCCTTTTCCACCACATAGGGTGATATCAAAGACGGGGCAACGATGAAAAAGCCAGCACAAATATTTGGCCCCAGCCGGGATCGAACTCACGACCCGAGCATTAGAAGTCCAACGCTCTACCATTCGACCACCCCGGCTCCCCTGCCTACAGTGGGACCGCCGATCAGTTAAAGTCTCTTGCGGACTGAGGACCAGCTTGACGGCGCTGGCAGGTGGCTATTTTCAGAAGCTTTGTCGAGCCCCAGTCTGTTCAGGAATGGACCGTAGCCTCAAAGAGAGTCGTATTTCTCGAGAATTAGAAGCCACAACTTCATGAAAACGGTCCTTGACTGGTTTGTCTGTCTGCTGAAATTTGCCCGCAAGCTTCTTGGTCACCTGGTACAGGTCTTTTAGACTCCCTTGTCGGGCTGCTTCCTCTGCTTGACTGGCCAGGTTGTCGATGTAGTCCCTCTTGTCCTTCCTGGTGCTCCTCTTCACTTCTCTGTCAGCTGCTGTGTATTCCTCTTGTGCCTTTGCCTTAGCTCTTCTTGTTCGGCTCGTGTTCAGTGCAGTTTTCTTCTCTTTCCTAACTTCCAGCTTCCGGATGGTATCAGCAGAGATCCATTCCTTGTGTTGGGTCTTTCTCTTACCAAGGACCTCTTCACATGTGTCGTGCCAGAGTTTCTTGCTGTGTTCCCAGTGTGTCTCGATGTCCATTTCACTGTCTTCTATCAGGTCTTGCAGTGGCTGGAACCTGTTGGAAAGGCTGATCCGGAATGCTGCTTGTGTGTCTGTGTTCCTGAGTAGTCCAACGTTGTACCTGGTCCGTGTGTTGTTGGCGTTGGTGTGCCTCTTAAGCCGAAGTCTCAATGTTGTTTCTTTCTGGCAAACAGCCTTAATTACAGCTTCGAAAGCGACAGTTTTCCACCATGGCGGCGTTACGAACAAGACTCGACATCTTCCAGACCAAGTGCCTCAAAAGAGTCCTCAAGATCAGATGGCAACAGCACGTATCAAACAAAACAGTTCTGGAGATGGCAGAGGCAGAGAAAGTCAGTGATGAAGTGAGGAGGAAAAGATGGAACTGGATCGGCCATGTGCTGAGGAGGGAACCAACAGATGATTATGCTGTAGCCCTTGGGTGGACGCCTGAGGGAAGAAGGAAGCGGGGCCGCCCAAAGACAACGTGGCGGAGGATGGCGGAGGTTGAAAGAAACGGTGCAGGCTGGAATTCTTGGTACGCTGCACGCCGTGCAGCCTCAGGGTGGGTGGGTGGGTGTTTGGGGGTTTAACGTCCTTTTCCACCACATACGGGTGATATCAAAGACGGGGCAACGATGAAAAAGCCAGCACAAATATTTGGCCGCAGCCGGGATACGAACTCACGACCCGAGCATTAGAAGTCCAACGCTCTACCATTCGGCCACCCCGGCTCCCCGTGCAGCCTCAGACCGAAAACAATGGAAGCAAGATGTCCAAGCCTTATGCGCCTTCTGGCGCGGAGAGAGTTAAGGTAAGGTAAGGCTTTACGAACATGGAGGCTTAGACCGAGGTTGACCCTATTTTGGGTGACAATTATCAAAAGTAGTCATGGATACGCAGTGTAAATCTACGATAAATTTGGTTGCCGAGAAAATATCTCTGTTACACTGGACAGTCTGGTTGTTTCAGTATCAGCATACTGACTGCGGGCAGCGCGGGGAAGCACAAGAACTTTCCGTCCAGTAAATGTGTTTTGTTTGAATGCCAGGCGAAAGGGTGAGTCACGGGAGGTGGAGGAAAAGGGGCAAAATGGTGTCTTATCAGCGTCATAAACCACTGTATGACGGCGGGTTGCCGGTGTACGTAGAAATGGACATCGCAGCCAGATAACTCACGCCACTTCGATCGCTTGATTGTGCTGGAATCGCGGGACAGGAATTAAGCAAGTCCTCAATAGCCGCACCAGAGAACGTGATGATGGTCGAGAACGGCAATAAGCAGGACCATGTATGGGAAGACGGGACCCAGAGTACCGCCGCCTTAATAATCATTATTCCGTTCGCTGCGGATGGATGTTAGACTTGTGTGTGTGTGTGTGTGTGTGTGTGTGTGTGTGTGTGTGTGTGTGTGTGTGTGTGTGTGTGTGGTGTGAGAGTAAGATTTTATATGAAGGTGCGAGTGTTTCAGAGATATATGTACAATTATGTGTTTGGGAGTGTTTTAATATTCTAAGTGAGTGCTTTAGACCTATACGTGTGTGTGTGTGTGTGTGTGTGTGTGTGTGTGTGTGTGTGTGTGTGTGTGTGTGTGTGTGTGTGTGTGTGTGTGAAAACACTTAGATTTACTTGTGTGTGTGTGACTGAGGCTTTTTAAAAAAAAATGTTATTGTTATGTCCTATTATTATTTGTTATGGTGGCCTATAATGTCCCTTTTGGGTGTAATAAAGTATTTTGAATTGAAATTTGAATGCAATTGAAAACAAATTATTTTATTCTTGATACTTTTTCTTCTCATGTCTCACATCGACTCGGACACCAAAGTATTTAGAGACAGTACAGTTACCACCTATCACTGAGCCAGCGGACACATTCAAAGGAAAAAAATGAGAGGGTGAGGGGGAAAGCGGGAGGGGGGAAGCGGGGGGAAGGAAAGGAGGGGGGGGGGGAGGTCCAGATGCAAAGTAGAAAGGGAATAGAAATATTTTCAGTGTTCAGCAGGTTTACATTCATACACTGCATACTTGTTATCATAAAAGGACAGTGGAATGGTTTTTATTAAGCTGAACCTAACCGTCCCATGTGTCCGGCCTCCATCCTCCGTTTTCGTTGGTTGATTTCATGACTTTACAGTCACTGAGGCCGATGACGTAAAGCCGGCTCTTAACTGGGCACTCAGGCTGCGGAGCGCCACAGTGCTGTCCACAGTTGTGACACAGTTGTGATTTTGGGGGTTTCCGCCGCTGTGGCGTCATCACAGCAACCTGGATTTCAAATAGCTGCAACTGTGACTGTGGTTTCCAGAACAGATTCTGACTGGCTGTACTACGTCACTCGGCGCGCAAACATGGCGGTTTCAGTCGGTTTGTCACCGAGCACATCTGTGTTCAGTTTTGTAGTTAGTAGACACACCGAGCGCAACGACTGTGATGTGCACATGTGTGTTTCGCGCGCTGTGCCCAGTTAAGAGCAGGCTTTAGTTGGTCTGTTTTTTTTGTGCCTGCATGGTGAAATGATTTTGTGTGGTCTGAACATTAAAGCCGCTATGTTCGTAACGCCACTGAGATGGAAAACTGCCGCTTTCGAAGCTGTAAAGCCTGCTCTTAACTGGGCACAGCGCGCGAAACACACATGTGCACATCACAGTCGTTGCGCTCGGTGTGTCTACTAACTACAAAACTGAACACAGCTGTGCTCGGTGACAAACCGATGGAAGATGCACTGTCCGCCATGTTTGCGCGCCGAGTGACGTAGTACAGCCAATCAGAATCTGTTGTGGACACCGCAATCACAGCTGTGGCTATTTGAAATCCAGGTTGCTGTGATGACGCCACAGCGGCGGAAACCCCCAAAATCACAACTGTGTCACAACTGTGGACAGCACTGTGGCGCTCCGCAGTGCCCAGTTACGAGCCGGCTTTAGGCTGTCTGCCAGATTGAAGGATGTTTCATTTGGCCATAGCGACCCTTTTCACGACTTCGCGTCTTCTAATATTAGAGAAATGCGATTTTCTTTGAGTCTCCAGTCCATTTTTGAACAGACTGGAACGCGAAAAAGCTGATAAAAATAGCAAACAATCAGCGCCGTTTAGCTGGTCCTCAGTCCGCAACTAAACAGCGTCGTCTGATCAGTACCGCGTACACTTCTAGAACAACTTATATCCCCTGGCCAGAGTCGCCACAATGGTCTCAGATGCTATACCAAGTGTGTGATTCTAATGCACAGATTCAGCGCACTGGATGAAAAATTTACGACCATTCCATTCGGAGTAGGTTGGTTTAAACAGTTTTTATTCATTTTGAACAAATAGAAAATGCTCTCACACAATTTCCACAAGGCCGAGCACAACAAGTTAAAAACTTATGAATGTGCTCATAAGTACAAAGAAAACATTTGCGGCGGAAGCGTCAGATACAGTATTACGTTAAGACAGATTTGTAAAGAAGTGATAGGAGAAAAGGGGATAGAGAGAATGGCTAATAAGTACAGTACAAAGAAAAATGCAGTGGGACTGTATCTGCGACGGTGGCAGCGGGCCGGCGACTGGTAATGGCAATCGGAATTTAGGTGTCAAAACGACCTGATACTTCTATAAAGTGCTGTACAGTAGGAGTAGGTTCAGATACAAATTTCAAGCCGGCACTGACACCCCTACCAAGTGACCGGCCAAGCAGGGGTCTTCGATGAATTGGCGTATGAAAAGGTCGCGTATGAGTCTATGACCGACTCTTGCCTTAACAGAACATATTCTTGCTGATGGCGTTGCTCTCAAAGTGGACATTTCTACAGCGCGATATCATTTCCCTCACAAGAGGAAGATGAAGCCTCCGGACGTCGCTGACAAATTCCCGCTTGTAAATCAAGCGTGACCCCTGACCCTCCGTGACAGGGGAGACCACGCGCGCTGGCCCGGAGTTTCTTCCCGATAATTGTCGTTATTGATTGAGCTAGCAGCCTGTCAGAAGGTATGAAGGGTGACTGCATGCACTCGTATACTCACGCGGGCCTCTTCATTTGGAACTTAAGATCATTTACCGTGAATACGATTTCCGTGAGAACTGTTCAATTATGCTCCTGTTTTGCGTTGATCATCCATACGATCTAAAAAGTACCAACACACACACACACACACACACACACACACACACACACACACACACACACACACACACACACACACACAAGCGAAAAATGTCTTCATCAAAGTTCAACACAAACTACAGCCTGCATATCTATCCATCTGTTGAACCTACAGTTCAGATTTTTGTGCAGTATGCTACGTGTGGATGGCAAACCATCCGAAATCTTTGCTGGCCTCTTCTCTTTGGATAAAACAGAGCATCTTTGAAACAAAAGTCAATACACGTACTTTGAAGCAAATCCTGCTTGAATCCACGAACACAAACACAAAAAGAAAGACAATCAAAACTGCTACTGCTACTAAAATGACTATTGCACGTGGAATTTTCTGGAATCTTTCTATAAAACCTTTGCACGTTCAAAGGAATCAAAACGAACTCCAAACCAGAACAGACACGCGGGACAGTCTCAGCCATCAGAGTCTGAGATGTAAGCAAGGAGCCACACATTCCCTTTCCTCTCTTACTGTCCCTCCGTAATCGTCCTCCATGAATCATAGAGCAATTTCCGAATTACTCCAAATACATATAAAGACTACAGGAGATCGAACAGTGTGTGAGGGGGAGTGGGGGGGGGGGGGAGGAGAAAGGAGGGAGAGTGACCGTTCTCCTACTCAGCCTCCTCCACCTCCTCCGCTTTGGCTACGTGACACAGATGCAAATCTGGAGGAAAACGCTATATATTCCTCTTACACATAACGTTGCAGATGACACCCTAGAAATGCTTTAAAATTCACCCAAAAAATTCACAAAAATCAGGCAGCCATAGACTCATGTCTAGAGTAAATTTAAACAAATTCCAATATTCCGTATTTGGCAATGTTGGCAGCGACCACATACCCCCTCATTCCACGGTCGTCTGCTGGCTCCTGTGCCAGCCGCGCATGAATACAAATAGTCCACAAGCCAGCCTCATTTTCCCCTAATTTTACTATTACCTGGCATGAAACTTGTTTACAAAGCCAACAAAAAGCACCAAATTGCCATTTTTTACTCTGCACACAAATTTTAAAAGGGGCAAAGATTTTCTACTATATTTAGCCGAGTTCTTACTACATGCCCCGGAAGCTAATACCGTCACGTAACCTCTTTCCCCTCCATCCTCTTGTCTCGGCAGATGGCGACCAAGAAACTCTTCTGGAGTTACTGCTCCGACCGATCGCACTTCCAGACTTTCACCCTCCCCCCCTCCCCCCAGTCGCCGCTGCTCAGATTGAGTCGATTTCCAAAACAAATGATCGTAATTCCTCCAAACAAGGGCCGCCATTTCCCGCAATCAGTGATCGACTTTATGTCGCCCAGCGCCCCTCCTTAGGTCAGAAATGCATGAACGGTCCGTGCGTGGGGCGGCAAGTCCTGTTGGCGGTACAAAACTACAGACGTTTGCCAGCGTAGTATTCTGAGAAGATTTGCAAGTTTCTGGAGAATGTTAAAGCACTGGGGGAACCGACCGCACAATATACTCGTGCGTGTGGTGCACTGGTTTTTATGGTTCTCTTACTAGAACTTGGAGCCGTCGTGTCCGAAAAATTCAATACTGTCTTGGTTCTTTCAGGAAACATGTTGTAGGATCCTTCAGTATTTCCTGCCTGTCCTCCCGCTTTGCTGTGATCTACACTTTACATCTCTCTCTTTTCCTGTCTCTGTCAACCCCCTCTCTCTCACTCTAATGAACTAGAAATACAATTTCATTGAAAACTGCAGTGTATTGAAATGTCCGGACACTTTGTCCCATGGCAATAGAGACACAGACCGTAGTGTCCAACTGCAGCTGAGGACAGATTTTCACATTTTTTTTTAAATCCAGTTCCCTCTCCCCTCGATGATAAAAAGCAACGAAAGGCGATATATTACAGTTTATCAGAAGCCTGGATTTGCTGAGTGTCACCAGAGCAACTCGAGAAGGGTGAATTGGAAGCCATACACATTTCTCTTGCTTTAACAAATTATCGTGAGCTTTGAGAGACGAGGTTTACATTTCTGAGACACTTATTTATTTTGTTCCAACATTCCAAAGATATTTGTATTGTTCCAGCATTCCAAAGAGATTTCTATTGTTTCAACATTCCAAATATATTCATATTGTTCCAACATTCCAAAGAGATTTGTATTGTTCCAACATTCCAAAGATATTTGTATTTGTCCAACATTCCAAGATATTAATATTGTTCCAACATTCCAAAGATATTTGTATTGTTCTAACATTCCAAAGATATTTGTATTGTTCCAACATCCCAATATATTTAAATTGCTCCAAAGCTCCAATGTGTTTATATTGTTCCAACATTCCAAAGATATTGGTATTGTTCCAACATTCCAAGGATATTGGTATTGTTCCAACATTCCAAAGATATTGGTATTGTTCCAACATTCCAAAGATATTGATATTGTTCCAAGATTCCAAAGATATTTATATTGTTCCAACATTCCACAGATATTCATATTGTTCCAGCATATCCAACGACACTCAGCATCATCCAAGAAATGATAAAAAAAATCTATTGGCCAGACCAAAAAAAAAAAAAAAAAAAAGAAGAAAAAAAAAAAAGAAGTCTGCGAAGATGTAAACACTAGGATATAACGGACACCATTATTGGAGGGAGGTTTTGCGGAGGGCGCGAAGAGTCAGGCGCGGTCAATCAGCGTCAATTCCTCCGGTCCGCTTCATGTGTCAATTTTGTCCAACGCCAACAAGACAGGGGCAGTAATTTGGGCGGGTTCGCAGGATTGTCTCCACGACAGTAAAATGCAAAAGTCTGCTGGAGCTGTGGGCCAGCGAAAGGGGCTGGTTTTTGCCTGACGCCTGGCCGCCTGATGAGGCAGGGGAAAAAGTCGATGACGCAGAGAGAGAGTCGTGGAGGAGATCTGGTGCGTCTTTCAGGGGCAGCATGGACACCTTGGCAATGAAACCGCTACGGTGTGGACAAAACGGAAAGATCAGCCGAGGAAGGTAGAATCAGAGGGGAGATGTTATTTCTTTTCTTTTTTTATTGGGGAGGGGACGGTTGGGTGGGTGGATGCGTGTTTGGGAGTTCAACGTCCTTTTCCACCACGTAAGGGTGATATCAAAGACAGGGCAACGAGAAAAGGGTCAGCACAAATATTTGGCCCCAGCCAGGATACGAACTCGCGACCCGAGCATTAGAAGTCCAGCTCTCTACTATTCGGCCACCCCGGCTCCCCAACTCTACTGCAGAATACCATCAGAACTAATGGGTTAAAGACAAAACTGGACAGGAAAAACCCCTTACGCGTGAGTGGGTGGGTGTTTGGGAGTTTAACGTCCTTTTCCACCATGTAAGGGTGATATCAAAGACGGGGCAACGAGAAAAGAGCCAGCACAAATATTTGGCCCCAGCCGGGACTCGAGCTCACGACCCGAGCATGGCAGAGGAGGGGAGGGGGATGGGGTGGTAGTGGTGGGGGGTGGGGGTGGGGGTGGAAGTGGGTATGTGCAGAGGGAGTAAAGCTTGAGAGGAAAGGGGCTCCGGTCTCATGGTCGTAGGGTTTTACATGGTGAAGTATGTGTTCTTAGTAGGCGTGTTTAATCGATAAATGCAAATGCACTGCCATCCGAAATCAATCTCAGTCATGGCTATGTGTATATATAGTGTGTATGTATAAGCCTTGGTGTCGCAATATCTTACAGCACGAAAACAACCCCCCTCCCCCAAACAACAAAACAAAACAAAACAAAAACAAAACAAAACAAAACAAAAACAGAACAGAACAAAACAAAACAAAACAAAACAAAACAAAACAAAACACAAACAAACAAACAAACAAAAAACAACAAACACACAGCAGCAACAACAAAACTCCACTGAAAATCCACCCCCAAGCAAACAAAATCTACAACAGAAAGAAAATCAAAACCAGCGTGCTATTTGCTACCGCGTGTCTCCCTCTTCGTCAAACTCTACCGTGTGTGTTTTCAATCATCATTGCGGGCAGGAGTGTCGCCTCTTCTGTCATAATAATTAAAAACATAAATCATCAGCACTTCCAACAGACACCGAGGTATATGTACGGTTATGAGTAACTACCGTTCGTTTATTCGATACGCGAAAGAGATAAGTCCTAGTCGACACAGCTTTCGGTGAGTACGGTACTTACGACTGTGTCTGATAGTCAGCCCTTGGAAGCGATAATTCATACCTACTGTCGTCGTGTGGACCTCTGTCTCTCGCATTTTAACACCTTCTTAGATGGCGCTCAAGATCATCACCAACTCTTTTCAACCATCACTGTGCTGTCAGGCTGCGATGTATATGAGTATGACGGAATGTGATGTTGCTTTACTGGCAAGAAATTAGTCGTACGATTTTTATTACACTAGTACATAAACAAACTTACGAGACAAAAAAGACGGCCGGTGGGTAAACTGCGGGAAAAAAACAACGAAGTATTCAATAGGTGCCGTTGTGAGTGTTAAGCTCATGAACAATCTGTGGTTCGAGAAACAATCTTCTTTAAAAATCTGTCTGGCAACCATCCTGTGTCCGCATCAACCTCACAGCCCCCCCCCCCCCTCGTACCCGTGATTCTTAAGAATACGTAAGAGTACTTTATTCACCCCCCCTCCCCCGGGGACATTAAATGTCAGCTCAAAGCGTAACAATGACATTACAATACATTACAATTCTGCACACACCACACACACACACACACACACACACACACACACACACACACACACACACACACACACACACACACACTTCTCGCCCGCTCCTTCACTTCGGTCTAAACTCTAGACTGTATATTTCAATGTACAAAACCTCCAACTCGTAACCGTCTTTGATATCACCCTTATGTGGTGGAAAAGGACGTTAAACTCCCAAACACCCACCCACCCACTCCAACTCGTAAGTTCGCGCCACTTAGATCCTGTTGAATATTTCACACGGGTAAAGGCACCCAAAGTCAGCTGACCTCTGCAGCTGCGAGGCAAACTCGTCAGCTTCTTTCGCGCCAGAACCGGCTTGACAACTTTCTTCAACAGCTCCCAGTCCTCTTCCTTTTTCTCTGGTCCACTTTTCAGCTCCTCTGGGAGAAAGAGAAAGAGAGAGAGAGAGAGAGAGGGTGGGGCAGCAGAAGTTGAAGCGAAGATTTAGAGGGCAGGGTGATACAGACGGAGGTGCCAAAACGGTCTTGGCTAGCCGCTCTTGTGTATAGTTATATAGTCGTCTGATTTCGAGAACAGCCAGTGGACAGAGAAGCCAAAGAAGAGACCTGAGCTATTTTCGCATAGGGTTTGTGATTATATGGACCAGAGTGACACGACCAGAAAGCATCGTATAGGCAGGACGTGGTCGGTGTGACGGAAAGAGGAAGACTGTGTGTTTGATAATGCGCTTTTTAACCAGTTCCGAATACATAGCACCAGATCGCGAATAGCAGAATGATTGGGTCATCAGAAGCGAAGAAAAAGCAAGTTTGATATAGTGGTGGTGGTGGTGAATGAAAGGGGAAGGGGGTTGCGGGGAGTGCCATGAAACACAGGAGGTGTGTGTGTGTGTGTGTGTGTGTGTGTGTGTGTGTGTTAGAGAAAAAGGATGGTTGGTGAAGAGAGTTGGGTGGAGTTTTAGGTGTAAGCGTGCTTTCAGAACAGGAACATAATAATGACGGGAAGGGTGGTGGTGGTAGATAGGGGCAGGAGGGAGGGTGGAGGCGGAGTGTTGGGGGGGGGGGGGGGGGGGGCGGGACTAGAGGAGGAATTATTGATTGCTAGGCTTTCTGTAGCAGACTTGCATGACAGACGGGTAGGTGCCACGAGTGAAAGTGCGGTATATGGGTAAACCCTTGTGTAGCTTCAATGAGGTCAGATTCCACACACACACACACACACACACACACACACACACACACACACACACACACACACACACACACACACACACACACACACACACACACACACAGAGACAGAGAGAGAGAGAGAGAGAGAGAGAGAGAGAGAGAGAGAGAGAGAGAGAGAGAATTACATGAACTGAAATGATACTTTCTTTTTCAAGGATAAAAGATAAAGTTCTATGGCCTTTGTTAAGTCTTATCCATGCTTACCCCCCCCTCCCTTAACACACGCTTCAGTGCAAGCAGAGTATACAAAACAAAAGGGCAAAGTTGAACAAAGAAAAACAACAAAGAGAGATGATGATGATGATGAAACTTTATTTATCAAGTTTTGACAGAAATTCGCCAGTTTGCAAACTTGCCGTTGCTAATACTACAGAGACTATCTACTAAGGAAAAAAACGAGCAAAATATAAAAGGTATCATGCACTAAACTACAAGAAACAAAACCATAGAGAAAATCGTCCATCAGGTCAAAACGCATTCACAAACACGTACGACCTTTGTAAACACAAATCACTGACATAATACTGAATTGATGTAAAATAGAAAATCAAAATAACAGGTTGCCGCGTAACGTACGTTACGTGCGATCCATCAGGTACTGTTTGAGTGCACGCTTAAACGTAGAAGTAGATGTATTTAGTTTCAGGTGTGAAGGGAGAGAATTCCATTGTAATGCTCCAGCGAAGGAAAGGCTTGTTTTGAATAAGTCGATACGGGGTAATGGTAAGCGCAGGATGCCATTCCTCGAGGTCCTCTCATGCCGCTGATTTAAATTAAAAAGAGTTTCCAGATATGGTGGCATTGACTCGTTGAAGATTTTAGTATGAATACACACTTATTGTAAGTAAGCTGGTGTTCAAGGCTAAGAAGATTAAGTTTATTAAATTTTTCGCTAGTTGGGAGAGGTTCTGGAAGAACCATTTTAACAGCTCTCTTGTACAGCGAAT
This sequence comes from Batillaria attramentaria, assembly GCA_018292915.2. Classification (NCBI taxonomy): domain Eukaryota; kingdom Metazoa; phylum Mollusca; class Gastropoda; family Batillariidae; genus Batillaria; species Batillaria attramentaria. The sequence continues at coordinate 2,703,101 of JACVVK020000019.1, forward strand.
TGAGTCTGTCCATATGGATATCGCTGCACCCGACCCAGAGAGAGAGAGAGAGAGAGAGAGTGTGTACACGCAGCCATGCCACTCGGTAAGTGTGACTGCTGAAGGGTGTAGGGGAGGAGGAGTTTGATTTGTGACGAGGCGTAATGAAACATCAATTGTTGATGATGGTGGCATGGAACGTTGATCAATGGTGTCCCCCTGTCCTCTCTCTGGTTGGCGCCTATTACCCACTCGTCACCGCGAACCAAACACCTTCAGGAAAGACGCCAAGGCTAGGGCGGCGAGCATTATCGAGTGCTAATGCCTGTTGTGTTTTTTTGAGTCAACGGCTGAACCCCAAGCGTATCATTGTCCGTCCAGGAGATGTCTGTCTTGACGGTAACATTCTGACTGCACCGTGATAGTTATAGGGTAAATATGTTTTTGACCAGGACTGTCATGTCATTTCAACCACTATATGCCAGCAGCTAAGGATGACGACGTGGCCATCGGAAACGCCTCTACACACCAAACTGTACGGCCCTCAGCGGGAGCTGGAGAGAGCAGCACAGTTCCTGCTCAGAACTGAACTTCCAGTGTGACCATGAGACGAACGACAACAACAACAACATGTCATTTCAACGAAAATGGCAAAAAGATTACAGCTGCCTTCACTGAAAGCTGGATTTAAATATCAGGCTGTCTGACTTTTGTTTATGGCCGAGGAGGGGGGGGGGGAGGAGGGGGAGGGGTGTGTGTGTTAGTATTCCGGCTTAGAGAGAGGCCGCAGTGAAATAGACGACTCCACTCGGCTAGCCCCTTTACTCTGCCGTGTATTGGCAATTCACGGTACGTCCATGACGTCATTGTATGGGGAAAGGGGTGATTTCAAGATGAAAGAGTTTGACGTAATGGTTTTTTTCCTCAAATGACGTCAATAGATTTACTGTTTTCTTTCCATGTTTCAGTCATATCAAACTACACGTGCTTACCTCATTGAAATGTCTGACAAACTGTTTGCCAGACCATACCATGCGTTGTGCTCATTATTCCGCCAATTCTGGGGGCTGGACCCATTTGATTGACAGGAGTGGAGTCGTCCATTTGAAACTGCACTTCAGGACTGAGATAACACAATCGCCATTAACACCCACACCGCTCCGCCCCCTCCAGTCACACACATCCAGAACCCCTGGCCCTTTTTTTTTAAAGACAACCTTTTACATTCAGTAGACATGCTGTCGCGGTGACGTAAGATTTTCACCAGGCTAAAAGGATTCTCACGGAAAGGTCTGTACATAGATTCAAGTAAGGAATTACTTGAAACCAACATTAACACATTAGGTTATCGTAAATCTCGAAAGACTAAAACTGAGGCGTGAACAGGCACACAGACACACAGACACACACAGACACACACACACACACACACACACAATGTTGCATGAGACCTGGAAAAGCACTGTGTTGTAGAATTGATGTTCGGCGTAACCCCGATGGCACATTGGATTCCTTACACTGGAAGAAGGACGAGAGCTGACGGCTCGTCGGAGTCCTCCAGGCGAGTTTAAGGTGAACTCATCGGGCTTGTACTTTTCATACGGATGCTGAATCGGAATTGAAAACGGCCAATAACGAGAAGACGGGGGAAATAAAAAAAAAAGACAGTCTTATTTTTTCCTTTTTTTTTTTTTTAAGGGTGGATTTCACGTCATAGTGTCTTGAGACCACGCTTCTTTCCGTCGCAATCCTCAGCCAATGAGACGAGTTCCTTCCCCTGACATCGTCCCCTGAGCCAACCGGAGAGCAGACGTAAAAGGTAGGGTCGGAGCCTTCACTGAAAATCGTGTTCATTTGGGTTTCTTTGGACATCACCGAGGCGAAATCGGAAGCCGGGTCGGGTTGAGTGATTTCTGTCCTTGCGGAGAGGCGCCCTGCCGGAAGGAGAGAAATCAACAGGCGTCCCCCTCTGCACGAAAATTTGCGCATTGGCCATGATAATCACGTAACGTTGCCATGGCGACGGAGGGAAGGCCTATGAAAGTCTTCCACGTCATTGGAAAGTCCTTTGTCATCGGTTAGGGGGCGCTGACGGCGCGCGCAAATCGCTCGTTGGGACGCCGTGGTAGTAGGATGGCGCCGTTGGATGCTGATTTGCATATCTAGGGATAAAGTTATGGAGTCGGGGGGTCAGCCCTGCCAGAGGGTGGCTTTTCGGGCATCCATCTGGAAGACAACGCTCAGACCTTCTTCAAACAGCTCCGGCTTTTTTTTAAACGTTTTCTTGGCGACGAGAAGTGACTGGTGATCTCGAGAAAAAAAAAATTGAATCACCAAGGTGGAAAAGTATCTTGGACGTCTAAGGAAATGTTCCATGGCCGTATCCCTTCGGTAATTACATGTTCTGTCACGTCAGTTCGGATCACATTGTTGATCAGGAAACTGACAGGGGGAAGGTCTTAGTTAGGGGTGAGCGGTGGATCAGTGGGCACGTCTTAGTGAACGACCTCCACCGTCGTCACGGTAAAGTTGGGGTTTGACCCCAGGTTGAGCGATTTTTTTTTTTGCTGCAGGGCTGCTTATCGGGGGATTCTCTCAAAGTCTTTTGACTTTCCTTCCCCCTCCCTCTCCCCCTCGCCTCCCCCTCCCCCCAAGCAAAATTCGAAAATATGTAGGTGGGCGGCGACACGCTTCCCCTCGGGAAAGCAACCCGATCTTTTCCCGAAAGAGATAATCGAGATTAAAGTATCACGACCTATATATTTCCCTATATAGTTGCCGTTGTCATGAAGTTTACGTTTTACGATAAACGGTTTAGGGTGGGTGGGTGTTTGGGGGTTTAACGTCCTTTTCCACCACATAGGGTGATATCAAAGACGGGGCAACGATGAAAAAGCCAGCACAAATATTTGGCCCCAGCCGAGATCGAACTCACGACCCAAGCATTAGAAGTCCAACGCTCTACCATTCGACCACCCCGGCTCCCTAAACGGTTTAGGGAGTGCTAGAGCCACCAAGACACATTAATTAATCAAAGTAACATATGATTTGGGGGGGAAAAAAAACTCCTCTTGACGTGATACGGGATACGTAAAACAAATTATGAGGTTGGTAGCCAACAAACAAACTTAGCAGTTAATCATTCCGTAGAAATGTAATAAAGGAAAAGCGCAAACACAGAAAGAAACCAATAAGAGCATTATTATAAGCCCAGCTTGTTCATGCTCAGAGATTGTTTATTTACTTTGAACAAAGTGTATTGCAATAAACTTGTTTAAACCAAACCAATAAGAATGCAGCAAACTACAGCAATAAAGCAGGCAAACGTTCATAAGAATGGGCGCAAGGTGCATTCTGTCATTCGGGTAATTTCACCATTTGTTTCATAAAAGAGAAAACAAAGTGTGTGTGTGTGTGTGTGTGTGTGTGTGTGTGTGTGTGTGTGTGTGTGTGTGTGTGTGTGTGTGTGTGTGTGTGTGTGTTGAAGTTACTTTGAGTGCGGATCTGTAAGATATATTTTAAAACTCTGTTTGTCAGTTGGAGTTGAACACAAGCGGCAACGGTTGAAGGATTCAATGAGCAGGGGTATATATTTTTTTTATCAGGACACGTAACTAGGCTGCACCAACTCTGCAGCCTGAGTAACACATCTCCATCTCTCTCGGGGCGTATAACATACAGTGGTCCCCTGGCTCATGCACTTAAAACCTCCACGCTACCCACAACCCAGGCACGAATCCGCTGAAAACCGAAGAAAAATGTCTGTTAGCATTATCCGCGTAAAGTGAGAGGAGAGATAAATCATCTCCAGCTTTTTGTGCAAGGGAGGCCAGTTTGTCGCTGCAGAGTTACCCCGCGTCACGATATGATGAATGGACACGTCACTGCGCAGTGCGTACGACAATTTGGTACGTCAGTGCAGCTGTTAACATGACTGATCTAAAGTGAAAAGCGACACTTTATGCGGGCGGGCTTTTACACGCAGAGGAGTGAAATCTTGCTTCAGGCGAGAGGGTGATGCGACACCAGAAGGAATGTTCTCTGGTTTAGATCTGTCTATGGCATCGCGCCAGACGTGTGCTACCCACCAGACAGTTTAAGTGTAGAAGTCTAGAGCGCAACATAGGGTACGCGTGAAACGAAATACATATGATATTGGGGGGGTAAACGAGTCATGGTGTCCCTCTCCTGTAACCGAGGGTCATGGATCCAACAATATAGGAGGAAAAAAATCAACACATTAATATTTATGTGGTGGCTGGACCAATATTTATATTATGATAGGACACAATTGACGCTGAATAACGCTCCATGAAAATATACACTTTAGCCCTGCAAGCTACAGTGCGTGAGTGTCGCAGTGGAAACTGTCCAACGCTCACACTGCGAGGTGGGGTTCACCGTGCGCCATAGGGGATCCCATTCTAACTTCAATCAAGCTCAGCTAATAAACATCATCGTACAGCTTAGGTACGCTGCCATTTTTCGTACATTAGCTTGACGTTTTCCTGGGCTTAGCCACCACGCAAAAGAAGTTGCCACCAAAAAGTTTGTCCGCTTGGATCCCTAACCCAGGATGTGATTTCTCCGATCACTCATGGGTTATCCGAACTAGGGGTAAACGGGCTTTTAAAACCGGAATTTTAAAAAGGACTTCACACGTTTGAGAGGAAAAAGCGTTCAGGTGCAAAGGTTAAAGGTAAAGTGTAAAACGGAATTAACCCGCCGAAACCTTTACACGAACGCATTTTCCTCTCAAACGTGTTAAGTCCTTTTGCAGCACCACTGTTCATGTATATATTATGCGTATGTTCAGAGACAACACACGTCCATAGTTAGGAAGACTGAAAATTTTTCCACGGAAATTTACCACTTTGAAGCCCTAAGTTATCTTTCAATTGACACTATATCCGCCAACGCATATACGCCAGAAATGAATACCAGTACAGGGGCGCCGGAAGATGTTGGGGGGAGGGGGGGCAGAATCTCGGAGGGGGGAACGTTGCCCGAAGAAAGTGAAAAAGCGGGGGGGGGGGGGGGGGGGGGGGGGGGGGGGGGGGGGGGGGGGGGGGGGGGCGGCGGCGATCAAAAGCTGCGTAGAACAAAAAAACCTTAAGAACCAGGACGTTGCCCGAAAAAAGTGAAAAGTGGGGGGGGGGGGGGGGCAATCAGAGGAGCGGACAGCCTTCGGTCCGCAAAAACAGAAGTTCTCTGTTGGGTGGGATGAGGGAGAGAGCACTAAGAGGGGTAGGGGGAGAGGTAGGGGAAAGGGGGGGGGGCAAAACCATGGCTTTGCCCCCCCCCCTCCTGCCATAGTCACCTGATTTTTCAGGGGGGGGGGGGGCAAAAAGACACTCTTGCCCCCCCTGCTTGGGTACAGGGGGGGGGGGCAGCTGCCCCCCCTGCCCCCCCCCCCCCCCGGTTCCGGCGCCCCTGCAGTATTTTTCTGAGACAGAGTATTACCTTTTGAAGGTCTTTATAACCTATGCTTTCATCTAGAGCACTTAAATACAAACATACAGAGTGTCGTGAGTACATTGTATGATACTAACAAGGAAGGAAAATGATATAAACTTATGTCTTTACTCTGAGTAGGCCTACATGTACTTAGGATTTGTTGCATCATGATGGTGGGCACTAAAACCAATCGAGGAATAGTCCGCGGGGATTCCGAGATTGTGAACCGGTCCCGCTAATCTAATCCTGCCGCCAAACTCATTTTCGCTTTGCCTCAAACCTGTCCGGGCTTCCGTACTCATTCCTGTACACACTGACCAATCTGTATCCGTCCCCGTTCGTTCCATCTCGATCGGATTCAATTTCCCTACTGGTCAAGCGACACAAAACTTTCCCAAACTTTGATTGCTTCGTTCGGAGTAGCCTCTGTGTGTGTGTGTGTGTGTGTGTGTGTGTGTGTGTGTGTGTGTGTGTGTGTGTGTGTGTGTGTGTGTGTGTGTGTGTGTGTGTGTGTGTTTCTGTGTGTGTGTGTGTGTGTGTGTGCGCGAGCGAGAGAGAGAGAGAGAGATGCTGCTGCTGCTGCTGCTGCTGCTGCTGATGAAACGTTTATAAGGATAATTCTTCTAGGCATCTCTTACAAGAAGTTTTCACCACATTCTACAATAATAATCAAAGAAAAGAAAAAACAACAACAAAACAAACAACAGCAGCAAAAGTAATATGCAAAGATAAGCTAACAATCTAGGCTATCGAAAAGTGAGAAAAAAGCCCCAGCATTAGCAACAACAACAACAACAACAACAACAACAACATCAGCAGCAGCAACAACAACAACACACAAGTAAGATAAGATGTTACAGAGAGAGAGAGAGAGAGAGAGAGAGAGAGAGAGAGAGAGAGAGAGAGAGAGGCTTAGTTGTTTTAGGAAACGGACGGTAAAACTGGATGTTTGCGTCAGCAGCACGTATGCCTGATTGTTTCGAGGCTGTGGACTTGTCACTGAACTAAAGTGAGGACTGTTGCAGACTGTTCGGGACGTGGTCTCTACGGCGTCTATATCAATGTCCCTGTTCATATCGCTCTGGAGGAGCCGGGGTTGCAGAAAGGTAGAGCGTTGGACTTCTAATGCTCGGGTCGTGAGTTCGTATCCCGGCTGGGGCCAAATATTTGTGCTGGCTTTTTCATCGTCGCCCCGTCTTTGATATCACCCGTATGTGGTGGACAAGGACGTTAAACCCCCAAACACCCACCCACCTCATATCGCTCTGGACATGGTTTGTATCCAGAATCTAGAGAAAAGACACTGACAATGCGTGCCGTTCAAGGGACGACCACTCTGTGGACAGATGATTTTTCTTTGAGGGTGAGAAACGCACATGCAATGGACTTCTCTCCTTGACTCATACCACTCTATAGACCTGCACGCAGCCTAAGATCTTCTTCCCAGTCCAGACTTGCTGTCCCAGGCTACTATGACAACACAAACAAGAAACGCTCTGGTGCACGGGCTTTCAAGAGTGCAGCTCCTTGCCGCTGGATAAAACTTGCCAGCTCACCTCAGGTCAGATTCTGCGTCTCTCTCTCTCTCTCTCTAACTTTTACTTTTCGTTCACTGCAAAGGCGCCGTGAGCATGTGGAAGTTTTCTTGTAGCGCTATACAAATGGCCAATCATCATCATCATCAACTGATACAGATGTCATCTGCTTTCTCCTCCAAAGCGAGATCCGTGACCTCCTGTATACTAAATGTGCAAGGAGCGGACTGCTGGACGGAACTGCACACAACCTATGGCCCTCTCTGGATTGACTGAATATTCAGCGTTCGGTGATTCATGCTGTCAAAGACCGTAGTGGCCATCACACAAACAAAAGTTGGTCCCCTTTCAGCCATTATCCTTCTCTGTCGTTCACTGTCCAGGTCGATGGAAGCGGCATCGCTTTGCAGTCGACCTCGTGACCCTGTCAAGCCAAGGGCACCTAACTGTTGCGGAGGTCCTCGCGAGTGCAGCCCCCTGTCTATGGGGGGGATCTGTGATTAATGTCTGGTCATCCTGGGACCGACGGTCGATTGTCGGGCCGGACACTGCACGGTCGGACTTCAGCTGCGCCACTCTTCCGGTGTTGTGGCTACGGCGAACAACTTCCTTTTGGACCTATTGAGATAGATCAGACTATCATGTTTCTTCTTCTTTTTCTGCGGAACCTGGTTTTTGCCTCAAATTATTAGATTGGTATTTGTGACCAAAAAACGCGCGATGAAAAAGGGTGGATTTTTGCCATATTGATACCACTGAAAAGTGCAGAAAATAAGCTTTCTTTTGATATAAAAGTTAGTTCTGTAGGTTGGTGTAGGCCCTGAGACATGTTTTCAGAGAACCCGAAAATGAAAAAAAAAATCAGATTCGATAAAATTGCTGTTTGTTTCCGGTTTAGTTTTCTCAGTAGCCGTGCGACTTTGTCCAGGTTTGTTGCGGTCCCATCACGTTTAGTTTATTCGTCTGATTTTTTTTTTAAAAAAAAAATTACTAATGAATCATTGTCTGCATGAAAAATCACCCTTAATAGAAACATAGGGAATGAAATTTGTTTCGACAATCGTATGTTTTCCCCTAAGAGTGAAGCTTTTGGTATTTTGATCTTTTATCTTACACGCTGGCAGTACTTTTGTTGTGATACTTGTTCCTCTCCGGAGAGTCTCTCAAACTGGCGCTATGAAACCCACTGCCGTTGTCAGATTCTTTATTCGTTGCACGCCATGTCATACTTTCAGACTGAGCGTCATCACACACACACGCACACGCACTCGCACAGAGAGAGAGAGAGAGAGAGAGAGAGAGAGAGAGAGAGAGAGAGAGAGAGAGATGCCTTTTGAGAACAACAAGGGATGTAACACTGAACGCGAATACATATTAAAAATAAATGAACGAAACAAACAGTGCAGGTCGGCGATTCAGATGTTCACGTTACTCATGCTGGTCCCAGTACTAGCTTCGTTATTTGTTAGCTTTGTTCTTTCTGTATAATCCGTCTTTCACGTGCTTCTGTCCTACATACGCTGTGTTTACGCTGCACAGACGAACCATTTTTCGCATGAATCATTGAGCGAGGGGAAATAATGGCTCACCATTTTAGAGAGACGCGCCATGTCTCAGCTAAAGACACAATCCCAAAAACCCTTTCTTCTCAAGCCCTCATGATCTGTGATACATGAAGACAGCAGCTAATGGTCCGATAAAGTGCGGGACAAAAAAGTGCAGAACTAGAAGAATAAACGCACAAAGCAACAGGTGGATTGACCACAAAAAACCCAAACAAACAAAAACACAAAAACAAAACAAAGATAAAAAAGACTTTGCAGACGTGTGAAAATCACAATGATCACGCCACCACATAATGGACCACTCCACTCACGTCAATCAAAAGGGTCGGCCCCCCAGAAATCAGCCAATCGCGTCAAGCGGCATAATATTAAGCACAACACATAGCATGATCTGGCAAACTCACCGCTGGCAAGCACACGTTTTCTTCCACAAAAAGGCGTCTTCTGTTAAAGGCGCTGTTCCTGCCATTGCTAGGTTTACTTCTGTTTTGGTAACTGTTACGTTTGTGAGTGCACATGTGCGCTGGAAATGGTCTGTTTCAGTGATTAGTAGAGCTCCGAATGCAACATATTGACGTTTGATGGCCATGCGATCGAAGAGTATACAGCAAACTTAAGCAGTCATTACGACACTGTCACCGGCTAATACTGTGCTTTGGCTTCAATCAGCTGGCCCGCAAGCGGTCGGTGGTCTAGTGATTAAGACATCGTCACCAATGCGAGAGGTCAGGTTGTACTCCCGTTCGGGGCAAAGAATTTTTTCTTCTCGTACGTGGCACCGTTCATTCGGGCCGATCGTCGGGGGTTCTCTCTGGGTACGCCGGCTTCCTCCCCCTCTTGCTTTGGAAATGTTCAGCCCACAAAATTTGAAAATAAATGCAAATCTAAATTCCGAAACTTAAATAGCTGAGCTGACCCTTCGCACCACGTGATTGTAAGGTGTTCATGTCCAGTGTGTGAGAGAATGCGTGTGATTTACGTGAACGTGCGTGTTGGGTTCCCATTAGCCTCAGGTCATAGTCACCCCTAAAAATGCTTCAATCTAGCAACAGTTATTACCACGCACAGACCATTCGAAGGCACGCACCTGACAGGGGTTAAAAAAAAAATTGAATGTCTCCTTTCCGCTCACGCCTCACTGGAGTAGTGCACGTCTACTTCCTGTTTAGGCCAGAGAGGCAGTTCACACAAAATTAATACGCTTGCCTCACTTGTGTCCCACCTCTGTACAAAAAGTCCCGGCTTCATTAGCAGCTTGCCTCTTTTTTGTGACCACATGAAAAGCACCTTGACCTACATAGCACAAAAATCACGCTGTTTCACTGCAGACTAGCACACTCGCCAAAAGGGGTACCCCAAATAAACTCCAAACATGACCCGACGGTCAGTTTGTGTCCTTACGCCTGCATGTATTTGTGTATGTGTCTTATTGCTGTGATACTGGACACCACCAAAAAAAGCTAAGAACGGTCTGTGAGCCCGAAAATGTTAAAATAATAATTAATAATAATAATACATGGCTTTTATAGAGCGCTGTTTTCCAACTTCCAACACACACACACACACACACACACACACACACACACACACACACACACACACACACACACACACACACACACACACACACACACACACACACACACACACACACACGCTATTTACATCCCCTCGGCTTACATACAGTTTGGCAGTGCAACGAACTCATGATGCACACAGACAGACTTAACAGAGGTTTAGCTATCGAAGGCTTGGCGGAAGAGGTAGGTCTTCAGATGAGATTTAAAACAAGGGCCTTTAATCAAGCCTAGTAATGTCAACGGGCGGGCCTTTCACGGACTGAAAAGACTGAATGACGTTGCCAAGTGAAATGCAATACCACTGACTTGACCTAGTTCAATCAAATAATATTCTCAACTTGGCACTCCAGACGCTGAGGACCTTGAAGACTTCGAGCTAAACTAATGGCCCCATTGTCCGAGTGAGCATTAGCCGGATCTGTGCAGATGGCCAACAACGCGATCGCATTACCGCCAAACAGCTAACGACCCCATCAACACTCGGAAGACCTTGCTGCTTGAACGGCTACGTCGGAAGTCGCGTGGGGGCCTAACACCGATATACAACTGGTAGTACACTGGCCCTACGAGGCGTGACGCCATTGAAGGCATGCATTTACACGGCTTTGAATGAAGCAATACACCTCACCAGAGGTAACACAAATAATCATACATTACAAAACGCTTTACGACAGTTTAAAACAAGCTGTTTCATGTTTCTATTTTTGTTGTTTTCCTTCTCGGGCCTCCCGGCTGGGGCCAAATATTGGCTGGCGTTTTCATCGTTGCCCGTCTTTTATGTCACCCTATGTGGTGGAAAAAGACGTTAAACTCCCAAACACCCACCCACCCTTCTCGGGCCAACTGAAATCAGTTTTACCAGACACACCATCACGGAACTCCATCACATATACAGGGAACGCTGAAGACTGATGAAGAAGAAGAAGAAAATTCACCATTTTCTGACAACTTGACTGGCGACTTTCAAAGCCATGTAAAAATAAACGCGAACGTCAAGTTGAAGCAAACAAACACACGCACCAGGCATGCACACTCGGTCGCTGTCTTTTTGTTTTTGTTTTTTGTTCCAAAGCAGAGGATGAGCCGCGATCTGATAGTCGAGCCGGCCCGGGCGGTGGAGTGCTGGGCTTTCAATGCTCGTGTGAGTTCGATTCCCGGGTAGCAGGCAAAAATTTGTACTGGCTTTTCCCTCGTTGACCCATCTTTGATAGCACTCTTATGTGGTGGAAAAGGACGTTAAAGCCCTAAACAACAGACTGAGAGGCGTAACTTTACAAGATAACGTGGTATGTACGATTCTGCATGTCAGTACAACGTTTTACTTTCCGCATAGCCTGGAGGGACTGATTTGGCATCTTTTTTGTGTGCTTTGTTTACTAGAGCTAGTTGGCACGATATTTCAAAAGTATTACGGATTTAATGCTTGTAGAATCCACGCAAAAACTTTACAACGAAAATAGAAACGAACGAAAAAAACATCACCAGCAGCACCACCACCGACACACACAAAAAAAAAGGAGAGAGAGAGAGACTCAGACTCAGACATTTTATTGTTTAGACATATTGTCCATAACAATGGAGTGAGCGATAAGAGAGAGAGAGAGAGAGAGAGAGAGAGAGAGAGAGAGAGAGAGAGAGAGAGAGAGAGAGATTATAAACGGAACCAACGCTGCTTGTTGTGTGATCTCGTCACTATATAAGCTTATTCGTCGTTTACTTGTCGGTGACACCGAAGACAAATTTCCTTTTATGGACAATAAAGTTGTCTGTATCTGTAACAAGAAAAGTGCTTATATAATGCATTCCGTAATTATGGAAAGACAGACGCAGGACATGATCAACTGAGTGCCGCGACTGACTTCGGTTCAGTTTTGTTCTGGCTTACTACGCCGCCGCCGACCGGCCACGATGGGAAAACTGATTTGAGTTAGGTGAACACTGGAAATGCTCGAAGATGTATTTGTTGATGTTGTGAATGCAGCATTATGATTCCAGGTACCGCTTTAAATCAAACACAACGTAGACTGCTTCGCCGGCGGTACGTGTCACATGGATACATGGCGTTGCTTGAGCCAAGGGACACAACACCCATTTACCTTCGCCTCTAGGAGAATGGTCGGATAGTCGTTCCTTTTAAGGGAGTAGCTTACGGAGAGTGACGGAGACCGTTGTATATGTACAGACAGTGTGTCGTAGTATCGCTGCTCACTGACTTTTCGTGTTTTCACAGTGGGCTTTGAGAAACTGTCGTCTGCTTTTTGCGCACAGCCAGTTCAGTGGCCAGTGTTTGCCAAAACATATCAGTGCATCAGTTAATCACTGGCACAGAAGAAAGTGTAATTTTAAACGAAGGCCGGCAATGCGGCGACTCCGTGTCAGTGTTGGCGTCTCTCTCTCTCTCCCCAAGAAAACGTATTATATCCTGGAGGCGACTTTCCTGGCAGTATTCTCACCAGTTTGGCCAGCCATATATGTTCGATCCCGTTGACCCAATGTTGACTGATAAAACTGTCTGTTGAGATCAGCCCAACGCACATATAAGAAGAAAAACGAAGGGAAATAACTCTGCGCAGAGACACTTCCGAGGGAAAAACCATAACAATGGCCCTGACGCTGTCTCGAGTAAACGTAAAATGAATGGAGTATTTGTCTACGTCTGTGTTCTGTACACCTGCTTCATTAGAACTTGACCGAAACATAGTCTCGAGACCTTATAAGGCTACTCTGATATTCTGCTTGCTAGTTATGGCCCACCGTTCAATCATCAGGTCCAATTTGTCTGATAGAAATTTGTCTGTTCGCGACAACCCCATGGTTTGCCTGTACAGATAGCGGTCTTCCGGCTTTTTCTCGACACGGATTATCGTCGAATATCTTCCAAATTTCTTCAGTGCGCTGATTGCTTACATACACGGGCCAGCATCGTTATGGATGTGCAAGAACTTAAACGGATTCTTAAAGACCAGCTTACGCATCTGCTCGTTTCGGTGAGAAATGACACAGGCTTTCTTTGTGTGACGGGTATACCACCCAACTTTCATTTTATTGCTTGCACTTGTTTACCTGTAACATTTTGGGGATACCTGGATAGGATTGCGCCTTTTTAGTCTGTACACAGACGTGTTTCGTTACGCATATTGCATATACGTGATTTCGAATGTGCTGTCTTTATTTTTACACTTACAAGGCTTTTTTTTTTTCTTTCTTTCTTTGCAGACACCAGACCAGAAAGATCTTGTCATTGATCCTGATCTAACAAAACCACTTGACAGAGTTGCTGGAGTTGCATTCCTCAGGGTATAAGTTTTTTTCAATTTAGCAGTCGATCACTTATCAGTAATTAAGACCACTATTCAAGTACTTTGATGTTTAAATATTTGGATCATAATCTTGATCTCTAACAGTATGTGTAACACCATTTCCTGCGTGCATTTTTATCAGTGGTTACACTTATAGTGTATGGTTATATCTTAAATGGTTGGAATACATGGAGTGAAGATGCGCAGCAGTGGTATAGCATAATCATTGTTTGTTATGATCAGGCCTGGACCCACCTGATCATGATGATACAGTAGATATTCATAGTATTTATAACTGTTTTCCTGCAGGAGCATGGTGTGGACAAGATATTTAAACTCGAGCCATCCCAGAAGTCTTTGCCAGGAAGAGAGAAGTAATCTATTAGATCAGTTTAATTTTATAGTTTGCCTGTTACGGGGTGCAAAAAAAAAAAAAAAAAAAATGTACACCAGTAATTTGCAGGGGGAACAAATGTACCCCTGCTGCACGGGATGGGGTGCAAATGTATCCTGGATTTGGGTCTCGTGAGTTGAAGTCACATAACAGCTAAGTTCGTTTTTATGAATGTAACTTAAATGAAAGCATTTAACGAATGTAGCCATCAGATGGTGAACATGTGAGTGTCCTGTTGTACTTAGTAACTGTTTCGCTTTCCAGAAAGGAACCTTTGATGAAAATAGCATGGAAATATTGCGAGAATTGACTGGACTGAAGGGCGGGATACAAAATTTGCCTCACTTAGCGGAGAGCTAGAATATAATTTGCGTCCCCTGCTTATAACTGGGATACATATTTGCCTCCGTAGCGGGCGAACTATACCGACTGAGCATAAGTGATTGTGGCCATGATATATTGATCTTTGTAATTTAAGAAGGGTGGTTGGATCAGAAAGCACAGAGAGAGAGAGGAAGAGAGGGAAGAAAAATTGTGGATTAACTGTTAGTACAAGTTGTAGTTTATGAAATAGATAGAACTCTCAGGTGAAAAACTGTGAAGTACATGGAAGAACTGAGATAACATTTTTACAGGATCTGCCATGTGATAATGTTATCATTTTTTGTGACATTCAGGAGGATATACCTGGTTCGAGCCAACATGGTGAATATGAAATACATTGCCGACCACATCACAGCGGAAAGACGGCAAGGGCAGATTCGTGAATACACAGTTATCATGGTGCCTCGTAGGGTAAGCAAATACTTGTGGATCAGTTTACATTCACGTGTGCACATTTGCATGGTTTACTTCACTGTGCCAGTGCATGAATTAAAAGATGCTATAGTTTTTTTTTTCTTAATCTGTCAAGGACACACACACACACACACACACACACACACACACACACACACACACACACACACCAAAAACACATACTGTCACACACACACACACACACACACACACACACACACACACACACACACACACACCAAAAACACATACTGTCACACACACACACACACACACACACACACACACACACACACACACACACACACACACACACACACACCAAAAACACATACTGTCACACACACACACACACACACACACACACACACACACACACACCAAAAACACATACTGTCACACACACACACACACACAACACACACACACCAAAAACACATACTGTCACACACACACACACACACACACACACACACACACACACACACACACACACACACCAAAAACACATACTGTCACACACACACACACACACACACACACACACACACCAAAAACACATACTGTCACACACACACACACACACACACACACACACACACACACACCAAAAACACATACTGTCACACACACACACACACACACACACACACACACACACACACCAAAAACACATACTGTCACACACACACACACACACACACACACACACCAAAAACACATACTGTCACACACACACACACACACACACACACACACACACACACACACCAAAACACATACTGTCACACACACACACACACACACACACACACACACACACACACACACCAAAAACACATACTGTCACACACACACACACACACACACACACCAAAAACACATACTGTCACACACACACACACACACACACACACACACACACACACACACACACCACAAAAACACATACTGTCACACACACACACACACACACACACACACACACACACACACACACACACACACACCAAAAACACATACTGTCACACACACACACACACACACACACACCAAAAACACATACTGTCACACACACACACACACACACACACACACACACACACACACACACACACACACCAAAAACACATACTGTCACACACACACACACACACACACACACACACACACCACACAAAGAAAAAGAAAAGAAAACAAGCTATCACACACATATAATATATATATATATATGTATACATACACTCACAAGAAAAATGCCACCACCAAACAATAGACTGATGCAGTTACTAGCATGCATTATGAAAGTGACTGACAGTTGTATGTGACTGCTGGGTACAAAACATTTTTATTCAAGATTGCATAGACCTTTTGAGTGTCCTAGTACTCCTACACTCTCACTCTCAGTAGACTTTCAGTTGGCCACCCATGCAAAGTTCTGTATACATGTATTTTCACTTGTTCAATTACAAGGTTCAGCTTCATGATGCTTTTATGACCCATGGGATTTGGTCTAGTGGTTAAGGCATCTAACTTCGGATCCTGAGCTGCCTGGTGTGAGTCCCTGGCGGGCGGGAATTTTCTGGGATTTTTCGTTTCCAGATCGAGTCAAAATTGTGTGCAGACTCGTTGATGGTGCCTGTCTTGCCTTTGTGTACATACGCATGCACAACATCAAGTGTTCACATTAAAAATCCCATGCCAAATGGGAGGCGCCGCGAAATGGGAAAACAGTCACACACTATGCTTGCAAAGGCAAAAAGAAAAAAAAAAAGGGTGGTGCTGTATGGTGGTGATCCCCCCCCCCCCCCCTAAACCAACAAGGGAGCAACCTGAATTTCCCTTACCATGGTAAATAGTGACCAACCAACCAACCAGTGTGAGGTAAATGTAATGCTAACAGAATCCCTGCCATTGCTTCTTTAGTTCTACATTTTTGTGTGTTGTCGTGTGCAGTTACATGTCTGTGAGATGATTCTGGAGAGTGAGGGTGTATTTGGTCATGTGACCTTGGAGGAGTTTCACCTTGACCTGTTCCCACTGGATACAGACGTGCTTTCTATGGAGCTGCCTGCGCTGTTCAGATCTTTCTTCCTGGTAAGACCGTGGAGACTTGGATTATTTTTGTTGAAACATGTAGGACTGCAGTAGTCATGTGTGGGATCAGAAAGAAAAGGGCTGTTCTAAACAGTGTCCCCTAAATACAAGCTATTTTCAGAGTGCTCAAGGAAAGGAGACAGTATAGATTTATAAGCAAAATTATGGTGATCGCTTGTTATTCCTTATGCTGAGATTTGCTGGAAGATTCGTGATTGGTTCCATGTTTCCTTGTGATTGGCGTATATATATATAGATACGTGTATGTACTTGCTTAGTGTGTATAGATCTGCATGCTTATGGTCATAAGTAGAGGTTCAGCTGCAGGCAGCGGGATGTGCAGTGCCTCCATGATTATTGCCCAAGTTCTGCTCCACCAGCATGCAAATGTACACATGTGCAACCCACACACACACATGCACACACACGCGCACAGACACAGACACACACGCACACACACACACACACACACACACACACACACACACACACACACACACACACACACACACACACACACACACACACACACACACACTCTCTCTCTCTCTCTCTGCAGGACACATTTTTTTCATGGTGTTCTCTATTGTCAGGAAGGTGACCATACTCACATCCATGCTGTGGCATCATCGCTGGTGACCCTTCAGCACCTGTATGGACGCATCCCCAATGTTCACACCATCGGCAAAGGGTCCAAGGTGTGTTCTTCGTGCTTTCCAGTCAGCTTGACCAGAGTGCTAATAATTTTACACTTTCAAGATACTAATTTCGTTTCAGTTCAGTTCCATTTAAGTTTGTAGACTTTTTTATATGAGTTAGACACAATGCTTGCTTCAGTGATTAGTATCTTCTTGTTTTGATGATGGTATATTGTGTCACTTGCGACAATGTATGTTTCATGTGCTCTTTGTATACATGTTTGAAATCTCATGTTTGACAAGATTGCCATATCATTCGGGAGTTCCCATTTGACTTTTGTTAGGGATTATTGTGGCAGTAACTGCCAGGATATATGTGTGTGACAGACTTGTGAGTCCTGGTTCATATGACAAAGAGGTTTAAATGTACTCTACATGATCTGTATCACCAAAGCCACATAACACCAATTGTTTCAGCACAAATGTACATGTATCACTAACATAGAGTGAACAGCGCTTTTTGTGTGCAGATGGCGTTTGAGGTTATGAAGACCATGCACGATCAGGAAGAGACGCAGCAGACCAAGTTTAACATTGGACAGCTCTTCATTATTGACAGGGGTATGGGTAGATCATTGTTTTATGTCATGTTAAGGGTCAGAATATGTGGGGTGAGCGGTGATCTGATAGGTAGCGCGTCGGATTTAGCTGCTGCGTTACTGAACGGCCGTCACCAATGTGATGGTGATGAAGCGTGGGGGAGCCCAGGTCGAGCTTGTGATATGTGATACCGGTTTTTCCTGGCTACCGGGCTGCTCATCGGGGGTTTCTCTCCGGGTTACCCGGCTTCCCCCCCCCCCCCCCCCCCCCCACAGCAAAAATTGTAAAAAATATAGGATAGGTCTTGGGTGGCGCTGCACCACGGCAATGCGCTTCCCCCAGGGGAAGCAGCCTGAATTTCCCGAAAGGGATAATAAAGTAGTTAAAAAAACAACAACAAAGGCTACATTTTGTGGTCTTTACATCGGTTGACTATGGAGTGCAAAAGATAGTCCTGTTGCTACTAGTGCTCCTACGGCTCCACACAGAGTTCTTTATTGTAATTCTTGTCCGGCATGCAGTGCCAGTTGTATTCAATGGTCAGTTAACACCAGTTAATGCAGTTGTTGCCTGAGAAAGATTATGATCATGAGTGTGTGCTTGAGTAAGGTTATGTGACCCGTTCTCACAAAGGGGACCATAAGTTGAAAATTTCCAATGCTGAGGTATGTATATCACTGCAATCTACTGGTCATACGGTTTAATTCAATATAAGAATGAAAGCTGTACTACTAAAATTGGCAGCAGTTGAAGTTGGCTATCCACTAGGTGGCCAATATAAGAATATTTCGCCTGTAGTGGCATTCAGCCTATAGCGCGACTTACGATCCCTCTCGCGAGAACGGGTCACATATGTGTCTGTGTGTGCGTGTTGCATCATAAACACTTATTTCACTTTTGTTTTCTCCTGACAGAAGTTGACTATGTCACACCACTGAGTTCTCCCATGTCCTATGAAGCTTTGTTGGATGAGACGTTTGGCATTGAGTGTGGTGAGTGTCAGATCTGTGGTGGCATTAAGATCATCTTGAAAGTTTTCTTGTGAAATATTGTTAGGGTGCATGATGACTATTTTGCAAGTGATGTTATTAATACATTAATTGTACTGGTAAACTTTTCTTTGACTTTCTTTTTTATGATGAGTGTAAAAGCCATTAAGTTTTGTTTTCGACGTGAATCGATAAAGATATCTGTCATCTTATTTATTAATATAAATATATTATTGTGTTTTTTTAAAAATACTTACATCATATTTAAAGTACTACCCTTTTAATGACTTGGCAGAGGAAGACTTTGCTTAGCCGTGAATTAGTCTTTGTGTTGCTTGCGTGGCGGTCAGCCCTAACTAACTAACTGTTTTTTTTATCTATGCATTATACATTGACCTAGGCTGTTTAAAAATAAACATACACTACCAGATATGCATTTTTATCCTGTGTGCAGGTGTGATTGAACTTGGTGCTGATGTTGTGGGCAAGACACAGAGTGTCAAAATGCTGCTGTCGAGTCAGGACCCTGTAAGTCCAGTGGTTTCTCTTTCTACTTGTTATTCTTCAACAGTAAAGCCGGCTCTTAACTGGCACTGCGGAGCGCCACAGTGCTGTCCACAGTTGTGACACAGTTGTGATTTTGGGGGTTTCCGCCGCTGTGGCGTCATCACAGCAACCTGGATTTCAAATAGCTACAACTGTGACTGAGGTTTCCACAGCAGATTCTGATTGGCTGTATTACGTCACTCGGCACGCAAACATGGTGGACAGTGCATCTTCAATCGGTTTGTCACCAAGCACAGCTGTGTTCAGTTTTGTAGTTAGTAGACACACCAAGCGCAACGATTGTGATGTGCACACGTGTGTTTCGTGCGCTGTGCCCAGTTAAGAGCAGGCTTCAGACCTTTTCATAGTCTCACATAGTAACGAATTGTTTGTTTTACATTTATCCTAGGAGGGGGAGGGTAGGGATTGTGATGGTGGCAGCAGAACAGGGAAAGATGTGGTAGTGGTGAGAGGGTGATGCCTGTAATAATTATGAAACTGCCTTCTTCCGTCCTACACATTCTAGTCATCATTAGTGTTACTTCGCAGGTCTCTGTTAGCATACAAAGCACACAAGATAATTATGCTGTCTGTTCTCATGCCGTGACAACCACACTGCGATTCTCTCAGCCCTTTATATCTATTTCATCTATCTATAATGATTATCTTGATCGGTGGCAGAGTGTGTATATAATCTATATACCTCTCATCGTTTGATAGCTGTTCATGCAGTTCAGTGTATAGCAGATTATTTGTGAAACTTGATTTGGTGATTAAGATATGGGAGGTTTTTTCCTGCTTTATATGTTCTCATTGTGTGACTTGTTGCAGATTTATAGTGAGATCAGGAATCGCCATTTTTCCAGCGTGTTTCCTTACCTCAGTGCCAAAGCCAAAGAACTACAGGGTATTTATGAGGTACACATTTACATTTTTGACATCACTCAAAATCTGTGCTGTGTTCCATGGCTTTGGAAGACGTGCTGATGTAGTGTACAGTTACAAGTACTTGTTGTATGTAGTGATGCAGGTGATTTTTTTTTCTTTTTAAGGAAAAGAAAAATGTTATCTAGCTGCATAATTTAACATAAATCTGGCTTTGGTCACTTGTTAGATTACGAGCATTGATCTCCCTTGAATGATCAACATGGTCAGTTTGAAACTTAGTCCCTTGTGTGTTACAGTATTTCACCACCCTTTGTGAAAGTGATCACTACAAACATAACGTCTGTTGCATTTTACTTTTTATTCTTTAATTCTCATCATGCAGCATCTGTGGTTTTTTTTGTGTTCAGAAAAAGAACAGCCTGAAGACTGTGGGGGACATGAGGAACTTCGTGTCACAGGACCTGGGGAGGCTGAAACAGCAGCAGGCAGCTCTTTCACATCGTACGTGGCACTGATGTCATGTGGCTTTCAAAATTCACTTATTTAATATCAAATTTGTGGAGTCACTCAGCTTGTAAGACCGTGAACGAGACAGAGTTAGATTGGTGTAGACTGGTGCCTTTTGAAACTTGAAGAAAATGTGCAGCATGCATAGGGTGGGGTATGTATCCCACTATTAAAAAGTAAAGACATTTGTTTTATACAGGTTAACTAATGTAAAATATGAGCTTGAGAAGCTATATATAACACAAGGATGCAGCTTGCATCAGGAAGTTAACTAGATTAATGATTGAATGTAGTTTCCACTTGAACAGTCCGTTATTTCTAGCATGCTTCACTCCAAGTACAGTACCTTTTGTACATTTGTATTTAATTTGATTTTATTTCGATCTGTGTTTTTGGTTATAAAAAAGTATATATTTTTTTTTTTCTCCAGATATTAGTGCATGTGAACACATCATGAAGTCCAAGACCAAAGAGGACTTTGAGGGCTACATTCGCACAGAACACAGTAAGAGACAATTGAAAATGCATTTTTTTCCTGCCCAGGTGACATCACGCATTTCTGGCTGAAAAAAAAGGCAAAGAACAAGAGTCAGGAGTCTTTTGATAGTAAATAATACAAATACATTAAAACATTAAATCAGTTGCAGATGTTTCCATTTACTGCATGGGACCCTCCTGCAACTGGACTGAGATTTCAGTATAGTACACGTTCATGAAAAATTGCTCAGTAGGAGCACATGTAATGTTCCCCTGAGTACAGAGTACTTTGTGTGAATGTAAGCTACATGTATTGTCAAATTGCAGACCTGCTCGAAGGAACAGATACCAGAGAGTGTATCACCTACATTGAAGACAGTCTCTACAAACAGGTATTTGTTTATTTGGTTATATGCCTGCGTCCACATTTATGCTAATATTGAAGATGCTATACATAACTGATATACTTATCGGTATAGCAGGAGTATTAATGAGCGTGTAATGTTTGATGTGCTGAAAAACGAGAATTTTATAAATCTATTTGTTTGCTGCAGTAGCATGTTACGAAAGATTTGTGTACCATGATTTTGACACTCGGATGATGTATCGAAAGTGTGTCGGCCTGTTTCTTGAAATCAAGTTTTCAACAAACATAACTCAGGCATAACCACTACTACAGAAATAATCTTTTACCAATAAAAAGTTTATTTTCTGCACTTTTCTGTGATGCCAGTCATTCCACATGCCCCCAAACACCCTTTGTCCCCCTATTGTGTGAACCCCTCATACGTTCTGTCCTTTCTGCGCCATAGTCATCTTGATTCAAGCCTAATGTCCCACACTTTGTCAGTCAGTCAGGACAGTTCCCACAGACCTGAAGCCGTGTGTGTGTGTGTGTGTGTGTGTGTGTGTGCGCGCGCGCCCCATGCATACACGTTTGCACCTACCAGTACTCACCTTCATCTGTTTATGACGCAGGCACCATGCTTGAACACATTACGCCTGATGTGCCTCTTTTCTTTAACATCCAATGGACTGACACCGAGAGACTACAGAACACTCAAGACGGACTTCCTGCATGTAAGTATACAGCTGGAACTGTGGCTTGTTAATGACACTAGCTGAAATCAGATGAACTGGTGGTGGTGTGTTTTCGAGAAGTAGAAACATGTTGAAAACAACTTTACATGGTATGAATCAATGCCTGCTTTTCATGGTTGAAGTACATCTCTCTCTGTGTGTGTGTGTTGAAGAGTGGAGAGAAACTCAGTGAAAGTTACCTTAGTGATTCAGCAATGTTTACACCACTTTCCAGTGAAACTTTTCAGTGAGTTAACTACGAGTGCCTTAATTACATCTGAAAATAGTAAGGAAACAGCGAAAATGTGAGTTATGACCTTTCAGTGGTACGAGTTCACAAAAACTTTCCCGTTACATCATCCGCCAAAGACGCACAGAAAGTGCGGAACTCGAACATCACGGCCGGTGCATAGTTATTTTCTGATTTTCTGGTCTCCTGGTTTCTTTCTTGGTCAACCACTCGAACTAATCGTGTAAGCTCTATGTATTTGTGAGTTGGCTATCTACAGTACACTACATTAAAGCTTAATTAGAACCATCCGTGATTGAAAAGGCTTTCTCTTGGCGCTGAGCATTTGTGTTCCTGTAACTAACTAAGTTGCAAACGTCCTTGTCCATGTGCAGAGTCACGGCTTTGAGCACCTGGTGACCATGTTCCAGCTGAAGAAGCTGGGAATACTGACAGAACAAGAGGCCAGCTCCAAAGTGCCCTCCGTCAAGCTGCGACGCAGTCAGTTCAGACAGCTCTGTGGTAAACTCAACCTGGTCAGTGACATTATGACTTAGGAGCTTGTGATTTGGTTTAAACAGGTTTACTGCAATACAATTGGTGCCAAGTAAACAAACAATTACTGAGCACGAACAAGCAGGGCTTATAATAATGCTCAGCGGTGGAACAAGTGCATGTTAACGGTATTGCAATGGCAGTAATTATAATAGAGCTACGGGGGTGGGGGGGGGGGGGGGAGGGGGGGGGGGGGGGGGGGGGGGGGGGGGGAGGGGGGGGGGGGAGGGGGGGGGGAATGTCTAAGTGTACTCACAATACTCACAAAAAAAAACAACAAACAAAAATCTCCGCTGAGCTTGTGATTTGAGTGGTGTGAATTAATTCAAGCGCATTTTTGCTGCAATTGCTATCTTGTAAGACTTCAGTCACCCTGGTAATTACATTGGTAATTACATGTACTTGCACTCTCTAGTTTGATCAGTTAATGCTTTAATTGCTCTTGTAGGTGGCAGTCTCCATTTTGAGCATTTGACGCTGCCCATGCAGTTACGTTGCAGTTATTGACTTGTGCAGTGTATTTTGCATTGGCAAAGATTGCGAAACAACCAGCATTAAAACAGACTCAAAGACGACAGTACAGAGATTACTGAGAGATGAGGTGGAGCACATAAAGGCTTTTCCTAACTGAACAGAACTGAGAGATGTTAACTCTTTTTTGTCAAATTTGTTTCCTTTCTAACATGGTAATTGAAGAAATTCTTCAGATTACTTGATACTGCGCACTGTGATTTGATTTTTGGGGGCTTGTGATTCGTTAACAGATCCCCAAGTCAGGAGAAGATGTGGACCTGAGGAACCCCAGTGACTTGTCCTATGTGTTTGGTGGTGCCTACTCTCCACTTACTGTCAAAATTGTAGAGTATGTAAGTAGACACACCTAGTGACACCAATGTTTACTAAGCTCCAAATTCACTGGTCTTACTCTGAGCATAAATGTTGAGAGAAGTCGGTACTTTTTCTGTGACAGCTTTGCAGATTTATTTTGACAGTTTCCAAAGGGCATCTCATCAATGGGAGCAAATTACTAATTAGATAAAATTATGACTTTGAGTACTGGATGATTTACACAGAGCTTCAATGATTTAGGAAGAAATTCAACATTGCAGATGATTCAAAGAGAGAGTCTGCAGACATTTGACGACATTGGCAGAATGATTCCTGGGGGAATTCACACTGAGGTCAAGTACCGGCCAGGTGCTAAATGTACGTAATCTTTACTGTATGATGTGTTGTGTCAAGGAGCAATTCATTCAAGGAAGAGACATTTATGAAATAATAATAAAAACAAAACAAATAAAAACAAACAGAGCAAAAAAGAACAAAAAAGGGCATGTTTGCACTTGAAAAGAATTCAAATACAAAATCAAAAATTCAAAAATACTTTATTGTCTGTCCTAAAAATACATTTTAAAACAGAAAATTGTCTTCAGACACATGCATTCACTCTGCTTCTTATATTGTGATCATAATATAAAATAAGTCACACACACACACAGTGTAATTAAATTAAATTTAATTAAAGCAGTTAATGAAATTGATGCCTATAGGTGAAATAATGGTTGTTTCAGGGATCATCTTTTCAGACACAGGTCAGAAAACATTTTCTCTTTTTGAAAGATCAGCCATCATTATCGTGAGTTGCTGTGTGGGTATGTTTCAGTGGCTAGCAAGACAGGGCCGTCACCAGTGTCACCACAGTCCTTGAAGACCGTGTTGGTTTACTTCCTCGGCGGCTGCACTTTTGCTGAAATTGCTGCTCTGCGTCTGTTGGCCCAGAGAGAAGTGAGTGATGTACACGTCCACCATTTTTTTTATGGACTATTTTCATATAGAGGCACACTTTAATTGAAAAAAAAAAAACCCAGAGAAATAAACTTCTTGTGGTTGACAAGAGGTGGTCGCAGTGACTGTAATGCACAAAGTTATGTCATTGGCGATACAGTTATTGTAGCTAATTGGGAGTCACAAGTCGTAGTTTTTACAGTGTTACAGCCCATTTGACATCATGTTTGTGTGCCAGCAAATGCTGTATTTATGCTGAGACGTGGTCATTTCATTTCGGAGGCCCTGTAGACAGCTGTCCTTCAATAATAGTGGCGGTGTCATTTGTTGAAGCTTACGGGTTAAGGGAGGCAATCCGTGATAACTTTCATCAGGCCATTCACTTTCTGAAGCCAAAGGACTGTGCCGCTGTCATAACTGCCGCTAAATAAGGGAGTGGTGGGTAATGGGGGTCGGGATTTTGAAGGGTTATTGTGTTTAGTCTGTCTGTGCATCTGTTGTGTGTGTGTCTGTGCGTCCACATGCAAGGTTGGAGACTTATTCTCACCGTAGTAACTGTGAGAGAGAGAGAGTTTGCAAACCTTTATCCTTGCTAAGTTATGGTAGTAGTATTTGTAGTTATTTATGTGTGTATCTGTTAATTCATTTAATGATAATTTCAACAGATTTAGGAGTCTCGTATTCATAGCATTTTATTGGAGTGATTTTCTTTTTTCTTTCTCCAGAGTTGCAGATCATCATCGCTACTACAGCTCTCATCACAGGCCATTCTCTGCTAGACCAAGTCACTGAGAAGAAGTTGTCGTGAGATAAATCGACAGACTGAAGTGATGGAAATTAAGAAAGAGAGAGAGAGAGAGAGAGAAAGCATGACATTGACACTGATAATCTTTATTTTCCAATGGTAAAAGTTTTGGCAGAAATACAAGGTTTGAACTTGCCGTTGCTAAACTACGAGAATGTGAGCAAAGGAAGAAAAATCTATAAGCTACAGGAATATAAGGGAAAAAATGTAAAAACAAATTACACATTTAAACTCAATGAAAACACACACACACACACACACACACACGCGCGCGCGCGCGCGAGGCAATCTATTTGAGCCAAAGCTGCTCATATGAGGGGTACATTTGATAGTTGTGTGTATAAGCTTTAATTTAGATCAAAGAGAGAATTGAATTATTTTATTTGGTAGGCCATCGGGGCCCATGCAAAGGTTGGTGGGTATGAACATCCTTGCACACTGCAAGACTGACATATAATCACAGTGACATATGCACACGTCCATCAGTACTGCACTAAACAACAGACATAATGAAGTGAGAATAGTATCTCTACGTTTAAATGTCTTATACTTAGCAATGCTTTTACACTCTTCCCCAACCTGTGTGCTCTGTCAAGTTGAATGCCACTGATAATTTCTGACTTGTCACGGATGATGTCACACACACACACTCGGTTCACAGTCTTCCCCCGTCTCAGTCTCACTGGTGCGGGGAATACCGTGAAAAATCAGATTACTTCTCCTGGACTTGCCTTCAAGATCGTCAAGCTTATCCTCCATGTTTTAAACTCTGTCTTCCAGTTCTTCATTCTCTTCTCTCAACTCCTCGTTGTCTCTCTGTAAATCAGCCACAGTCCCCTGTAACCCAGCAATTGTACTGGTCGGTTCACCCATGCCCGATTTCATGCCATCCAATTTATCGGTCATCTCAGTCTTCATCTGAGTTAGGGCTGTCAGCACTCATGACATCTGACAACGTGGGTTCCTTGGTAGCGCTGCTGTTGTCAGTAGCAGACTGACCCGCTAGAAATTCACTGACAGGAGGCTGGTTCTCAAGAACAGTACTTGCCTGTCTGGAGCGGCTGCCGCTCCTTGTCATTGTCCCTTGCTTGTCCTCGTCTTGCTCACCCCGACAAGGAAGGGGACCAGGGATAGGTTCGACGTTGCCACACTGGAGTAGTATAGACATGAACACGAACGCAATGGCGGCCTTCTTGACACAACTGAGTGGGGTCAAGGTACGTGGTCGACCTGTCGCTATCTTGGCTTTCTTCCACAGTATCCACATCAGAGTTGGCGTGAAGAGTCTGGTGGTACTGATGCCATTGTACATCATTCAGCATGGCGACACTCGCTACTTGCCGCTAATTAAGCTCAAATTTGGCCACAGCTTCTCCCGCTGAAAAATTCTTGACTGCTCATGTGATGGGCCAAACCCACATATCCAGATGAAAGAGAGAGAGAGATCTTGTGTTCAGCCTCTGTCATGGCTCGTTCAGGTCTTTCAAACTTTTCTGGGAAAAGGACTGACCTGAAAAGCAAATTAGGACACATTGTAATACATACATATGACTGTGGGGATTAAAAAATGCCTGCTACTCCAGGTCATTGCAAAGTACTTGCAGAAATGCAGTGTTCAAAAACATCATAATTGTCTCAACATTTATACAAATTGTAATTAACACTAACAGACGAGACAGACAAACTCCAAAACACCCACCCACTCACCCCACGACAAGACATCAAACCCCCTACACTACACCACACCCACCTATCAGTAATCATCAACCGAAATACTTCCTGACGAAGGAGAACGGTTCAGAGTAAAACAGAATAGCTGATTGAGCCTGTGTCGTTGCGTTGCAGCAAAAATGCTCGAGCATCAGTCAGTAGGTCTGTGCGTTTGGATGCCATCATTTCCTTCGTCACTGGACCAAATGATCGTAAGTAAGACCACAGTCTTTCCATACATTCCCCATTTACATGGCCCACACCGTGTACAGGCCGCAATTCTGTGAATTCCGTCTCTCTTTGTTCCCTTCCTTTCTAGTTAGGGTTGCTTCCCTTGGGTCGTCCGCTACGGCTATAAACATACAGGCAAACATGATCATGCACTCTAGTCTGTGATCTGCCATCGTATACATTTCCTAGCTGTGTTGCACATACACACTACTAAGGAGTGAAATGGAACGTACATACCAGGCATAGCAGCTTGTGGCCATTTGCATGGAAAACTGGGATCGCAAGCTGAATTCCATCCAATGCTAAATCAGAATGATATGCCTGTAGGTAAAATATTAGCATCATTACATCCAAAATATGGATATACGTCTATGCAAGGGCTTTAGCATACATACTGGTTACTCTCATCAAAAGGTTTAAATGCAAATGATACTCCAGAATATAGTATATAATATGTGTAATATATGTGATGGTCCACTGCAATAGATGATTTTATTGCAGTGGACCATCACTTGTGAAAAATTTATGAAAACATTCAATATTCTACAGACCCGCAATTACCCCTGAAGCCAACAGAAACCATCCTGAACACTGTTGTATCCATGCTGTCGTTGATATGGGGCATTTTCAGGATTTCTGAGGGAAGAAGTGATGGGTAGGCAAATCGTAGTAATAGCCCCCCCCCCCCCCCCCCCAGTATGCCCACTGACCCTAAAAAACTGAGGGTCATGTTGACCCTTTGACAGGAAATTCTGAAGGTCAACTTGAAATTGCAGAGGACAACATTAAATTAATGTTAAACCTTTGAAATCCATTTCCAAAGTACCGGGCACAACACACACACACACACACACACACACACACACACACACACACACACACACACACACACACACACACACACATAAGTAAACACAATCTTTAAACGTTTCAGACAGGTGAATTAGAGTTTAGACTGACTGATTTAATTATGTTCTCGTGCAGTGACATGTATTTATGAACAGAATGATCTGAACAGAATGATAGGTAATGGACATTCACACAGCACTTCAGACTCAAACGGACAGCTTCAGGCGCTTCCTGGTGCAGAATTGGTCTACTGCTGCTGCACACAGATCACCCCCCTCCCCAACAAGAGTCTGACTGCATTCACACAGCACTTCAGACTCAAACGGACAGCTTCAGGCGCTTCCTGGTGCAGAATTGGTCTACTGCTGCTGCACACAGATCACTCCCCTCCCCAACAAGAGTCTGACTGCATTTAATCAGCATCTTGACTTGTTGTTGAGGGTCTCAACTGACATTCTGTTTCTTTTGGCAGACAGTGTGCGGTTCTGCACAGAAAATGCCCTCTCACAAGGAACAGATGTGAGGGGCACTATGAGAGAAATGTTAGCCAAAATGGCAAAATCTGGGAATTCTTCTGACTTTTCTGTGATGAGCTGTACACATTTGCTGCAGGCTCAGTTCCCTGTTCAAGTTTTGATAGTGTTTGAAGAGCCTTTAGTCAGCTTTGGCCCTGTCACCTTGTACCTGGGGAAACACCTCTGCCAAGTCCTCCAACACGTTCGCTCCATAAGTCATGAGAGCATCCCTGGCAATAGGGAGGTGTTTGGGGTTGAGCAGCTTGTTCAGTTTTTTCAAGCTGCTCATGTCTTCAGCTGGAAACCGTTTTCCAGCCTCCGACTGCAAAGCACCCACAAACTTCCTGCAGGTAGCGATAGTTGTAGCTTTCTGTTGCTCAGTTACCTGCAAACTGATTGACTGATAGCTCTTGCCATCAGCCAGTGCAGCATTCAGGGCTGTGAGGTGGGTGCCTAGGTGGTCAGGGAGAGCAGAAATGCTGTCACGAGTGGTATCAAGCATCATGGTTGCATCTTCAATATCTATAACATCTCGCTGAAATGTCTTGCTGCACTTTGTTAAGGGCTCCAAGACATCTCTCAGAACACACAAAAGGGAAATGAATGAATATGTCTTGATGTCTCTGAGCAGAGACATGGTCAAAGCTGTGTCACCTGCATTGGGTGTTGCGTCATTCTCCAGCATGAGAACAAGACAGCCCCAAGACTCTTGCACAGCTACTACTGCTTCATGCAGTGACAGCCACCTCACTGCTGTTGGTTTCTTGATTTTCCGCACCTGTTCCTGCATGATGGATTTCAGTCTTTTCAGTTCGTTCATCCTGACAGCTGAGTACTTGAAAAACTTGTATAGTCTAACAAGTGTATCCTGAACCTTTTGAAAGGCTGCGATGGTCTTGGCTGCCCAGTGGCACACTAAAGCCCGGCGGTGGGCAAGAGGGGTTCAGCCGCTTGAAGGCAGTTACAACACCATTGTTGCAACTGATCATGACATTGGCACCATCAGCCCCCCCCCCCCCCCCCCTTTCACCCACATAATCCTATGTTTTTCATGCGATGAGGTACTATCATATCAACATATTTATCATAAACATATCAGTACTGATATTTATGCATGTTCCTTTACACACACACACACACACACACACACACACACACACACACACACACACACACACACACACACACAAAGTCAAATCTGCCTTACACCATGCTTCAAACTGCAGAACAGTAGTGGGATATCATACCTGCAAGCAGATCCCACCACACCCTTTTCGTCCAGTTGGGTGGATTTCTTCTTACTTCATAACGCTGAACCTGCTTTAAAATCACAGCATTCCTGAAGGGACAGAAAACACTTGACATACAGACAAACAAAAACTAAAACTAAGTTTACAATGCAAGCTGTTGTACCAGTGTGTCGCTTTCTCCACTTTCACAGTGCCTTTTTGGCACATTGAGGCAAATGGTCACAAAAAGAAAAAAAAAGCCCCAAACACAAAAACAACAACAACAATAAAGCAGACAAACAAAATAAGAACGAAAGAAACAAAACAACAACTTACAACAACAACAAAAGAAAAAAGAAAAAAACACTGACGTACATTGATCAGACATGGATGATGTGCCTCGGTTGTAGAGATGACAGCCTCTGCTCAGTTGCAATCCTTGATGTTTGCGAGTAATCTTTGTTGTTGTGCGTCTTCCTCTGGTTGATGACCACCTCCAGTCTGTTGAATATTGTGTCTTTTTGTCAGGGTTGCTGATGTGCCCCGGGTACATTCTCTTCTGTGATTTCCTTGGCCTTGTCTGGTATACTTCTTCTGTCTTCTGTCATCAGCTTTGATGCACTGAGTTTGACACATTTCCTGATGGGGAACCTCTGCTGTTGAATCCTGGCTGGAGCCAGATACTTGTGCTGGCCTTTTTCTCATTGTCCTGTCTTTGATATCACCCATACGCCGTGGAAAAAGACGTTAAATTCCCAAACATCCACCCACCGTCTTCTGCCGCTGCATACTTCAACCACGAATGTGTCCTCAAGAACATTTCTTGCAGTATACAGCGGTTTTTTTTCTGTTTTGTTTTGTTTTTGTTTTCTTTTGGTATGACATATTTGCAGATATTGCAACCAAAGGATGTTCTTTTCACAAACGGCCTAGCCGCGGGTCACCGAAGTAATTCCACACCGAATTAACTTTTCCGCAGTAAAGTAGTTTCCTACAAAATAGATTCTCCATAGGATGTTAGTACATGACTAGTGCAAGTGAAAAGGTGGCATTCTGATTTTGTTTCACCCACAGTAGTGTGTGTGTGTGTGTGTGTGTGTGTGTGTGTGTGTGTGTGTGTGTGTGTGTGTGTGTGGTGTGTGTGTGTGTGAGAGAGAGAGAGAGCTGGTGCGGCTATCGGGAATTTGGTTCAAGTTAACTTCTGTTTTACGTGAGCAAGTCTGGAAGAGGATGACTTTTATCCTACTGAACATCCACCTTTAGCTGATACTCAGACTTTCTTGAATAGGTAGAAGTGTGTGTATTAGGTGCGAAAAACATCAGTTTTGGATTATTCTATGCCTGTTCTATGAAACGCATGTTACAAGTGTTATATATACACATAATGACCGTTTATGGCAATGCTCTACTGTGATAGCAACCATTCCAGATAATAGGGCGTGAGTGTGACTGACTTGTCCCTCTTTCACCTGCTAACTGAGTTCGCTCCCAAGACCTGTGTGTGTGTGTGTGTGTGTGTGTGTGTGTGTGTGTGTGTGTGTGTGTGTGTTTATGTTGTTAGTACTTTCGCACAGAAACTTATCCACTCTGGTTTCAAATCTAAATGTATACGAAAGATTTGTGAGTGCCCATTCCATTTGTTGTGCAATATTCCATAATTTTAACCTTCGCCGTACGTCGTGGGTGCAGTTGCACGGCGCGCAAGTTTTCTTCTTCAAAGTATGGGTGCGGCGTGCAAGTTTTAGGCGACGTAACGGCGTACATTATTATGTTTGTCCGACATAATGACGTTTGTTCGCTGCTTCACGATACTTCATGGATACAATATCATTTACCCTCACACTACTATTTGTGCTGAAAAAGGGCATTAGTGCCAAGCTGACAGATATGTTTGCAACATGATACATCTGGCGTTGTGACCTGTGTGTGTGTGTGTGTGTGTGTGTGTGTGTGTGTGTGTGTGTGTGTGTGAGAGAGAGAGAGAGAGAGAGTTTTTATTTCACCAATTACGAAATCCGGAGAAAAAATGGTGTCGACTCTGGTTTGTCTGAATCTTGAAATAAACTAATTTTGCAGAATGGCAAATTACGCATTGTTTTGGGTGTGTTAATGGTGGTAATGTTGGTGGTGATTAGACAATGTTTTATGTCGTCCATTTATAGTCTGTAAAGATTAAAATAACTATTTTCATTGTTTTTGCACATTCATTTTCTTCTTTTTTTAAATCGGGACACACGCAATGTGCACAAGACACGTACTGCAGCATTGTTTACTCCAGCGTACAATAACCTCAGCCTTGGAAGGCTTAAATTATTTATGCCCAACATCTTTTTTTTTTTTCGGTGATGGGGGTTGGGACACTGCAAAGAGAACTTTGAAAACTACCCACTTTCCTGGTTAAAAAAATACCATGAAATGCTTTGTTGTTCAAGGTAAGTAATATGTTTTGTGGCATATTTCTTTTATCAGGCTCAGTGGAGCTGCAGTCAGTTAGCACTTGACATACACACACACACACACACACACACACACACACACACACACACACACACACAAAGGTTGGATAATTGGTTGCTCACGCCGTCGCGCCCACAGACTCATAATATTCCACAATGTCGGATGACCTAGAGAGCTTCCCAAGCACAGGCTCCTCCAACCATGGCACCGGATTTCATAAATCGGGGACTCGATCGATGTATACGTTATTGACGATAATGCGATAGTGGCTTCAAGTTCATACTGGGTAAAACTTGTCCAAGCGCAGCAAACACCCATCATTGTCCAGCCGACTAGGTCAGAACTATGTTGTAATTTGGCCTTGCTGCTGTTCTCGCGAACTCGTAATCACGTGCTCTCAGCAATATCTCATCGACAGCGGGACACGGAGGGGCATGGCCTCATCTGCGTCTGAACATCAATCCTTCTCCGGTTGTCATCGTGAGGATCGAATTCTGATTGGACGAGAAGGGTTATACAAGCGCTGCATACTAGTACCCCGCGGTTTCGACTGGGTTGCGTTGCAGTTATCACGTGTTCTTGTAATTTGTATGTCAGTGGGGCTCTGCGTATAGGTCACGTGTGTAGGCATGATAAACGCAGTGGAGCCTTTGGTGTGTGTTTGCCTTCGGTATCTGCGCCATTATCTCAGTGTTGTGTTCTACCGTAAGCAGACAAAGTTTGAGCTGAACGTTAACTTGTAACTATTTGGTTTTCCTTTTTGTATACGCTGGAGGAAGTTTTATTTATTTGCTCTTTCTTACCTTCCCAACTTCCTTCTTTCCTCTGTTTCATCCTTTGATGTCATAATTATTAGGATGACCCGGGAAGAACAGTAGTTAAAAACAAACAAAGCATATAACATACCAACACATTTAGCTTGCTTATCTAAATAGTATGTACCCTTGGCACGAGAGAACAGCACTGACACTAAAAGGAAAGAAAGACAACAAGCGCAAGAATTTTAACGTCAACAACAACAACAACAACAACAGTCACTTATCCCGCCATAAGAACTTGCGTACTGCTGTTTCTACAACATGTACTGCTAATGTTGCCGAATGCTCATTTGAGAAAGGGACCTTCTACTGATAAGACTGGTGTCAAACACTGATCTCATTGCTGTGTATCCATTTGTTGACGAATACTTGTTAGGTAGCAAAGCTGTATATATATATATATATATATCTGTGTGTGTGTGTGTGTGTGTGTGTGTGTGTGTGTGTGTGTGTGTGTGTGTGTGTGTGTGTGTGTGTGTGTGTGTGTGTGTGTGGTGTAAGAGTCTAGATATGTAACGTATGGTTATAGTATAACCGTTAGTGTCTATGTGTGTCATTTGTGTATTGTATGTAAAGATATCCTGTATAAAATGCCAAAAAGAATAATAATAATAATAATGATAAAAAATGCTTCCGAAGAAACTGAGACTGTCCTTCTTGTTGTTTTGGTTTTTTTCACCCTGTGTACTCTGTTTTAGCTTTTCTGTTCTTCACATCTCATACGTGTGCAAACTCGAGAATAGTTACAGCGTGTCCGTACAACGCCAGACCCCTGTCTTCACAGGAAGCTTTATCGTTCCAACCGACATGTTATCCGCTGCTAGAGCTAAAATTGTCCAGATTAATTTTCCTCCAGGCAAGACCTGCTCCACTCCTATCACAGTTACGTTGATTTCTCCTCTGCCTGCTCGTCACGGGGTGCAAGTCAAAATGGACGAGGTGTACTGGGTGCTACTCCGCTTCAAACATGTCGACGATGATTGCTCTCACTCGAAGCCATATTGTTTGAAATATGAGCATGCACATGTATTCGCATTGTAGGGGCGCGGCAGTCAAAGTCGTTGATTGAAAAGTGGCACCTTTCTCGGTTAACTCTCTCGCAGACAGCCCAAAGTCCGTTGGAAACACTAGGTGTTACCAAACTTTGAAAATGGAAACACTCGGTGCTAATGTTCGGAAACGATCGTTCTGTCGTTGCTCAACTACTTTCGAAGCAGGAGCAGCACCGGAAACTCTCGCGCCTATTTTGACTTCACCCCGTCTCCAAGCGGCGGCCGGCCAGTTTCTCTAGAAATCCGTTCCACAGCGAACCCCTGGCAATTTTATTAGCTGTTTCTGTGTAGAAACGGCGATTGTGTTCCGCTGCAAGATTGGAGAACACGCATTGCAATTCGAGGAAAGCGCGTTTGGACGTGATCAGGGTAGAGGAAACGCGCTTTTGGTTCATCCGAGATTGGAGTCGGCGCTGATATCCCGGCAGCCAGATTGCAACCGTTGTGATGGACAATGGTGTGGGCTTCAATTTGCAAGAGATTTTCTTGAATTAACGTTTTGAAGGCAAAGGCACTGCAGAACATCGTGACCAGACTGTGATTTGTAAACCATAGTCATTTGCTAAGAACACAATCAGGATCAGAATCAGACTTTTGTTTATTGATAGTCCTTAGGCCCATTCAAAGTTGAGAGTGACAACCAGACATTCTTATGCGCACCAATACTTGTACATGAAATAACCGAAGTGCACAATAAAGTATTTCAACTCAGCTGAGCAACTTTTTGTTAAAGCTAGAAAAAATATACAATGCCAGGTTCTTAACTGTATAGTAGTTACTAGAGGCCATTAGCAAAATCAGACGAAAGCTGCTTGGATGGTTCCAATATTTTCTAGGAATAAACTGGCAGACTTCTCCTCGGCGCACATATCCATCTCTGCTGAAATGCTCACGGCGCCGCAGGGCTGGAGGACGAAGCAGTGAAAGCCTGCTGCCGTTAAGCGCTACTTTGTGTGCAAACCTCCACCCTGCTATTCACTCTGGTGCGTGCGACAGTATTTCTGTTTACCACGCCACCGGCCACAGCCTACTCTTCTTCGAAAGATGAACGTGGGATTTTTAGCGTGCACACTTGATGTTTGTGCGTGCGTGTGTACACGAAGGCGAGACAGGCACCGCAAACGAGTCTGCACATGGATTTGACTCGATATGGGAAGGAAAAATCCCACCATATTCCTGCCCACCGGGGACTCGAACCCGGCAGCTCAGGATCCGAAGTCGGATGCCTTAACCACTAGACCAAATCCCCTAATCCCCAGTTTCAAGAGAGGCTTGGAGTCAGACGACGGTATCACCTGTGAACACAAAATTATTATATTATATATACTGTTTTACTCTAATCTGGCGAGTTAGGAGTGGAAACTGCTCATTTGTGTCCTTTTCTTACTTGTAGTTATGCCAACAAAGCATCGACCTCAGTTTCATTAGATGAGTACGCTTTTGGCAAACTAACCTTACTTGATTTTACAGGTTTCATCTTGTCTCTAGGCATCCTCACTGCATTGACATTAATTTGACAAGTCAGGCTGAGAAACAACCAATTTAGACTAGACTCTGTCACGTCATTCTATTCTCATTGTGTAAAAAGATTTGATTTTTAAAAAAAAGCAGCATGTGTGTGTGTGTGTGTGTGTGTGTGTGTGTGTGTGTGTGTGTGTGTGTAATTGATGCTCAGTCTGAGAGTATGACCTGGCGTGCAACGAATAAAGAATCTGACATCGGCAATGGGTTTCATGGCACCAGTGCGAGAGACTACCCGGAGAGGAACAAGTATCAGAACACAAGTACTGCCAGCGAAAAACCACATTACACACACACACACACACACACACACACACACACACACACACACACACACACACACACACACACACACACACACAAAAGGTTCAATCTGTCTCCATCCATTAAACAAGAAATGTGCCTTAGGAATACTGTCGACGAGGATGAGGGTTGTGACGACGACGACGATGGTGGCGATGACGATGACGGTGCTGACGATTATGATGATGACAACGATGTTGATGACGATGATGATGTTGACGACAATAACGATCACTGTGCTGCTTCTGCTAATGGTGATGCTGACGAAATGGTGATCGATTACATAATCATAATCGCCAACGCATGACTGTTCCACCCTTTGTGTGATGATGGCCTTGCCGCGCCTACACATTAACATTAACCAGATCGCACCATTGGCTACCTCACAAAAACTGAACTCGGATCAATGATAGCCATTCACAAATTGTGCAGCGTCTGCAAGCTGGCGTTCATGCTGAAACGGAACCCATTGACACAGCAGCACCACCTGTTGTAGATCTGACAGGACTACTGAGAGTCACAGCGGTCAGAACACTTATTATCAAGAGAGCATTTAGCACAGGGGGTTGGGTCGCCCGCAACACGCCATCAGCAGCATGTTAGTGGTTGGTGGTGGAGAATTAATGCAATGCGTGTGATAGGGCGTACAGGTAACGAGCAATGAAATCAGTTGTAGTGCGGGGTTTTCCGCGTGTCTCATGGATATAATTCATGGAGTAAAACAGAGGATAAATACGCCTCCCCAATAAAACAAAACCAAACAAAAACAAAACAAAACAACAAACAACACCCCCGAACAAACAAACAAACAAACCCAAACAACACCCCCCAAAACAACAACAACAAACAAAAAACAAAACCCAAAAACCCAAACAAACCCAAACAAAAACAAAGAAATTCAAACAACCAAATAATAATTTTAAAAAACCCACCACCACCACCACCACCACCACAAAACAACAAGAAACAAACAAACACCTCCCCAAAAACAAACAAACAAGAAACAAAACAAAATAAAACAAAACAACAACAACAACAACAACAAAACCCCCCAAAACAAAAACAAGAACAAAAACAAGAACAAAAAACACACAAAAACAACAACAAAATAACACCAAACAACAACAACGACAACCAACCCCCCCCCCCCAAAAAAAAAAAAAAAAAAAGAAAAAAAAAAGAAAAGAAAAAAGAAAAAACCCAAAAAAACCCAGACAAACACCAACGCACTTTGTGGTCGCTGTTAATGCTCTCTTAGCTTCTAGCATGTTTGCAGACATCACCCAAAGTTTCATTTGCCTGTACTGGCTCTAGGCTGTGTGATCCTCCCCGAGACACAGACGCTTGACACTTAGCCAACGGGGAATCGAACCCCCAAGAGCGGTGTCGAGAAGAAGTCCTTACCCTTGACGTAACTCGCAATGACATTCCGTCATTTGGTAAAAGCCCCAAAGCGCCATTGCTTTTGATAAGAACCTGATAGGCCGTTGTACCGTTTGACGCGACCGTCTGTAAAACAGCTATAGACAGCAAGCAGAAAGGCCTATAAATGCTGCTCAAAGCTTTTCTCTGCGTGGTTTCCAATCGAAACTGGTTAGGAAAACCCAAGTTTCGATTGAAACTCTTTCGGACCTTTGGGATGGCGCTCAGCTTGTACAGCATGCTGCTTCTGATTGATCAGTGCCAATGATAGATCACCTTCGGGGAAAAAGGTGCTGTGGACGAAACTGTTTCAATTACGTCTGCGCGTGTTTCCGCGTCACTTATTGTTGCAGACAGACTATGTAGCGAGTTGTTGACCGCTGAGTGAACTGCGTAAGCTGCGCCGTAGGTAATCGAAGTAGTTGTGTGTGGACAAGTTATCGATCGCGTATTTGTGTATGTGCGTGCGTGCGTGCGTGCGTGCGTGTGTGTGTGTGTGTGTGTGTGTGTGTGTGTGTGTGTGTGTGTGTGTGTGTGGGTATGTGACTCTGTGCGTGCGTGCGTGCGTGTGTGTGTGTGTGTGTGTTAGGAGCGGCTAGATATCGTAATTTTCTACTGTCATTCGGTAAAAGGGTCTAAGCGCCGTTGATTTGAAAAGCACATAGGTCCTGATGAAATATGTTGACGGTTGACTGTTGCTTTCATAGGCGTAAGGGAGGGAGGACTGTTGAGAAACGTGAAGGGGGGGGGGGGGGGCGGGGACAGGGGGTCGAGGTGGTGCACGACATTTTGTTGATCTTGTTTTGTCTTGAAACAGAATGTGTGTATCGGCAGTATCAGGCAGTGTCTTGTATCGGTGTGAATAAAATCCAGTGAGAAGGCAACTGTGCTTTGTGGTTTTGTCTGCAGATGAATTGTGAGTTTGTGTTTATTTTACTGGATCATGTGAAATATTTTCTTCCTTCTGTACGACTGGATTACGAATTTGTCAGATGGACTAACAATGTGCCGTGACTAAGTAGGGTCGTGCATAACGATTCTACCTATCTTGCTTTTACTCTGTCTGTCTGTAGCTTTTGATTGTAAGTATGACAAATGGGCGGTTCCTTTCCAGTATTGCGCTCTGTCTGCCCGTCTGTCTGTCTGTTTCCCTGTCTGTCTGTCTGTTTCCCTGTCTCTGTCTGTTTGTCTGTAGCATTTGATTGTAAGTATGACAAATGGGCGGTTCCTTACCAGTATTGCGCTCTGTCTGCTTCCCTGTCTGTCTGTCTGCTTCCCTGTCTGTCTGTCTGTTTGTAGCATTTCATTGTAAGTATGACAAATGGACGGTTCTTTACCAGTATTGCGCTCTATCTGTCCGTCGGTCTGTCTGTTTCCCAGTGTGTGTGTGTGTGTGTGTGTGTGTGTGTGTGTGTGTGTGTGTGTGTGTGTGTGTGTGTGTGTGTGTGTGTGTCTCTTTGTCTGTCTGTCTGTCTGTCTCTCTCTCTCTCTCTCTCTCTCTCTCTCACACACACACACACACACACGCACGCACGGCACGCACGCACTGTCACATACTGTCTAACACACACACACACACACACACACACACTTGCGGCCGGGTTGACAACACACACAGGAAATGAAGGCAGTCCGCTAATGAAGCAAAGGATTAGTACACAGCAGATCGTCGCCAACGCAAACCGCATTATTCACCGCGACAGAAACGAAAGATCGAAGACACACAGCTCGTCTTTGGCAAAGGATGCATCCTGTCTCTCGCCGACTGAGTACTCTGTAGAGAGCGAAAGAGAGACAGAGAGTAGCCATTCCACGCAGTTTAGCACTTTAGCTTCCATCGGCGGCAACCGGCATGCAGTGACTGCCATGGCTTTGGCAAGGCACTGGCAATGTGCGAAACTGACATGGTCGCGGTTTTTAGGAATGGGTGTCTTTAACTCAAGGTGAGTCTGCATCTGGATTCAGAAGATTACTATACTGGTTGTTTCTTATCTATCGCTCTGGATTATGAAGTTAGCTAACACGGCTTTTCTCGTGAAATATACTTCATCTTGACTAGTGAGGACTTGTCGTCTGTGAGGTAATCTTATGGGAACTTCAAAACGAGGCTGCAACGCCGGCACTGAGGCACCTGAATACCAGAGATGACTCCCGGTGATAAAAATAATGTGAATGGACGAGTAAGAGTACTGAAGCTAGAACGTTTGGTATGCAGGGATACAAATAACCATCAACAACGAGAACAGAACATGTTCCAAGAGTAGCTACCAAGTACCGTGGCTTGATACTTCTTCGCACAGGATCTCGCTAAAATTAGTGACTAGAGATGGGTTAAAACCAAGGACGCATTAGAAACTGTCCAGCAGTATACACGATGTTTCAGATCAGTAGGCCTACTCGACTGCTATCGTGAAATTGAATACGTACAAATTAAGACTTCGACGAGGAGTATTCCTGTTATTATATGTGTGAGACCCGAATCATGTGGTTCAGGGACTGGTTACACGGAAAGAGCTTTTTCTGCTCTACGTTTTGTTTTGATCCGAAACCGGCGTGTCCCTCGGTGCATCAGTGGTACACGCATCGGAGACGGGAGAGAGATTATGGATTAATTTTGCGACGCAAGCTGGCTGCACCGTAGGATGCGGACTAAAGAAGCTAGGTTCGTGATACGGGGCGGTCGGTGGCCTAGTGGTTAAGACTATGCGAGAGATCAGAGATCTTTCTCATATGTGGCACCGTTCCTTCGGGCCGACCGTCGGGGGTTCTCTCCGGGTACTCCGGCTTCAACCCCCTCTGCTTTGAAATGTTTCAGTCCACAAAATAAAAAAAAAAAAAATGCAAAAAAAAACAAAAAACAAAAACCAAACAAACAACGTCCCGAAACTTCAATTGCTGAGCTGGCCCTTCGCACCACGTGACTGTAATGTGTTCATGTCCAGTGTGTGAGAAAATGCGTGTGATTCAAGTGAGCGTGCGCGTTGGGTTCAGCTCGCGGCGCTTCGAGCCAAATATTTGGGATACAGCGCCTATATTAATGAGCTTATTATTATGATTATACTTTAAAGATTTCTTTACAATTACCGCCTGAATATTATTCTAATACCAATACAGGCGGTTAAGTACTTTAACACCCGTTGCCGCTGCCTGGACAGTCTGACAGACACACACTTACGGGTGGGGTGGGGTGGGTGTTTAGGAGTTTAACGTCCTTTTCCACCAAGCATGGGTAATATCAAAGACGGGGCAACGAGAAAAAGGCCAGCACAAAAGTTTTGGCCCCAGCCGGGATTCGAACTCACGACCCGAGCATTGCAAGTCCAACGCTCTACCGTTCGGCTATCCAGGCTCCCCTACACACACCTACGGACAATAGATGACTGAGACAGGTCAGGCCAGCCCAGGACGAATAATAAAGCAAATGTGCTGCCCGAGGAAATTACATCAAGCTAACAGCCTCCGGATGGACCCGCAGTTGACCTCTGTCTCTTGACACCCCGCTGCCTGCACCACGAGGAGGAGCCGGGACGGACAATCGAGCTGTTAGAGCGTTGGACTGTCAGTGCTGGGGTCGTGAGCTCGAATCCAGGCTGTGGCTAAATAGTTGTGCTGGCTCGTTCCTCGTTGTCCCGTCTTTGATTATATCACCCGTGTGTGTGTGTGTGTGTGTGTGTGTGTGTGTGTGTGTGTGTGTGTGTGTGTGTGGAGGGCGGGGGAGGGGGGGGGGAGCCGGGATAGCCGAATGGTAGAGCGGCGTTGGACTTTCAATGCTCGGGTCGTGAGTTCGAATCCCGGCTGGGGCCAAATAATATTTGTGCCGGCCTTTTTTCTCGTTGCCCCGTCTTTGATATCAACCAAACGTGGTGGAAAAGGACGTTAAACTCCCAAACACCCATCCACTCACCCCTTTGTTGTGGAAGACGTTAAACTATTAAACAACAGACCAACTGCACCACAACGAGCCGCGAGCCTGGGTAGCTGGTAGACCGGCGGACTGCCAATGCTCGGGACGTGGGTTCGAATCCCGCCTAGAAACCAAACATTTTGTGCTGGCTTTTTCCCCGTTGCCCCGTCTCTGATAATTATGGCATGTGGTGGAAAAAGACCGTTAACCCCCCCCTCAGACATACCACAAACCAACTGTACTACGTCGAAACCATTGAACGGTTTCTCGTGGTCACAGCACGACGAGTCCGCGCAGGCTACCCTACAGAGGCCGGGCACCAACAAGTGTCAATACGTTTCACTCTGGGAGAGCGCGTGCGTGGATGTGTGTTTGCGTGATGGCGTGCTAACGGCCAGCATCGTGCGCTGTCAGGCAAACGTCTGGCTTAGGCAACTGTTTGCGTGGTTACAGGTGAGGTGACGGCAGCCACAAAACTACCACGTGGATGGGTGCTAAGCGAGGTTAACTAGCAGACAGCTAAAACAACCCGGCCTTCTGCGGCGAGTTTTTGTTTTCTGACAGCACGTTGTACGTCTTTTGACAATAAAAGGCGTTATAACTCGCAGACAGAAAGAGGAGTCGACTTCTGCAGCAAGTTTGACTTCATTTTACTGTAAAAGGCGTTGACTCGCATATTGAAGGAAGAATTAATTTCAGCAGCAGCATGTTTTACTTCCTTTGACGGTAAAAGGCGTTAACTCGCATACTGAACCAGGAATCAACTACTGCAGCACTACTCTCACTTCTATTGATTCTGTTTAGGTGAGGGACTCGTGCCGTCAGCAAAACTATACGTGAACGGGGTCAAAGTGAGACGAAGTGGCGGAAAGTACGAGGGGCCGACTTCAACAGAGTGTTACTTCTTCTGGCAGTAAAAGACGTTAACACGTACAGTTTCTCAATCCAGTACTGCATAGTACCATAGTGACAGGGCGTGTTTTCTGCTGAAACGCCACACGTGAAACTGACCAAGTACATCGATTGGCTGAAAACATGTAAGAGGTCGTGTGACTTACGAACAACCGTCTCTCAAAAAGACCTCTTCTCAAACCTCATTAGTTGGAAGATGTGCCATTTTCTTGACTAATAACCGAACGAGAGTGTAGTCTTGTGACATTCACTCTTCTCTCCAAAAAGACGGTCAGAAGGCAATTTAGACCAGCATGACGTGAAGTGGCGCAGGTTGAAACTGATTGCTTGAAAATGAACGCAAAACACAAGAACAGCAAGACTGAAGTGAAGAAAGCTACGAGCACGAAGGAAACTTGCGGACAGCGCATATTGTTGAAACAGATTTACGGCTACAGTTGCCATTTTAGTGTCCACTGTGACAGTAACTTTGTCCTCGCGAACAGCCATGTCCTGGGATTCAGTAACAGACGCAGACGAAGTTCCGCCGAAGAGTGAAGATTACCAACCCAAAACAATCTGCGGTTCCCTGCAGCAAGAAAGTTAAGGTGTGGAAACCGCTTAGCAACAGGTTCGCGTGATATTCACGCCTGTTTTTTTTCTCTCCACATATTGGCATCGAATGAGAAGACAGAGAGAGGGGAAGCTATTTCAGAGGTGTGTGTTTGAACAGGAAGATACCATTACGCCATCAGCAGCGTCTCCGCTTCTCTCGGCTTCCGAGGAAAGACAGGTGTTAAAATATTGAACCGCTAGAGACGCGAGAGACCTTCTTGGATGCTAGCCTGAGAAGAGGTGGGCAGGGCTAAGGGAAGGGGAAGTAGGGAGGGAGAGTGTTGGTAATGCTCTTTGGTGATCGATGCAAAGGAAAGTAAAAAGAGGACAGGTGTGATGCCAACAGCAGGCCGCCACTTTACCGTCAGCACGCACCTGGCGGGTGTTTGCATAGAGAGGCAGGCTGGATACATATCATATTCCTTCGACACTCTGTACTGTAGTGAAGGAGTGGTCAGGAACTGCATGTTGCGCTCGGCGTTGCAACAGACCTGAGTTTTGAACAGGGACACTAGTGTAGATGTTGCGTTACTTCTTCAATACTTCATACGACCGACGAAGTAAGAATCAGTCGTCATCAACAGTGTGTGCACACCGCGCCAGACCTCCGTGTGAAAGTGTTCTGGTTGTTGTGTTCATTCTCCACTACTTGGCATGACTATAGCTGGTTCCATGCTGCCGACGTTGAAACAGACCTGAGTGTGAAAGTGCGCTGGAAGTTGTGTTAAAATCTTCAGCACTTCTTACGACTAGCATGGAAAGAGTTGCCATCAACTGTTATTACACTGCCGGGCTTTGCACTGAACAGACCTTAGTGTGAAAGTGTTCTGTGTAGTGTTGATTCTTCAATACTTCGAAAAACTAACGAAGTAACAATTATTGTCGTCAACAGTGAAGTACTGCACTCTGCCCAGGTCTTTGAGCAGATCTAAGTGTGAAAGTGTTCTGTGTAGTG
Source organism: Batillaria attramentaria (assembly GCA_018292915.2). Taxonomy (NCBI): domain Eukaryota; kingdom Metazoa; phylum Mollusca; class Gastropoda; family Batillariidae; genus Batillaria; species Batillaria attramentaria. Next base: position 2,747,376 of record JACVVK020000019.1, read on the forward strand.
TCAATTCTTCACTACTTCGAAAACTAACACAGTAACAATCGTCATCAACAGTGAAGTACTGCACACTGCACAGGTGTTAGTGTGAAAAGAACTTAGTGTTGTGTGTAATGTCAATTCTTCAATACTTCGAAAAACGAACCAGGTAACAATGGTCATCAACAGTGAAGTAGTGACCACTGCCGGACTTTGAACAGATCGCCTTAGTGTGGAAGTGTTCTGCTCGAAAACTAACGAAGTAACAATCATTGTCATCAACAGTGAAAACTAACGAAGTAACAATCATTGTCATCAACAATGAAAACTAACGAAGTAACAATCATTGTCATCAACAGTGAAAACTAACGAAGTAACAATCATTGTCATCAACAGTGAAAACTAACGAAGTAACAATCATTGTCATCAACAATGAAAACTAACGAAGTAACAATCATTGTCATCAACAGTGAAAACTAACGAAGTAACAATCATTGCCATCAACAGTGAAGTACTGCACACTGCACAGGTCTTTAAACAGACCTTAGTGTGAAAGTGTCCTGGGTGTTGTGTTTATTCTGCAATACTTTGTGTGACTAACACAGTCATCAACTGTTATTACGGCACCGCCGACATTTGAACAGACCTGAGTCAGCAACTGGTTCAGTCTGGAAATACTGTTATTGAACAGACCTGAGTCAGCAACTGGTTCAGTCTGGAAATACTGTTATTGAACAGACCTGAGTCAGCAACTGGTTCAGTCTGGAAATACTGTTATTGAACAGACCTGAGTCAGCAACTGGTTCAGTCTGGAAATACTGTTATTGAACAGACCTGAGTCAGCAACTGGTTCAGTCTGGAAATACTGTTATTGAACAGACCTGAGTCAGCAACTGGTTCAGTCTGGAAATACTGTTATTGAACAGACCTGAGTCAGCAACTGGTTCAGTCTGGAAATACTGTTATTGAACAGACCTGAGTCAGCAACTGGTTCAGTCTGGAAATACTGTTATTGCTTCCGTTCCTCACAAAAAAACTGACGTAAAATGTGTGCAGCGGGAACTGCTTCATCAATACTGTGACCAGAAGACGAGAATTTACTTTCACTGTGTTCCTCACAAAAAAACTGACGTAAAATGTGTGCAGCGGGAACTGCTTCATCAATACTGTGACCAGAAGACGAGAATTTACTTTCACTGTGTTCCTCACAAAAAAACTGACGTAAAATGTGTGCAGCGGTAACTGCTTCATCAATACTGTGACCAGAAGACGAGAATTTACTTTCACTGTGTTCCTCACAAAAAAACTGACGTAAAATGTGTGCAGCGGGAACTGCTTCATCAATACTGTGACCAGAAGACGAGAATTTACTTTCACTGTGTTTCAGCGTTTGAACTGACCTCAGATCGAGATTTGCTGGGAGGCGGTAATGTTTCTTCGATACTTTTTACGACAGTCTTCATCATTTGCCTACCTCTGATCGACGTTGGCTGGAAGGTGGGATTGCGTCTTCAATACCTCCACGAGAATTTACCTCAGCCGTCTGCCGGCGTTCAGCTTAACTAGCCAGTGGTATCATTTCTTCATTATATATTTTAACGAGATTTGTACATCAGTTGCGCACCAGCGTTCTACCGAACTTATCTTAGATGGTATTGCTTCTTCAATACTAAGCGAGACTACACGAGCACAACAACTGCACGCCAGTTATCGACTATATAACTCAACCGCGAACTTTGCAGGGCAGTAGTAGTGTTTGTGTGTTGGTCTTTATTTCTTATAATGTGTCCAGTACCAGAATCAGGTCTCCGCGCCTAAGTTTGGAGACTTTATATACAAGCCAAACAGACCTACAATTTCCTGAGCTCCTGTACGCTGTTCTTCACCCGTTGTTGTGAACAGCTTATACTCGATCCCTCTTTCGCGCTGACCTTTCCAAACGTCCACCACTGATCGATTTCAGAACAGAGGACCGGGGTCGTATTTAAAGGGAGATAAATACCAAATGATGAATCTCGCGTGTCGGAATTGAACCTACATGTTTTTGGTCGCATCTTTCGACGTCTCGTGACTTCACGTCGGGAGTGGTGACATTTTGTGGCCAGAACCAACAAACCTGACGAGTGTGCGAGGGAAACGCGAGTTGGCAACTAGAGACTGGGGAGAGAGGAGCAATCGCTCAGAATATTCCTCTGCTGGTTTGGTAATGAAAGGTAAGTTTCGGATCTCTCTCTCTCTCTCTCTCACTCTCGATTTTCTATTTTACATCATTTCAGTGTCATATCAGTGATTTGTGCTTACAAAGGTCGCACGTGTGCGTGAATGCGTTTTGACCTGATGGACGATTTTCTCTATGGTTTTGTTTCTTGTAGTTTAGTGCATAATTTTCTGTGTTGAACTTCTCTCTCTCTCTCTCTCTCTCTCTTATCTTTTGCTCCAGTAGACAGTCTCTGTAGTATTAGCAACGGCAAGTTTGCAAACTGGCGAATTTCTGTCAAAACTTTTACCGTTGATAAATACAGTTGTACAGTTTCATCATCATCATCATCATCATCATCATCATCTCGCACATATATTTTTTGTTTTGTTGTTCAGCTACAGAAAGTTTAAAATAGGTTAACTTGCGCCGCACGGGAGTCTCTCTGCCTGCCTGCCTAATATAAGAGTGAATCGTTTGATAGCCAGAGTTAAAAAGAAAACATAAACAACCACAACAACAACTGGTATCATGAGTTACTTGTGCATGGTGATAATAATTTCAAATGTACTGTCTCTGCTTGTGCATTATTGATATGAAATACACCACATTTTCTTGTCTTTGTTAACAACAACAACAACAACGAAAAAAAGAACGGACGAACGAACAAACGAACGAACGAAAGAATGAACGAAGGAACACACAACAACAAAAAGGTTTCAGGAATCTTCCCGCACCTAAACTAAAGTCCGTATTTCTGACAGAGCACAAGTATATCGCGGTCAGACAGCTTGACAGCACGACCACAGCACTACACTTACTAGTTAGTACCCATTAGCGTCTACAAGGGTCTAGTCAGTTGTTTTCTTCCACATGTCTATTCGCGGTGCTTCCCACGTATGTTTTGTCCTCACTCAACCGCATCGACTTGGATGAAGAGGGAGGGATGTCTGCTGTGATCCATAACGAGACCTTTCTTTCGTTCACTCCAGTCAAAACAGTCTACACAGACTAGGGTTGTTGACATTCAAGGTAAATTGTCGTGCCAGATGTTCCTCGATCCGTCCGTACATGCAGTTTGAATCAGGGGAGCATCTACACATGATTGCTATTGATTCACGACTAGATGTTAGCAGTGGACGAATAGTGACATAGCATTTTACAGAACAAGGACAGTAAGCGAGGCATGTTTGTTGTGCAGTACTTAAAGATCTAAGCTCCCAACAAAAAGCTTTCCGAAGTGTGAATTTTTTTTTTTTAACAGAGTCGACCGTGCAAGCACAGTCAACTCTGTCACAGCTGCAGAGTTTTCAGCGTCCCTGAAACCCCAATAAAAGCCAAGGGCAGCCTGATTTCACAGCTCAGTTTGCGTTTTGACACTGAGCGAGAAAGATCCTGCAGCACTCAACATCCGCTAGACACTGTAGCGATGTGTCTCGCTCACTGACCAAAAGCTAAATAATGTCACGGCAAACTCGTGCTCTGGTTTTATAAGGGTCCCCGAAGTGCTGAAAACTCTGCAACTGTGACAGAGTTGCCTGGATTATGCACAGTCGAAGGAGTCGCAGTTTAAAAAAAATTGCGGCTTTTTGCTGAGATTGCAGACATTTAACACCTGGTTATGAAAAGATAGTCGAATGTTTTAAAACGGTATCGTATGCTACCCAGAGAATAAACTCCAGTCATTCAGACAGTTTCAAAGAAATCAGGTGGCGACGAAAGCCAGCAGCGGCAGAATTAAGTTACAATCAGTATTAATTTCAAGATGTGTATTTTCGTGGTCTGTGTGAAAACGGTCCCCAGGGGCATAATGCAGTAGGTGACACAGGGGACACAGGTGACACGTGCACAGCAAGACAGAAGGGGAGCCGGGGTGGTCGAATGGTAGAGCGTTGGACATTTAATGCTCGGGTCGTGAATTCGTATCCCGGCTGGGGCCAAATATTTGTGCTGGCTTTTTCATCGTTGCTCCGTCTTTGATATCACCCGTATATGGCGGAAAAGGACGTTAAATCCCCAAACACCCACCCCACCCCAGCAAGACAGAAAGACAATTCTATGACTGTGATATATACAGGTTCAAAGGAAAGGAAAGAAGGGTGGGTGGGTGTTTGGGGGTTTAACGTCCTTTTCCACCACATAGGGTGATATCAAAGACGGGGCAACGATGAAAAAGCCAGCACAAACATTTGGCCCCAGCCGGGATCGAACTCACGACCCGAGCATTAGAAGGCCAACGCTCTACCATTCGACCACCCCGGCTCCCCGGAAAGGAAAGAAAACAAACAAACATACACGTGAAGAACGTGTGTATAGTGTACCAGATTTTCCGTCATAGGCCTTCGACGGAATTATTATTGCCCTGGGTAGTTCCATGTTCCTCTTACAGCTGTCGTTACGTCTTTACAATAAATGTCATTCACATGTATTGTCTCTCGCTCATAAATGTAATTCCAAGAGTGCGGCTGAGTAAATAAGCACTGCAAATCTTTCACCTGAAACCCTTTTTTTTTCCGTTCAACGGTTGGAAAAAGAATATCCTTAACGGACGGCCAAGTTTTGGGGAAGAAAATCATTGTCTGACAAGGTCAGGGCCCGAATGTAAAAGTCGAGGTTAATTTAACCCACGGTTACGGGCCTAACCCAGACCAGGACAAAAGAAACAACAACAACAACAACAACAACAAAACAAACACACACACACACACACACACACACACACACACACACACACACACACACACACACACACACAAAATTATGTAAAAAAAAAAAAAAAAAAGGAGGCGAAGAAAGGAAGACAAAAATCCTTCTATAACGGCATAGTCACGTTGCTGGAATGGACCCGCTTCCTGTTTTGAAACCAAAAAACCAACAGAAAATTTTACTCTAGCGCTAGTTTAGTTCGAGGTTAGACTCTAACCCGGGGCTAAACTCCCTAACCCCGACTTTTACATGCGGACCCAGGAAATTAGTATGACCAGCTCGTAACCCATCAGAAGGTTTCCCTGAAGGACATTTTATCAGGGCCTTGTTAGAAGTCGGGATCGTTAGATTAGACGGCTTCGTGTCTACGGCAGGACCGCCTGGTCTGTCGTCAGTGACAACTGTCTTGAAACCTTTTGGCCCATTAATGCATTATCGGACACAAAAGAAACGTCCTCTGTGTGTGTGTGTGTGTGTGTGTGTGTGTGTGTGTGTGTGAGAGAGAGAGAGAGAGAGAGAGAGAGAGAGAGAGCTTGGGAGGTCGGCGGCGCAAGAAAAGGTAATCCGCTGATTATTTTTGTCCCCTTGGCAACCGACCATTTTTCTTATTTTTTTTCAGTGTATACTCCCCAGTCACGTTCGAACCGACACAAACAAAAAACAAACAAACAAAACTAAACGGTAGAATAAATCTGAAATGCAAGTAGAAATCGCATTAACACCAGTGCCTAAGTTGCACTGCTTTCAAAAAAGGATTAAAAAAAAAAACACCCCCCCCCATAAAATCAAATAAAACAACAACAACAATACCCCCAAAACAACAACAACAATAACAACAAACAAACAAACAAACAAAAAAACAACAACCAACAAACAAAAACAAAAAAGAAAACAAAAAAAAACCCCAACAAAAAACAAAAACAAAACAAACAAACAAAAAAACAACCCACCAAAAACTAAACCCAAAAACAACAAAACAAAACAAAACACTAACAAAGCAACCTGTTCAATTCGTTGTTAGTCTTTGCATTCCATGGCCATCTTTTTATAGTACATGCCACGAGGTACCTACATTACCGTCGCACGGTGAACGCGGCATTGTTTGTACCCAGGAACACAGTGGGTTTTACTGCGTTTTTGAATCGCTTAATTATGATAGCAATGTTGCGGCCCTGCGCTGACAGAAAAATCGTTGCGCACGTCAGCACACATTTACTTGATATAATGCTTCAGAAATGACCTGGGATCAGCTGGATAAACGCGTACCAGGGACATTTTGTTATCACTGTCTGCTTTATCTATTATATTTCTCATCAGTTCCCGAACACTGTCATCCGGGGCTTTGACTCCGCTGATCAATGGGGCTTTTTGTTGGTAACCATGGCAACACCTTGGGCGCATACACCGTGAAAAGGATCCAAAAATGTGATAAGAGAGCATGGAGGGTAACGATTTTGACATTGCTTGTTGGTCGTCCGTGAATGCGAGTCGCTGGCAAGGATATTTTAGAATTTATACCTGTATCATCGCATTACATAGAGTTGTCACCGATTACGGAAAATACGCCACACTCCTTTGTTGACTTCGATCGAAAAGCTGCGAGTTTTAACGAGTTTTTAGGTCGAAATCAACAAACGAGTGTGGTGTATTTTATGTAATAGGGGGCTCCGAATTGGGAAAAATATTTATACCACGTCCGTCCCGGAATTTCTTTAATTTGAAAGCCGACACCGGCAATCCAAATGCTTCGCGCGGCGTCTCTGACTGTCTGATGTGCATTACCTCTCTTTGTCTTTGAGAAGTCAGCAGGTCCGTTTCGAAGTCTCAGTTTGAGCAAAGAAGTGGAATTGGGCTTACGATTGTCACAAACACGACCGACTGTGGATAAAACCCAGCAAGAGATCAACAATTTCACGTCAAGCGACTGGCAAAGCTCCTTCGTCCCCATTCCCGAAGTCAGACCGCTTCATGTCGTGACGTAAATTATTCTTTAGTCGACTGGAAGTGAATGCGCGTGTCGCGAGTTCGAATCCCGTCTTTGAAAAAGAGTGGCATCATTACTGAGTCATCATGGACGTTAACCCCCCCCCCTCTCTCTCCCCCCTCCGTCCAAAGCCCCCGTCCCGCAAACAGCAACAACAATAACAGCAACAACAACAACAGCAACAACAAAACTAGCAATACAAAACCAAAACCGCACCACCACCACCAAGAAAACAACATTTACAACGACAACATCAACAACGTTGTTTTCAACGACAACAACATCAACAACAACAACCAAGATTACTTAAAATCACGAATAAAACACACTAACACATAATAAAAATTCCTGTCACAGTCAACACTCATTGATACATCCATTCCGGCATTCACGCTGCACATTCACGCTGCACATTTACTCGCTCTGCTCTCTCTCTCTCCCTCCCCACCCCCTCTCTCTCTCTCCTCGATCCCCACACACACCCCTCTCTCTCTCGTGCGCGTCCTGCTTGAATTGGCAGCTCTAATAGCTGTGGGCAGAAAGGATCTTGAATATCGGGTAGTATATGGGAGGCACCACGTTTTGAAACACAGACATTAACTATAGCCATACGTACAGTGTCAGCAAGGCATATTCTGCTTCCGGTATGGATGACGTAGTCTACTGGATTACACCGGCGACAAAATTTGCAGAAAACATCCGTGGGGCGGGTAGAGAGCTAAGGTACTGGCGTGATTAGTGATAAATAATGCATCCTCTTCTGCTCTATACAATCTATATTGTCATGATAATCTGATAAAGCTACTTTATGTCACGCTTTGTCAAGCCGGAGCGCCGCATGTTCCAACAGAATGCGTGATATTTGCACACACACACACACACACACACACACACACACACACACACACACACACACACACACACACACACACACACAGAGGCTTTTTCGTATTCAAGGAATGTGTGTGTGTGTGTGTGTGTGTGTGTGTGTGTGTGTGTGTGTGTGTGTGTGAAAAGTAGATATTGTAGCACATGTGCCAGTCATTTGTTTTTTTGCCGTTTCAGTCACACAGAAAGAGAGAGAGAGAGAGAGAGAGAGAGAGAGAGAGAGAGAGAGAGAGAGAGAGAGAGAGAGAATGGCAATGACAATGAAACTTTATTTTTGAAAAGTAGATATTGTAATACACGTGCCAGTTTTTAATTTGCCGTTTCAGTCAGAGAGAGAGACAATGACAATGACAATGAAACTTTATTTTTCAACGGTAGAAATTGTAGCACACGTGCCAGTTTATAATTTGCCGTTGCTAGACTACAAAATGAAAATGTAAAACAAAGGCAGAGACAAGAGAGAGAGAGAGAGAGAGAGAGAGAGAGAGAGAGAGAGAGTACCCGCCAATATTCTTCCAAATTGAAAACACGAGTCCATACTAACTTCAGTCAGTACAACCATTCGCTTATCGGCTGCTGCAGGCTGTTAACTCAGCAACAGATGCCACTCATTATCAACGACCACCACTAACGTGTGAGGCGAAACACGAACTTCCATCAGGTATCATAAACACCAACGTGATGCTTCACTGGCTGCCGGTTCAGTACCGTATTCAGTACAAGATTGCTACATTAGCCTTCCGTCATTTTGACCAGTCACTTCCCCAGTACCTTTCTGATAAGCTCATCACGTACGAAACATCCAGCACTCTCCGCTCATCCTCAGAAAAGCTACTTAAGGTCCCCCGGGTCATCCTCAAAACATTTGGCCAACGTTCTTTTAGTTATAGTGCCCCCCACGTTTGGAACTCCTTGCCATCTTCTCTGAGAAACATCCCTTCCATCCTACAGTTTAAAGCACAACTCAAAACACCTCTTTTCAAACTAGCCTTTAATCTTTAAGTTTAAACTCCACCGCCTGTATTGGTGTCTATAAATGTGTGCATGTGAATGCTATGTGTATGCGTGAGCAGAAAGCGCATTGAGTGCTTTTCTAAGCAGAACTCCGCGCTCTACAAGTGTAATATATTATTATTATTATTGATGCTCAGGCGACATTACCGGGAATATTGCCGTACAGACAGTGTTCTTAAAGCGGCATGTGTTTAGATTTTGAAGCTGGCTGATCACGACGAGAAGAACAAGATATCATTAAAGTGTGTGCAAAAATCAAAGCCTTTTCCAAGCACTCAGTACTAATATATGAGCCAAAATGTACATCGCCACCATGGCGACCGGTATAGCCATGAACACGTATGACTGCGGTGACGTTATAAGTTTGAATCAGCCAGTGGCCGCGGTGAACCCCATTTTCAGGCAGGCCGTACAAGTCACATGGTGTCGAAGGCAACATTATTATGTTTACGGAACTCTAAAATATTTTTTCGGAGGAAGCCGGAGTACCCGGAGAGAACCCCCCGACCATCGGTCCGAATGAACGGTGCCACGTAGGAGAAGAAAAAAAAATCTTCACCCTGAATGGGACTCGAACCTGACCTCTCGCACTGGTGGGGAAGTCTCTTAACTACTAGACCGCCGCTAGTACACCGCTAGACACCATCAAAATAATTCCCGAACAATTTGGAGGAGCCGGGACAGCCGAATGGTAGAGCGTTGGACTTGCAATGCTCGGGTCGTGAGTTCGAATCCCGGCTGGGGACAAATATTTGTGCTGGCCTTTTTTCTCGTTGCCCCGTCTTTGATATCGCGCATGCATGGTGGAAAAGGGCGTCAAACTCCGAAACACCCACCCACCCTCCCGAACAATTTGTGAGCCTTCGTCTCTGTGTCAGAAGATGAGCCTTTACTTTACTTTGCTAAGAACTAAAACATATGGTCAGAGATCCTTTTCCTTTCAGGCTGCAGCTCTCTGGAATCAACTTCCTAAACCACTAAGACACACACAGACTCCAGTGCCAGTTTCATTTAAAACTGAAAACTGATCTTGATTTGACCCTGCCCTTCCACACCGTGTCAGCCTGCAGGTTGAGAGGTATTAAGCCCTGTGAGTCTGTGTGTATGGAAGCTGTTTATTGTGTGGTATATGTATTTTGCTGCCGTTTCTTAGGTGTGTAACAGTCACTCATGTTTGTGTATATTGTTGTGCTTTATGTCATCTGTTTACTGTCAGTGATACCTGTTTTATTTGTATGATGTACGGCGCTTAGAGCCTGTGTAATTTACATGTCTGGCGCCTTATAAGTCTTTATTATTATTATTATTATTTAATTTAGAACCAGGTTCACAGACCTTCCGCCCAACACTGTTTCCTCCCAGGCGGCAGCACAGCCTTAGAGTCCACAACGTGGGGATGATCTCGCATGATGAGACCACAGATCCCCCTACTCAGCCCTAAGCCAGCAGCTACCACAAACACGCGGTGTCCCCCGTAATGCCACTTCACGTCACTGTGCCTCATGTATGTCACACTCTGTCCTGACTGAATATTACCCTTGTGCACCGGTGGACGCTTAGCTCATCCCTCCTCGTTCTAGGACCAAGATTGACCCCACCTGGATCCGAGTGCATTCTTTCGGAGAAGTCAGGCACCTTTGAACAAAGAAAGTTGGGGAGTCGGGTGCTTTAGTGCACATCTAATAAACATAATTGATTATGCGGTTACATACATACTAAAGTCACCACAGAAGGTCAAGGAAGGCGTGCAGTAACATGTATAACTCGGCAAAGAATCATCCATATTGTCTGAAATTTTCACGAAATTTAACGCCTGTACGTGGATCTACATTCTCAACAAAACTGCGGTACAAGATTCAGTTCAGACACGTCGACATCGAACGAGGCGTGACTGGTTTATATTAAACCTATTCAGGTCGATATGGCCGATGTAAGACTAAAGTCGTGACAAGAACTTAGCGCAGGGAAACACAAAACAAGCTGACCAGTCAGAGAGAGTAACACACGCTTAAATGGAAAACACCCAGAACGCTGGTGAACGTAGTTTAGTATAAGGACTGGGAATATTATTGCTCGAGCAAATCAGTTCAGTTCAGTTCAGTTCACTCCATTTCAGTCTCTGCTGGGGGAGCCGGCCGGGGTGGACGGACGTTAGAGCGCTGGATTTTCAATGCTCGGGTTGTTAGTTTGAATCCCGGTTGGGGCCAAATACTTGTGCTGGATTTTTTCTCGTTGCCCCGTCTTTGATATCACCCTTATGTGGTGGATAAGGACGTTAAACCCCCAAAACACCCACCCACCCTGCTGTCGGTAAAGCAGATACGTGAGTCACCCCATCTAATCTCTCGGGGATCTTCCTCGTGTTGTCTTTGAGACTGTCCCAATGTTCGCCTGGTTGACAAGGGCATTATCATGCCCTTTAATGCCAGTTGTCGACCACTGCCTCTCTACTCTGCAGGCGGCCCACGTCTCATATTCTTCACCACCTCTGATCTTCCAAGGCGCAGGCCGTCCATGGTGCTTGCCCGGCCGGCCTGCGCGGGTGTTTCCATCTATCGCACGGGCTTTGATCGATCTGTCGCATGAATCCGTTTCCGTTTCCAAAACTGACCCATCAATTGACCAGTTTCGTCACGCGGGATGTAACAACGGCTGAGACAATGAACGTGTTGCCACAGCCTGACAAAAGCTCTCGTGTTATGCAAGAGAAAGCAGTGTACGTCGACAGAACTTGCCTGACTCTGCATTGTCTCAGCATAAACCACACCACCCCCCAAGACATACTTGTAGTATTGACGCTGTGGGCATAACATGGCCACGCTAGATGTTGGTAGTCTCCCAAATGGGACGGGTTGCACAACGAGCCGACTGCTGCAATTTGCCCTGATGTGCTGGTAATCCTCTTTGGAACCCTCTAAACCCCCCTAGGGTTACGTCAGCTCTGTCGACCTCCCTCGTGCTCTGGTATGGTCTGTCTGTTGGAAGAACCTAGCGATGAATGTGCGAGCTTTCCATTCTGAACTACTAAACGCGCTATTTTCATGTTTTCTGGGCCTCAAAGAAGCCAGCTTTTGTTCAGGCAAAGTTTCGCTTGTGAGTGCGACTGCACTCTCGAAACTCTTAGGGCGGTCGGTGGTCTAGTGGTTAAGAGTCTTGTCACCACTGCGAGAGGTCAGGGGTTCGAGTCCCACTCGGGGCAAAGAAATTTTTCCTTCTCGTATGTGGCACTGTTCATTTGGGCCAATTGTCGGGGGTTCTCTCCGGGTACTCCGGCTTCCTCTCCCCTCTGCTTTGGAAATGTTCAGCCCACCAAATTTGACAAATAAATGCAGTTCTAAATTTCGAAATTTAAATAGCTGAGCTGACCTTTCGCACCACGTGATTGTAATGTGTTTGTCCAGTGTGTGAGAGAATGCGTGTAATTCACGTGGGCGTGCGTGTTGGGTTCAGTTCGCGGCGCTTTGAGCCGATTCACGAAAGTGGGTAAAGCGCCTATACAATTATTATTATTATTATTATTATACTCTGTCTTTATGATTACTAGAGCTGTTTATGCGATACAATGCTACTTAAATTTTGTGCGAGTGGAGGAAAATTCAAATTCTGCGACTAGCGGTTGGTCGCGCCGACAAGCCTCTCGCTCAGTCCACCGCTTCATTGGCTACACCTCAGCTGGCTTAGCGCCATCATGTGAGACGCTGTCACTGTTCAGGTGTCTAAGTGTCCTGATGTTAGACACCACAAAAACAGCTCAGAACGATCTGTGGGCATAACAGATTGGGTTTACAGAGGTCCGTCTTCCGACCTGGTGCAGGATCACGGATCGTTCTGTTTTGCTGGGCCCCTTTTGTAAAAGTCGAGGTTAATTTAACCCACTGCTACGGGCCTAACCCAGACTAGGACAAAAGAAACCCCAAAACAAAATCAAATAGAAAAAGGAAGCGAAGAAAGGAAGAAAAAATCCTTCTCTAACAGCTTAGGCACCTTGCTGGAATGGGCCCGCTTCCTGATTTAAAACGAAAAACAACAGAAAATTTAACACTAGAGCTAGTTTAGTTCGAGGTTAGACTCTAACCCCGGGGCTAAACTCCCTAACCCCGACTTTTACATGCGGGCCCCGGTGTCTAACGTCGTATCAGTTCAGCTATTTTGGACAAAAGTGCTCCCAAATTTACCACCACTCCACATTCTAGGCTCAAGTCTTGTCATTTTTACTGGAACTGACGGATCCGCTGGTCTTCTATGAATATTGTAGTGTAGCTAAACAGTACGCTTCATGAATTATGCAGTAATTCTCTGTCAGGGACTGGGGATGAAGCATCCGGAGTCGGATGTAAACGGGAGTGAACTGGTAAGAGTTAAACACCTACGCAAAAGGCTGGCACTGAGCCGACAAAAGACTAAAGGCAAAAGGCTGGCACTGAGCAGACAAAAGACTAAGGGCAAAAGGCTGGCACTGAGCCGAAAAAAAGACTAAAGGCAAAAGGCTGGCACTGAGCAGACAAAAGACTAAAGGCAAAAGGCTGGCACTGAGCAGACAAAAGTCTAAAGGCAAAAGGCTGGCACTGAGCAGACAAAGGACTAAAGGCAAAAGGCTGGCACTGAGCCGACAAAAGACTAAAGGCAAAAGGCTGGCACTGAGCCGACAAAAGACTAAAGGCAAAAGGCTGGCACTGAGCAGACAAAAGACTGAAGGCAAAGGGAACACGAGGCATCCATAGCATAGTCCAGCCGATTATGGCAAACAATAAACAAACACTATGAAGATTTTATTATCATTTTTTAAATTTATTTTATTTTATTTTAACTTAAATTTTTTTTTTATTAATTGCTCCATGAAGTGACATTGACTAGAAGCATCTAGCTGTGCACATTTTGTATTACATGTAGTTACATGAACATCCCCACGTGTCTCATTCTTCAAACAAATTATTGCTCATTTAAATGGACATGATAACATGGTTCAAAGTGTGGCAGCAGCATAAAGAACACTAATATCTGTGAAATGTAAAGTCAACAAATCATCATCATCATCATCATCATCATCATCATCATCATCGTTGTTGTTGTTGTTGCATGCATATAAACACCTCCGTGTTCTTAAATGATGCACAATATTTTGGGACATTTATATACTGGGTCCACAAAAAATGGTGAAGAGCATTGTTTGACTTAAAGTTAACATTCAGACAATATTCTTGCGTCCTGAATTCATGAATTTCTTGGCTAACGTTAGTTCTGTCTCATGAATACACAAACAGTATTTGTATAAGGTCTGTGTATTTGTTGAAAGTTTCGGGATTGTTCTGAAAGCACTGGCAGTGGTGGTCCAGAGACTGCTGAAACACAATACGCAATGAATAACACGTTTAACTTGAATTACACTTTCTTCACCTTTAAGGTTCTTCTTCTTCTCATTCTTATAATAATAATAATAATAATAAGCGCATAGCATTAATGTAAGCGCTTTATCCCAAATATTCGGCTCAAAGCGCCGCGAGCTAAACCCAACACGCACGCTCACAAGAATCACACGCATTCTCTCACACACTGGACATAAACACATTACCATCACGTGGTGCGAAGGGAAAGCTCAGGAATTTAAGTTTCGGAATTTTAGAATTGCATTTATTTTTTAATTTTTGTGGACTGAACATTTCCAAAGCAGAGGGGGAGGAAGCCGGAGTACCCCCGACTGTCGGCCCGAATGAACGGTCCCACATACGAGAAAGAAAAATTCTTAAAATTCTTCGCCCCGAGTTGGACGCGAACCCGACCTCTCGCAATGGTGACTGAGTCTTAACCACTAGACCACCGACCGCCCGAATCATCCGACTGTTGAGTGTGTGTGGACTGGCAAAGTTTGTATCAGTCCCAAATTACCTTCATTTGTTGTAGAAACTTCTAAAGTGACAAAAAGTTCATGCCCCTACGCAGCTGCTGGGGTTGATGGCAATGTCGACGTGGAAATGGCAAAATGTCAAGTGATATTGCTTACGGGCATTCCGAGAGTCTGTCTCACGCATGGGCAGGTTTTGAAGGCAATGGTGCTTTATTCATAATGAAGCGGTTAACTGGCCGAGCAGACATAATTATGTTCCCCTGAAGCGTGCGAGCAGTCTATTTTCAGCGTGCTTGAAGTGTTCGCGAGAGCAACGCGCGATTAGGCGTTTAATTAGGGAAAGACAGACCCCATTATGACTGGTTGTCTGGACCTAACACTCTTTGCTCACTCACGCGTAAGGAATATTTTCCTGTCCATTTTTGTCTTTCCCCCCATTAGTTCTGATGGTATTCTGCAGTAGAGCTGGGGAGCCGGGGTGGCCGAATGGTAGAGCGTTGGGCTTCTAATGCTCGTGTCTTGAGTTCGTACCCCGGCTGGGGCCAAATATTTCTACTGGCTTTTTCATCGTTGCCCCGTCTTTGATATCACCCGTGTGTGGTGGAAAAGGACGTTAAACCCACAAACAGCCACCCACCCACTCACCCGCAGTAGAGTTGGCAGCAGAAATTTTAAACTCATTTTAAACTCATGACTGCGTTTGCTGCCCGTCCCCAGTATGTACAGATTTTATTTGTTGAGATTTTCATAACTGTGCTTGCTCCTCAGCTGTGTCATGTCCGCTACGCCCTTGCCATCTTTTAGTTTAGATTTCTTAGTTTAGTAGCATAGTATTAGACTTGGACATCACACATTACTTTAGGATCTGTGTTTAGTATGTATGGATTTATATGTCTAGATAAATTAATGTAGGGGTGTGTGTGTGTGTGTGTGTGTGTGTGTGTGTGTGTGTGTGTGTGTGTAGTGTGTGTGTGTGTGTGTGTGTGTGTGCGAGCCAGAAGAAAATTTTCTGCCATCGACAGACAATAAAGTTATATTGAATTGAATTGAATTGAACTGAAATTGATAACTGACTCTAGATCTGGCCCGGAAAGACACACAAATATAAGAGCAAAGAAGAAGACGTGTCTGGCTTCCAGTAGGTAAAAGTACAGGAAGAGTAGTTGCTTGACCTGCACCCTTTGAAATAATTCAATGAATGAAATACCATTGCACACCATCAGAGACCTCACCCACACACTTTGACTTCAACGTCATGTTACAGATGATACCAGCTTTTGGTCAACAGACACTTGCAGACTGTCAAAATTTCCAAAATAAAATCGTATTTTCAAGTGTCATGCCGACACGCAAACCTCACCTCCCTAGTATAACACGGTAGCGTTTGCGTGTCGGCACATGAAAACACGAATTTACATTGAAATTTTGACAACCTACGAGTGCCTGTGTTTTGGTCAGAGAGAGAGAGAGAGAGAGAGAGAGAGAGAGAGAGATTCGCTTTAACTAGTTGGTTGGGGGCGACCGAAACGGTCTCCTCTTGGATGGGATCAGGGGGGTGGGTGGGTGTTTGGGAGTTTAACGTCCTTTTCCACCACGTAAGGGTGATATCAAAGACGGGGCAACGAGAAAAAAGGCCAGCACACAAATATTTGGCCCCAGCCGGCGGGATTCGTTCGAACTCACGACCCGAGCATTGAGAGTCCAACGCTCTACCATTCGGCCACCCCGGCTCCCCGGGATCAGGGGGAGTTTTCACAAAAACCGAAAACTGGTCTCAAACATTACTCATTACTGCATAGTGGAGAGGCCACAAAGATGGGTCTGCTATTTAATCTACACATGCTCAGTCCAAAGAACTTCTATGCTTTCCTTGCTTAAACTTTGTACAACAGCAATTATTGTTACGTCCTTATATGGACCAAACTGGTGATTATCAGCAGGCACAATGGACCCGAAAGCCTCATGCTATTATCTAGGATCGACTGGTCATAATTAGGACCAACATCTTGCAAGGTTTGCCTCCAGGGAGGAATCAGCCAGACCGGTTATCGGCTGTAATGCGCCATAGTGTCTGTGGCCGATCCTTGGAGAATAGAAATACCGGTATCTCTTGGCTTCCTTTGCCAAAGCCCCTAACCGATAAGTATCGCAATTGTCGCCCAGAACAAAAAAAGTCGTGTTTACTGGAACAATAGTGTGCTGCACTGATATGCTGTGTTGAATGTATGCTGTGTTTGAAGGTATTACACACTCGCAATAAACCTTTTTTTTTCCCAAGACCGGCAGATAAGTTGCTCAGCCTAGAATGATAAAAATGGCGTCTACAAACGCCGTACATGTATTTCCATGTTTACTAGGTTACACCGAAGACAGCATATGTTGAGAACAATGTTGCTTGTGAGTGCGCGAAACAGTCTTTTGTTTAAATTTTCTTTTTTGGCATATTACATATATACATACAGACATTACACAAACACGTATAGACAAACACATACGTACATAATACCTATACTGTATACATACACATAAACATACATGGCTTACAAATAGATCTTATACGAGTATCGAATGGCGCAAAGCCATCGCCGACAGTATGTGAACGATGTAGTCTATCTTAATGATTAGTAGAGCTCTAAATGTGAGACAGAGCTGTCTACTGGCTCTGCGAAACGGCGAAAATACAAATTCTTCTACTCAGAGGTTGACAGTGTTAAAACACTAGCAGGAACTTGATGCTGGTTCGCGTCACGTAAAGCATTCTGTTGGCTCAGTGCCAGCCTGTGAGATGCTGTCACTGTGCAGGTGTCTAAGTAGTACGACGTTTGACATCACCAAACATTCTCAAGGCGATTTGTCATCCTAAAACTCCTAAATTTTTGGCCTTTTAACGCTCAGGTTCACAAACGTTTGTTTAAACAGCGTTGATCCGATGAACAGGTTTCGCATTCCCATTTTGCAGTCCGCCGGAAGTAAAAGTGAAGAGGCCTACGTACAACTACACGAACTTCAATTTCAATGACGTCATAAGTTAGAGGCATGCAGTCCCAGAATTTTAGGCTCAAAAATCGTTTGGAGCTGTTTCGGTGCATGGTGTCCAGTAACTTGCACAGTTACAGTCTCACACGGGATCACACTGAGCAAGTCATCTTTAAAACTGAATAGTGAACTGCAATCGTTTTTTGTTTTTTTTTGTTTTTTTTTTTTACCCCCTGAGCTATAGCAGTTCGGTCGGTGGTCTTTTTAAGATTCATGGTCTGGTGACGCAGGGAAGTTATACAATAATGATCCATGCACTATCACACTGTTTGGAGCCTTTAAATAATTAATCAGACCCCAAGGTCTAGGTTCACAGTTTGAAAGCTTGGAAATGAGTTAACATGTAGCGCCGGAAGTTATTCCATTCTCTGACACTACATTTAAATTTAGAGAATGTCTGAGTTAAAAATGCGCGCGGCATTAGTGTTAGCGCACTGTACAGGCCGCTGAGCGACGCCCGAATACACACACACACACACACACACACACACACACACACACACACACACACACACACACACACACACACACACACACACACACACACACACACATCCACACACTCAGACTCGTTCCCATGCACACGCAACAAAGAAAGAAAACATGCAGCACTCCCTTTCATACGCACTGCAGGCTGACATGCAAACCACGACAAAGAGAAGTTTGAAGTTTCTGTCCCTATTATTAAACAACATTTAGAAAATAAAGAGAGGTAGACAATATTTCCGAACCTCTAAAATTTGAAAGCACGGGGCCTAAAACGAACAATCAGGTTCGTGTTGTGATGGCGAATAAACAAACAAAGAAAATGAGGCTAGACCGGACATAATACGATTACGAAACCAGACGGACAAACAGACGGACAAACAGACGGACAAACAGACGGACAAACAGACGGACTTGGACATTCCTCGTACAACTATTCGTACAAGTACAGTCGAACCTGCCAAGGTGGTCACCAGTATAAGCTATGCCACTGTCTAACCTGGTCACCCCAGAGGATCCCCTGACATGCTAGCTGTTGACATGCCACCCTGGATAACCCGGTCACCTTTCTAAGGCGGTCAGTTTGGCCCCGCCCCTTGGGTGACCGCCTTACACAGGTTTGACTGTTCGAGGAATGTCCAGGTGAGTTAGTCTTCCACTGGTTCGGGTAACCCATGAGTGATCGGGGAAGTCACATCCTGGGTTAGGGATCCAACCGAACAAACTTTTTGGTGGCTACATCTTTTGCGTGGTGGCTAAGCATAGGAAAACGCCAGGTTAATGTAAGAAAAATGGCAGCGTACCCACGCTGTACGATGATGTTCACTAGCTGAGCTTGACTGAAGTTAGAATGGGATCCCCTATGGCGCACGGTGAACCTCACCTCGCAGCGTTAGCGGTGGACATTTTCCACTGAGACACGCATGCACTGTAACTTGTAGGAGTAAAGTGTATATTTTCATGGAGCGTTATTCAGCGTCAGTTGTGTCCAATCATTATATAAATATTGGCCCAGCCATCACAGAGATATTAATGTGTTGATTTTTTTTGCTACAGAAGAGGGACATTATGACTAGTCTTCCACAAACATGATCTCCAGTGGATCGTTCGCTGGATGTGACCGCATTGCCTTAGTCCAGCTTCAGAGCCATCTCGCAGTTTGAACTTGAAATGCTTGCATAACCAGTTTCCTGATCCATGTACAGGCGATACGGAAAGTAAGATATCGTGTCCCACACCAAACCCAAGAATAGACACAGATGCAGCCAATGTGGGCATTCCATATTTTGCCTCGAAACTCCATTCTGACCTTGATAAGTAACCGAGACATTGACACAAGAGCCAGAAATGGAAACGAGGAATTCCCTCAGGAGGTGCGTCTCCAATTAGAATTGCATTAGCAAGTCACGCAAGCTTCTCTCAGGCGAACCTTCCAGAAATAGTGGAGGCGTACGTCAGAGGGGCATGGAGAAGACGATATATTATGCCGTTGTCAACAAACACAATGCAACTTAGTAGATGCATTTATCTTTTAGGTGCATTTATCTTGTCACGTGATCGCACATGTCGTTTCCAGAGTATCAGGTATCTAGAGGTACTGTATGAAAAACAAGATTTCCGTCGAATGTGATGGTAACTCGTTTAGTGTTAGCCGAAGTAACCCTCGGCCAGCTGCCAATGCACTCGGGAGGGTAGGTGGGTGTGTGGGTGGGGTGTGTGTGTGTTCGAGAGTTTAACGTCCTTCTCCACCGTGTAGGGGTGATATAAAAAAGGGGGACAACAAGAAAAAGGCTAGAACACATAATTGTTTCTCCCCAGCCGGGATTCGAACTCACGACTCGAGCGTCAATGCACTCGAGAAAAAACAACAAAACAAAACAAAACAAACCCCACTGCTATCTGCCCCTAAAACAACAAGACCAACACAAAACAAAATAAAACCAGCCGTTCAACCACGCAGCCGACCGACCAACAAACAAACAAACAAACAAACAAACAAACAAACAAACAAACAAATTGTTTTCGGAGCAGCACTGAACCTACACTGACCAATTTTCAGTGCTGGTCACGCCAGCCTACTCGGTTAGGGTGACGTCACCGTATGGATGATAGGAAACAACCTGTATAAACACTTGTACGCCCTCTGAATAATAGATTGCCGCCTGACGGTCTGGGGGAATGAGTGCGTGTCAGTGCAACTGGTGTCAATCAGTCAATCACCTGACCATACCATACGCTAGGAATGAATGAGCTAACCGTGAGGTGTCCAGCTTGACACTGATAATTTGTGACCCGTGACCAGGTACAAGTGGGATAGTTCCGCCACGGACACGCACATTGGTTAGATTGTTCTAGGGGTGAGTGGGTGGGTGGGTGTTTGAGGGTGTTTGGGAGTTTAACGGCCTTATTTTGGGCGATTACGCACACGGTATCCACTTTAGTCCTTACTGGCTGCAGGCTAGGTTAAACGCTCATAATCTTCACAAAGACCAACACATCATCGAGTACGCTTCTTTTGACCTTGTGCCAGCATTACAGACGCTGCCACTGTCCAGGTGGGTGGGTGGGTGTTTGGGAGTTTAACGTCCTTTTCCACCACATAAGGGTGATATCAAAGACGGGGCAACGAGAAAAAAGGCCAGCACAAATGTTTGGGCCCAGCCGGGATTCGAACTCACGACCCGAGCAATTGGAAGTCCAACGCTCTACCATTCGGCCACCCCGGCTCCCCGCCACTGTCCAGGTGTCTAAGTGGTGTATAACAGATACCACGAAAACAGCTCAGAACGATCCGTGAGCAGAAAAATGGTAACATTAGCACCTTCTACTGTTTTAGTATGCTTTGGGTTCTGTTCTGTTATGTTTTGGTAAAAGGGTCCAGAACGCCATGGACTTTAAAAGCACATCGGCCTTTTTACCTTTTGACGACAGTATTATTGCAAAACATTTTTCATTGATCGTTATTTCAAAACATTGTTAATGTAAGCTAGCTTATAGACATTGGTGAAGTTACCCTTGGGGACTTCAGATCCTGGGCCTTATGTAAAAGTCGAGGTTAATTTAACACACGGCTACGGGCCTATTAACCCAGACTACGACAAAAGAAACCCCAAAACAAAATTAAATAAAAAAAGGAAGAGAAGAGAGAAAGGCAAAAATCCTTCTATAACGGCATAGGCACCTTGCTGGAATGGGCCCGCTTCCTGATTTAAAACAACAACAACAACAACAACAACAAGAAGAAGAAGAAATTTTAACCCTAGAGCTAGTTTAGTTCGAGGTTAGACTCTAACTCGGGGCTGAACTCCCTAAACGCGACTTGTACATACGGGCACTGCGTCGTTCCAGCTTATTTCTACCATTACTATTCTGCACAGTCACCACAGGCAGCGTCCACCAGCCCAGCTTTTGAGACTTATTGATCAAATATGATATTTGTTGACTGCACAGCTGTTTCACAGTCAGGACTCTATGGGATCACACAGCCTGACATTGCATACATCAACGCCCTCACCAAATCAGCTTTTCACCACACTTCAAACAAATGGAAAATGGAGCTTTTAGCGTGTGCTTTCAGCATATTGAGGCTGACACTGATACGCGTTGTGTGTTTATACCAGTCAGCAACTTTGGACAAAAGTGTTCTAATACTACCACTCAATATTTTATTTCTAGGCTCATGTTCTGTCTTTTTATCTTCTTCTTTATTTTGTGTGTATATATATTATACAGTGGCAAAGACAAGTACAACATGCATGCATAATATGTTTGAACATACATCAACTGACACAGCATTTTAGTAGACTCATGACACAGCCATAGGCCATAGAGATCATGAAGAAGGTGTCAAAGGATCGAGTCCTTAGTCCTTCGTGTGCATGGGTCGGGTAAGGCCCTGCAAGTTGTAAGCTTTAAGTGAACGTTTTTTTTTTTTCATTTTTACTCAAACGAACGGGTTTGCTGGTCTTCTATGATTTTGTAGGTTTAGTGCAGCTAAACAGTAAGCTTCAAGAATTATGCATGATTGTTTGTCAAGGACTGTGGATGAACCATTCAGAGTTGGATATTACAGGGAGTGAACTGGTAGGACTTTTAAACAACAAAAATGTCACCCCCTGCAAATGTATATAGTTACTGGGTTGCACATTTTCCACAGCTTCTATAGGACAAAGTGTCCTGGAAACAGCAAAGTGATAGGACACAGTGTCCTGGCCACTTAGTGGCAATAAATATTTTCATAGGACAAATGTCCGCTTGAGGTGGGAAAAATAGGACATTTGAAATTTTTATAGGTCAATGTCCTGGGACCGACTTAAATGTGCAACCCTGTCAGACTGTTTTATACGTACAAGTTTATAAATACAGGTAGTTGTGCCCACAACAGTCTACACGGGGTCCTCCGGTGTTGCAATGCTCCAGTTCATCACATGGAATGAGTGAAAAATGTCGGAGATCAGAGACCTTAATTTCCATGGCAGCAAATTACCCGCCTTAATGGAATGACAGTCCGTCTTTGGCTTTGTCTTCGGCACAGTCTGTCATGCACTGTGTATCAACTTCTGCAAACAGCACGACCAACCTATAGAAAATGGCGAACTTGCTGACACGAGCTTGACACCGAACTCTTAATGGATGCAATGCCTCGTACAGAACTGTTGAACGCATTACGATACATTCAAATACCCGGATGAATGCGAAAGAAGGATTATTTTAGCTGGACGAGATACATAAAGCGAGTTGAAATGGCCGGAAATCAATTCGCGCACGTGCATGTGCAGGCGCGTGATTTTTGTTTTCAAACTGGGAAACAAATTAGGTAATTTCACATCAAAGAAACGCAGACACAACTGTCTAAACCATGAAAGGCCCCAGCAAAAACAAGATCACATGTCTCTGGTTTTCTGAAGCCACCCCCCCCCCCACTCCCCCTTTCACACTGTGTGTGTGTGTGTGTGTGTGTGTGTGAGAGAGAGAGAGAGAGAGAGAGAGAGAGAGAGAGAGAGAGAGAGAGTTCAACTAACTCAGGCGTAATTTTATTTTATTGATTTCTGGCCAGAGACAGCTATTAAGGAGGGTGAGCATGACATGGAAACCGGTTCAAAGAACATTTAATCATTTTTTTCCACGTCGGATTTCAAGTATTCTCGTAATCATTCCTCACAGATTAACATCAGTGTATATAAACTGATAAAGGTACCTGTATAATATATACAAAGTTTTACTGTTACATTCAAACACAAATGAGATTGGGGGAAAATTTAAAATTTGAACCGAAGACCTGGCCTCATCTGGGGCCGAGGTATCCAGGCCTTTTCAATGTTTTGTTTTGATCGCGCAAACTTCTTCTTTGAAATATTCATCTATTCATCAGTTGTATTTTCTACTGGACTTGTCCCCAAAGATTTACCAACCCAGCCAGTTCTCGAAACTCAGGTACTCGACTCCCTGAGGCTGATAAAGTCATCTAGATTTCGCGGGCGCAGAATTGACAG
Organism: Batillaria attramentaria; assembly: GCA_018292915.2. Taxonomy (NCBI): domain Eukaryota; kingdom Metazoa; phylum Mollusca; class Gastropoda; family Batillariidae; genus Batillaria; species Batillaria attramentaria. The sequence goes on from JACVVK020000019.1 coordinate 2,770,994, forward strand.
AGACATCCACACACGCTAAACCAACACATCTCCAAGTGGATGTGATGAGAATTTCGGAATAAATAATTCTGGTCTGGAGAGAAAATCACAGAGTAAATAATGCATGGTTTTACCTCCTCTCTAGAAGAGCGCCGGAGCCGAAATTAAAGTCGTTTATTAAGTTTTGCTGCAGCTGCAGGCGGCATGGTAACGCAGAGAGAGGGAGAGAGAGAGAGGGGGGGGGGGGGAGAGAAGAGAGAGAGAGAGAGGAGAGAGAGAGAGAGAGAGAGAGAGAGAGAGAGAGAGAGAGAGAATGACAATGAAACTTTATTTTTCTACGGTAGAAATTGTAGCACACGTGCCAGTTTATAATTTGCCGTTGCTAGACTACAAAATGAAAATGTAAAACAAAGGAAGAGACAAGACCCCCCCCCCCCCCCCGGAAAAAAAGAAAAGAAAAACCAAGCAAAAGACAAAACAAAACACTCGAATGAGAAAACAACAACAACAACACAACAACAACACAACAAAAAAAACAAACAAACAACAACTAGTAGACGAAAAGTAAGATAATATCAAGTCAGCGTGAGAATATCAGTCTGACATGTACATGGCAAAATTACATGTCATGCTCTACCTAAATAAAACCTGTAACTGCTAGAACGTAAAATCCAGATGCATACGACAGAATACAGAGAGAGAGAGAGAGAGAGAGGACGCATGACCTTATTTAGACTCACATCACAGGTGAGCAAAAAAGTAATTATCTGTTATTAGCCGCACTTCCTTATTAACCGTCGTGTTGAACTCTTCATGGCACAGCACAGAAAATGAAATACAATCGCTGGCTGTTACGGCAGCAGGGATTGGCTGAGTTTACCTGGCTAATTCTACAACGCTTATGGCTTCCTATAGAAGAGGGGAAAAGCCATAAAACGGCTATTTTGGGTCGAGGTGTGGCAACGGCCGAACAAAAGACCCTAATTTCGTGTAAGTAATTGGAAATAAGAGACAGCCATCTGCTTTTCTTCCTATCGAACTACTGCTACTGTTATGCTTAGTTGGTTGTTGGCTTGAGCCGGGATAGCCGAATGGTAGAGCGTTGGACTCTCAATGCTCGGGTTTCGAGTTCGAATCCCCGCTTGGGGCAAATATTTGTACTGGCCTTTTTCTCGTTGCCCTCGTTTGATATCACCCTCACGTGGTGGAAAAGGACGTTAAACTCTCAAACACCCACCCACCTCTTGAGCGTTGCAGTCTTGTTCTTTCTTTGTCTCTGCGTTTGAGGGGATTTTCTGTTTTGTTTTGGGTGGGTGGGTGGGTGTTTTGGAGTTTAACGTCCTTTTCCACCACATAAGGGTGATATCAAAGATGGGGCAACGAGAAAAAAGGCCAGCACACAAATATTTGGCCCCAGCCGGCGGGATTCGAACTCACGACCCTTGTTTTGTTTTGGAAAGGTCAGTGTCTTGTGTGTCGTTACTCACACTGTTGCTGCTTACTGCTAGCTTCTGGAGAGGTCCACGTGTGTAGAGTACACGCTTGTGTTACTGTTGGTAAACCCCAGTCCCCATTCTCTCAGTCCGAATGTTGATGGCAGGTTGAAGTGAACAGTATGCGCTCACACAGCAATGAATAAAACGGTGGATCATCACAAAGTTTGATTTTCCAAGACTACGAGTCAGTCTGTTTTCTCAGGGACATACATCACATGTTTATCACATATATTTATGTCTCTGGTTTTTCTGAAGCCACCCCCCCCCCACTCCTCCGTCACTTCGTGTGTGTGTGTGTGTGTGTGTGTGTGTGTGTGTGTGTGTGTGTGTGTGTGTGTGTGTGTGTGTGTGTGTGTGTGTGTGTGTGTGTGTGTGTTTAAAACAGGGGGTTTATTTGTTTAACATTCTTCTTGTTTACTTATCTTTTAAGTATGCATTTTAGTATAAAGCTCATGACGTAATAAATACAATTTTAACGGGCTCAACCCTTAAAATACAACAACAACTAGAACAACAACAACAACAACAACAACAGCAGCAGCAACAACAAAACAACACCGACGACAACAACGACGACAACAAACTCTGCACACGTGGTCGGTTGTGGGTGTCCCCACAAAACACAACCGTTGACACTATCTTTGAAGTGTTAAGAAAGGAAAGACAGAGTCAACGCTTTTGCCTACGGCTTCTCGTTCAAATTAATTAAGGCGAGTGCTTGCAGATGCTCCCTAGGGCACAGTGGGAGGAGAACTGAGAACAGGATAGGGAGATAGGGAGGGCGGGACAGAGAGAAACCCCGAATCAATGTGATAAGCTGCTCTCTGGAAGAGTCTGGTACTCACTGGGTTGTCATTATATTTGATGATTATATTGTTTTTGTTTTTTTGGTTTTAGAAAATCTCACTCGATCAGTAATGCACATTGCAATTGGCTGGAGAAAGCTGTCAGAAGGACTCAACACCAACCTAGTCTAAATATATAAGTAAACTGACTGTGTCTGTTCGCCATAAGGGGGAGCCGGGGTGGCCGAATGGTAGAGCGTTGGATTTGCAATGCTCGGGTCGTGAGTTCGAATCCCGGCTGGGGCCAAATATTTGTGCTGGCTTTTTTTTCGTTGCCCCGTCTTTGATATCACCCGTATGTGGTGGAGAAGGACGTTAAACTCCCAAGCACCCGCCCACCCACCCTGTTCTCCATAAAACCTAACTTAGTGTTCTCACACCGCGATCAAACTTAGTGACTGCACTCAGGGGGGGCCCTGGAAAGAATCTGGCGGAAAAAAAATTCTCGGGGGGAAAAAATTCATCAAATTGATATGCTGTTATCTACCTTTTCCACACAATTTTCAAAGCACTTACTGTAATCCCACGGGTTACTGGCCCACGGGAAGTAGCTGCAATGCGAAGTCGCTCGAACTGAACAATGGAGTTACTTCCCGTGGACCAGTCACACGATTTCTCGGCAAAGCCGGATACATGTTTTTTTTTATTTTTTTTTATATAGATTTTACCTACCTTAATACCAAGACTTTAACTCATAGAAATCTGTTTTTTTAATTCATAGAAATCTCTAATTTAATTGTAGTTTGTTTTTGTTTTTTTATGATGTGTATCATTGTCTTTGTCCACCACACCCAAATTTCCCTCTGGGATAATAAAGATGTATTGTATTGTATTGTATTGTATTGTATTGTATTGTATCTAATGGTTGTTAATGATTATTATGTTGGAATAAAACAGTGTGTGAGTCAACCCGTTCTCTGAGCGCGGGAGTCGGGTGACTGAACGTCAGGATCGAGATCGGAACTCGACGTACGTGCGAATCCCGATTAAGACTAGAATTCATGCAGGCTCTTATCAGTGCCCCCATCTTAGAAATCACCCACGCGAGAAGGTGTTTTTCATTGTTGACTGGCCAGAACAGTGAAGTTACAGCAAAATGTTATTGCTATCATTGTTACGTGGGTATTGTCTTTAGTTTGGTAAGCTCCTAGTATAACAACCACCACTCTCTGGCAGCAGAGAATTGAAGTCGTCTGAAGCCGGAGTGTATCTGCCCACTTGGCGAGGCAGCTGAAAACGGTCACACACACGTAAATCCTCTCATCCAAGGGAATGACCTGGGGAGTGCTCAGCACAGGAACAACGAGGACGATGACAACAGCAAGAAGAAGAAAAAGAAGAAGAAGAAAAAGAAGCACAGGAACGACGACGACGATGACAACAGCAAGAAGAAGAAAAAGAAGCACAGGAACGACGACGACGATGACAACAGCAAGAAGAAGAAAAAGAAGAAGAAGAAAAAGAAGCACAGGAACGACGACGACGATGACAACAGCAAGAAGAAGTAAAAGAAGAAGAAGAAAAAGAAGCACAGGAACAACGACGACGATGACAACAGCAAGAAGAAGAAAAAGAAGAAGAAGAAAAAGAAGCACAGGAACAACGACGACGATGACAACAGCAAGAAGAAGAAGAAGAAGAAAAAGAAGCACAGGAACAACGACGACGATGACAACAGCAAGAAGAAGAAAAAGAAGAAGAAGAAAAAGAAGCACAGGAACGACGACGACGATGACAACAGCAAGAAGAAGAAAAAGAAGAAGAAGAAAAAGAAGCACAGGAACGACGACGACGATGACAACAGCAAGAAGAAGAAAAAGAAGAAGAAGAAAAAGAAGCACAGGAACAACGACGACGATGACAACAGCAAGAAGAAGAAGAAGAAGAAGAAGAGGGTGGGTGCGTGGGTGTTTATGAGTTTAACGTCCTTTTCCACCACGCCTGGGTGATATCAAAGACGGCCCGATGCAGCGAGAAAAAGGCCAGCACAAATATTTTGCCCCAGCCGGGATTCGAACTCACGACCCGAGCATTGCAAGTCCAACGGTCTACCATTCGGCTATCCCGGCACCCCAGGAAGAAGAAGAAGAAGAAAAAGAAGAAGAAGAACAACAACAACCACCCACGCGGTGTTCAACACTCGTTAAACCTCAAAACACCCACGTGCCCTTCCCTTCTCTCAGCTTTTTTTGTTTTGTTTTTTTCCCCTGATATTTTCCACCAGATAGACGCGTCACACATGTGATCAAAGGGCAACAGAAACGTCATTTGGCTAATGGTGATTTTAATGCGTTTGTGGCCTCTGCAACTAGCACCAGAGACAGACTACTCTCGGACTCTTAAAGTCACATATTCCGAAGTTAGGTGTTTAGATAAGGGTGGTAATTTCTGGAACTTCCAACCTCTTTAAATGTACAAAGGCCCAAGCGGCAATAGTGTTTGCAGTGTTTAGGGAGACGATCTAGAGCAGTAGAGGTTCGAGGGTTATAAAAAATAATGTGTGTGTTTATTTCTACATGTATCTCAATTTTAAGGGGTAAGTGGGTGGGTGTGTGGGTGGGTGGATGATTGGGAGCTTAACGTCCTTTTCCACCACGTAAGGGTGATATCAAAGACGGGACAATGAGAAAAAAGGCCAGCACAAATATTTGGCCCCAGCCAGGAATCGAACTCACGAACCGAGCATTGAGAGTCCAACGCTCTACCATTCGGCTATCCCGGCGTCCCCCCGTATCTCGAATTTGAAAATGTACACATGTATAAATTAATAAGGCGTATGTAACGTCCCTTAACTTAGTTCCTACCAAGTAGGTTTTGTGTTATGCACCAGTGACCTCACTAAAAACTCATCATTTCATGGATTTAAATTTGGCTCAGTGGTAGTGCTGCACTTTGATCACACTCGTTTTTGCTGCATTAAGAGCCGCCAAGGAACCGTTAATCTTAATCATGTTTTTGGCATACAGGGTCAAAACCGGAAAAGAGTCAAACACGTGGGATACTCGTGCGCGGTACGAAATGTGTTAAAATTGTACATTTCATTACATGCATTGCGAGTATCCCGAACAAAGACAGGCCGACAGACAAGGCACTGGAGGTCTACCGTCAAATAGAAAAGGGGCTAAGTGCTCATAGGAACTCAATTTTGAAAAGGCCAAGACCATTGTGAGGGAGATCCAGAGGAGAAGATGGCGGCAAGAACACCCTGACTACAACAACAGCGCCGGCTACTACCACCTTTCCCGGGAAGACCAGGTGATCATCGTGCGTTTGAGGACAGGTCACTGCAGACTCAAGCACCACATGTTCACCAAAGTCAACATCGGTGACACTGCAGCATGCCCCTGTGGCGCACCGGCCGATGACAGTTGATCACCTCCTGCAAAACTGTCTAACGTACCAGAACCTAAGAGCGACAACCTGGCCTATAGACACACCGTTGCGGGAGAAGATCTTCGGCTCAGCTGAGTGTCTTCGACGGGCTGCAACCTTCATCAGGACTACTGGCGCGGCGTGCCTGTCTGAGTGATCGAGGAAGAAGAAGATACCAAGTCCTTTGCGCTTTGGTCCTTTCGCCAAGTCCCGGCTGCGCATCAGTCTCCGTGTTCAGCAGGGCAGATGATGAACGCAACTTCGACGTGTTGACACCTTCCAGTGCTCGTGCACCTGATGTACGCTTACCGACACACGATAATTGCAGGTGTCTATTTCTGTTTGCGTTACGTATTGAACTGTAAATATATATGTACATTCTCGAGGTACACAGATCTGCTGCATAAACTGGGCGTGTGCCCAAGAGATCAATCTCCTGTTTGCTGAGGCAGGAACAGGCAGTGTGTGTGTTTTTGTTTGTTTTGTTGTTGTTGTTGTTTTCCTGTCAGAGAGAGCTTGAGCAAGCTGATCAGTTGAGACTAGGATTTTTTAAAAATCTCATTTACTGCACTTTTCTTGCCTTGCTGAGGAAATCGTGTCTTTGGAAAGATTGCAAGTATTTTTGCGAAGCGCAGCGTAAGCATTCCGAACGCGCTTTAGGGGGAGAGCGAGCGAACGAGAGAGAGAGAGAGAGAGAGAGAGAGAGAGAGAGAGAGAGAGAGAGAGAGAGTGTGTGTGTGTGTGTGTGTGTGTGTGTGTGTGTGTGTGTGTGTGTGTGTGTGTGTGTGAGAGAGAACGAACGAACGAAACTTTATTTTACAAGGATAAAAGATTAGGTACGCAGACCTGTCTTACATCTTGTCCTTGCTAGGCTACTGATTTATATACAAAGTAAGCAAAGTAAGCTCTAACTAGGTACAGCATACACATACACACACACACACACACACACACACACACACACACACACACACACACACACACACACACACACACGACCATGCTACTACATACATAAATCAAGCAATACTAAGAAGAAAAAAAAAAAAAAAAGGGGGGGGGGGGGGACAAAGGATGTGATAGGTGAGCAATGCAAACAAATCTTGAGGCGATGTTTGTTACAGTTTTAAAACAAACAAAAAAAAAGCCAAAAAACAACAAAACAAAACAAAAAACAAAAACAAAAACAAAACAAAAAAAACAAAACCGCGTGATGTGAATAAGTATTGAGAGAGAGAGAGAGAGAGAGAGAGAGAGAGAGAGAAGAGAGAGAGTGTGTGTGTGTGTGTGTGTGTGTGTGTGGAGAGAGAGAGAGAGAGAGAGAGAGAGTGTGTGTGTGTGTGTGTGTGTGTGTGTGTGTGTTGTGTGTGTGTGTGTGTGTGTGAGAGAGAGAGAGAGAGAGAGAGAGAGTTTTGCGCCTCGACAGACCATTGTCATCATCGTTGACTGGATAATGATTAATCTCTGAGTCCCTGTAGTCAACATTATTTTTCTTTTCTCAGTTCTCAGCTCTTCGGCGCTCTCCGAGTTCGTCATTGTGTGCTGATCAGTAATTTCTTTCGAAAGAGGACAGGCTAGACAGAAAATTAGCACAACATTTCATACTCGACAACAGGATGCGCACATACTTACATCTTGAATCCTTTCTGTCCCAGACATCTACTGGTCGTCACCGATAGGAGGATGGAACCCTTTTTCCGCCGCAGACGTCGTAATTCAGGTAAATGTCTTTTCATCTCACGTCGTCCAGGAGAACTAGCGAGTTTCTGGCATGTAGCCGTCTTACAGGTCTGACATCCTCCCCCCCCCCCTCCCCGTCTCTCTCTCTCTCTCTCTCTTGTCCTACTTCATGTGATGACGGGGGATTTACTGATTTCCCCGTCGCAGATTGAAGACTACTTGGAGCAAAAATCAAAGCCTATTGGGTATATGGCCTAGTGGCAGACAACAACTATCTGACAGCAAGACACTGAACAAGATTTCAGAATTTTTATCCTTTTTGTGGTGTTGAAAAAAAGAAAGAAAGAAAAAAAAAGAAAAAAAAAGAGAAAAAAAAAAAAAGAAAAAAAAAAAGAAAAAAAAAAAGAAGAAAGAAAAAGAAGAAGAAAAAAAAAAAAACTCGTATCGTGACCTAAGAAAGCATTGATTTTGATTGTCAGAAGCCCTTAGATGTGGAAACGCCCTTCATTGTAATGAAATGACGGCAAAAATATCTTGATCAGCAAACTGCATGGGTGATGCTTAATTATGAAAAGCAGATGCACAACCTCGTTATACAAACAGCTAGGCACGTTTTCTCCGATGGTTTTCATCTTTGCTGTCTGGACTAAGCTGTCTGCGCGTCCGTGACGTAAGCAGGCTTTAGAGAGCTACATTACCGCACTGACCACATCAAAGTCAGCAACACACAGACGGTTTATGGCCGTTGTAATCGTGCCTGGTTGGTGCGCCGACATCTCTCGCTTGTCTCGCCAAGACCGTGTCCCTCGAGAGCGGTAGCTGACGTTAACTTTCCAAAAATACCTCACAAACACACTCGATTTACACGAGTAACAACCATGCTTCGATTCGGCGGTTTTTGAGTAAAGAGTAGGTATGATGAAAGAGAATGCTTTCAGTGGAGAGAGAGAGAGAGAGAGAGAGAGAGAGAGAGACAAGAAAACAAAAATGACAGAACTCAATCAAACTTGCAGCACTCATTTTAGTGGGGAGTTCTTTCTCAGTACTGTTGCAGAAAGTATTGAAGAGGCTCAACAGAACTGTGTCGTGAACGCGAACAGTGAAACAGCGGGAAACGTCGATTCTTTGCGTTGCTGGATCACTTCATATAAATGCCCTTTGCAGAATTAGTGATGCTGAAGACCAACTGTGTGCAAGCTTTTTGAAGAACAATGTTTGACACGACTGATTGCATTGCTCGACGGAACCGCCCAATCAGTGTTGATCGATCAGTTGTTAAGTGTTGAAGTTTTTCAGCCAGTGTTGAGGGTAGGGTGGGCGGGTGTTTGGGGGTGTAACGTCCTTTTCCACCACATACGGGCGATATCAAAGACGGGGCAACGATGAAAAAGCCAACACAGATATTTGGCCCCAGCCGGGATACGAACTCACGACCCGAGTATTCGAAGTCCAACGCTCTACCATTCGGCCACCCGGCTCTCCCCCAGTGTTGAGGACGGACTGCGGCAGAGCTAGGGTACTGTCAGTTTGGTCTGTTGTTTTTTTCTGGTTATGATGGTTCAGTGATGACGCTCCTTCGCGAGGATGAAGACTGTTGATATTAAATTTGGGATCGGAGGCATTTACCAGTCTTGTCGTCTACATGCGCAAAGGGAGATAAATGCTGTGACCTTCATTCGCGGCAAACGTTGGTACCCGTACTAACCCGTGAACTAAGTCAGTGTGATATCTCTTGTTAGAATCAACTTCAGACTCGCTCCAAGTTAGATGTATTTGGGAATGGACACCAGTAAATTTCAATGGCAGCGTCAAACTAAAAATTGATTAAGTTTATTTCGTTCCATTTTACGCTATTCGCACAATGCGCCAGATCAGTGACACATACTCAGTTGTATTTTCTGACTTTCTAATTATGCGTGGTATTATTATTATTATTATCATAAACAATAGTGATTTTACTATTTTACTCTGTTCGGTAAATCCGGGTCATTTGCCCCTATGGAGCAGGTCGCCGCGTTGCACCGCCAACCATGTATACCGGCTTAATTTCAAATTTCTGTGTGCGAGTGGCGGGGGCCTGGCGGGGGTGTGTGTGGGGGGGGGGGGAGGGAGGGGGGGGGGGTAAAGTAGGTTTCGGATTGTCGCGTCAGATTTGTATAGACCAGCGGCCGTCACCCGGAAAATTAATACGCAGAACTGCAATAGTTAGGGATCCTGCAGCTGCCAACACAGTAAACGCCGCATGTAGTCATCATGGATAATTGATGCCCACAGCTGAGACAACATCAATGGACGGCAGGCTCATGTAAGCCCGGATATGTGATCTACAGCATACACGAAGGCTAGTACTTTTGACTGTTGCCCATCGGCTTGTCCAGCTGAATCAATACTTACGAAAGAGTTTTTCATTTCCCCAGACTTGTCCATCTAACTTTACAGCTGCACTATTTCCAAATGGCTTTCTCTTTCGCCATGTTGGTATCATAGCTCATTTCAACACCGTTCTTCCAAGGGACGCTGACACTTCCTGCTCAAACTGATATCCTCTTGAAAATATTTCTTCAGTTCTTGGATTTCGATTTGTTACCGATTTGTTCGTTGGTTTGGTTGCTAGGTTACGAAGACAAATGGGTTTGCACGGCAGTTTGGTCGCCAGTAGTCTCTCGGATGGCAGCAGACGTGTTTATCTCAAGCCGATTTTCGCACGCTGCAGGCAGTGGTGGCCAATTAGCTATTGATGGAACTATGGGTGCGTCAGTTAGGGGTGTCTTGACTTGTCGTGTTCTTTTTGTAAGCCACACGAACAAACCTAGAAAAAAATCCTGGTGGACAGGATTTTGGCGGGGATTTTCCTTCTTTCAATCGCCAAAACAGTTTTAATTGTATATTTTTAAGGTAAAAGGGCCTAAACTCTCTCTCTCTCTCTCTCTCTCTCTGTGTCTGTGTCTGTTTCTGTCTGTCTGTCTGTGTCTGTGTCTGTCTGTCTGTCAATAATCTCTCTCTCTCTCTCTCTCTCTCTCTGCATGCCATACAATCATACCATACATACATGCCATACATACATACCATACATACATGCCATACATACAGACTATACATACATGCCATACACACATGCCATACATACATACCATACATACATACTATACATACATACATGCCATACATACATACATACATGCCATACATACACACCATACATACATATCATACATACATACATACTGTACATACATACATGCCATACATACACACCATACATACATACTGTACATACATACATACCATACATACACACCATACATACATACCATACATACATACATACCATACATACATATCATACATACATACATACCATACATACATACATGCCATACATACATACCATACATACATGCCATACATACACACCATACATACATACCATACATACATACATACATACCATACATACATATCATACATACATACATACCATACATACATACATGCCATACATGCACACCATACATACATGCCATACATACATACTATACATACATGCCATACATACATGCCATACATACACACCATACATACATACCATACATACATACATACCATACATACATATCATACATACATACATACATACTGTACACACATACATGCCATACATACACACCATACATACATACCATACATACATACATACCATACATACATATCATACGTACATGCCATACATACATACCATACATACATACCATACATACATACTGTACATACATACATACACACCATACATACATACCCTACGTACATGCCATACATACATACATACATACCATACATACATACCACACATACATGCCTGACAATATCAGTAACTACCTGTTTACGGACAAAGCCCAAGACCACACCGGATGCATCTATCAACAATGTTATATCCGGTGACAGCCACCGGCGAATATAGAAGTCAGCAGTCGCCACAGCAAAATCAATCGCTTGCAAAGGGGCAAAACCAACTCAAGATGCCTGCCCATGCCTTGAGATCCCAAAGCGGAGTTGCTTCTCTTGGGTCGATGACCCGACCAGCCCGCCGTTAGTTGGACTCGTGCGCGGCCGATTTCTCTGCGACGCACAATATTTTCTACCCAGCTTTTCTAGATTGCATTGAACTTACAATATACTTGCCACTTTCTCTATGTTCAGTTTTATGATCACGGAGAAACTGTTATTTGAGTAACTGCGTAACGCCAAGGGAAAGATTTCTTGGTCCAAAATGTTGCCGCAAGAGAAGCCAGTGCCATGATTGAACTAGTTGACTCTAACAGTGCCATAGGGGACTGCGCGCGCGTTCTAACACAGACAACAGTTCAGTTCCCATGTCTGATTAGTCTCTCACTTCATCTAAAAACGACAGGTCAATATTTCGTCTTCCTTGTGTTGGAATGAATGAATACAAGAACGTTACAGTGTGTACGGATGTTTAACGTGAAAACACACACACACACACACACACACACACACACACACACACACACACACACACACACACACACACAAAACACAAAACAACAACAACAACAACAACAAAACAGTCTTGTGCGCTAAGTAAAGGATGCTCGATTGTACTGATCAGATCAGTAGTGCCAGCCTCTTTCCGAAATGTAAAAAAGCAAACAAACAAACAAACAAACAAACAAACAAACAACAACAACAACAACAACAACAACAACAACAACAACAGTCAAGACAGCGAGTATCCCACGTCAGTTTTTAATTCTTTTACGGTTTTTGGCCCTGTATGCAAAATTAATCAGGCAAGGTGCAAGGTTCCTCAACCGCCCTTATTGCAGCAATCGCGAGTTTAATCAAAGTACAACACTCCCACAACGCCAGATTCAATCCATGCAGACATGATTTTTTAGTGAGGCCACTGATGCACAACTCCAAACTTACTTGGTTGGCACTGGGTCAAGGGAGGCCATTTTCGCTCGATTTTTATTTGTCTGTTACTGGTAAAGGGGGAAAAAAAACCGTTTTCTGTAACTAACAAGTCCTCTAGATAGACACACCAAAACACAAAACGCAAATCAAACAAACAAACAAAGAACAATTCAACAACAACAACAACAACAACAAACAACAACAACAACAACAACAACAACTTACTTGTTATGAACTGAGTTAAAGGAGGCCATTTTCGCCAGATTTAGATTTGACTTGTATAGGTAAAGGAAAACAACGCTAATACCATTTTCTGCACCTAACAAATCCTCTAGGGAGACACGCCAAAACACAAAACGCAAATCAAACAAACAAACAACAACAACAACAACAACAACAACAACAGTGTTGTTTCGTTCGTCAATCTAATTTCGCCAGCATGCTCCTACTTTTCAGGGGAGACCGATTGAAAAAGAGACACAATCGATGAAAAATCCCATGTCTTTGAAAGTGAGTCTGTACGTAATAGATCATGATCAGGAAGCTCCGCCTGTCTGATGGACTTGTGGTTGCGCTAGAAGCACGAGATGATGTGCATTATTTACAGAGGAGCTGTCGCTCACGGATATAAAGCCTGTGTTAAGACTGAAGTGAAGGAAAACGTAGGGGGAAGAGAACGCCACGTTGAGAAGGTTAATTACTCGTTGCAGAGGAATTAAAATTTCAAGAAAAGTAAACAACCCTAATTACCGTCATCCGATTGGTAGATCGAAACTGTAGCACGCACACGTGTGTGTGTGTGTGTGTGTGTGTGTGTGTGTGTGTGTGTGTGTGTGTGTGTGTGTGTGTGTGTGTGTGTGTGTGTGTGTGTGTGTGTGAGAGAGAGAGAGAGAGAGAGAGAGAGAGAGAGAGAGAGACAGACAGAGAGACAGAGAGACAGATTACACAAGCTGACATTTTGGACCAAGCGCAGAGGCTCGACAGACCTCTTTTCGAGAATGACAACATGATGGGGAACGAGTTTCTGTTTCAGTTTTTACGTCACTGAGTTTTGTAAACTCCTGGAAAATATGACACTCACGTATTCAATGTCCTCTGTGCTCTCTTGAACTCTGTTTGAACCTGAATCTTATATCTGTCCGCTTCACTTGCAGGGTTCATCATGCCTTTGTCAGACAAGACGATTACTTTGCGCTGCACAGCAAAACAGCTTTCCCTCCATGAATCCAGAATAAAACCACTTTATGGCCCGTGATCTCTGGTTGAGTCCATCCCAATTACTTTTATGGACAACAGTAAATCTCTCATCAATGGAGAGGGCAATTGCTGCCCTAGGACGATCTGCTGACGAGATCAGACCAATGCTCTTGCATTAAAGTCAAAAAGTCAAGTCAAAGTCAAAGTCAAAAATACTTTATTTATCCCCGTAGGGCAATTCATGCGGGCGAGCATAAGACACATAAAGAAGTTAAGATAAATAAATTCATATAATTGTACACTCTCTCTCTCTCTCTCTCTCTCTCTCACACACACACACACACACACACACACACACACACACACACACACACACACACACACACACACACACACACACACACACACACACACACACACACACACACACACACATATCCTGCACTTGGTGACTAACCGGAGAATTATAAGCATGGTGACTAACCGAAGAATTATAAGCATGA